>BTPG01000003.1:151110258-151132758 GCA_036245525.1 Semisulcospira habei
TGTTAGTGCGTGCGAGCGCGCGGGCTCCAAACATCTCCGGGCGCATGAGGATCTATTCCTCCTGGAGATTCGCGCATATTTGTGTGTGAGAGAGAGAGAGAGATAGCGCGAGAGAGAGAAAATTACGTCATATTCAGAGTTTTATGTCAATGTCTGCCTGGCGACGGAGTTGCCTTTTTTTACGTCACCGCCACTGTCTGACTTTTTCTAGAAGACAAGGTTTTTGTCTACCGTATTGAAAATACGGTAGACTTTGAAATGGGCTGATCGGAGCGCATTCCGTAGCATGCACATAACGTTTTTGGGCATGCGGGGCAGACATTTTAGCAAAGAAGTAACAAGATATAAATGACGTCACGTCTAGCTACGCAAGCCTTGCTAGAGAACGTCCTTTTGGCGCCAGAGCGCCGTATGTGTTTATGTGTGTGTATGTGTGTGTGTGTGTGTGTGTGTGTGTGTGTGTGTGTGTGTGTGTGTGTGTGTGTGTGTGTGTGTGTGGACACGAGAATCTCAGGTATTGTTGTACGCACAAGCTTGAAACTTGGCAAAATAATTTATTTAAGGGGTGGCTAAAACAGCCTCCAAGCATGTTGTAACTAGATGTGTCATTGACGACACAAAAGACCGTTTAGTCGCTTGGCCCAGATTATAGTCCGAAATTTCTGTCATATTTACTTGAAATTTTGGATATAGCTGGTTTGCAGAAAGACATTGGTTGAGTTTGTTAACCAGCATTATACTTCTTTAACTTTTGGAATAATAATTAATTAGTTTCGCCACTGTGGTCACGGCGTCGTGAGACTAGCGATGCCATGACGTCAAGCTTATAGTGACGTCATTTTGCCGCTAGTGCAATTTTTCTTCTGAATTCCTGTCGCTATTCCAGCCCACAGAGCGTACTAATGGCGGGAAGCGCCGTGTGTCCGTCTTTATTTGTGTGTGCTGGCGTGTGTTGATCAGAGGCTGGCTTAGAGGAAGTGAAAATGGATCAGAAGGATAAGTTTAAAAATATGAACTGTGAATGTTTTCCTAAATAAACGCATGCGAGCTCTAAACAATAAGTAGACTTTGGAATGAAATCCTCATCTTGTTTACTGTTTTAATTCTTTTTCTGAAAAGAATTAATTTTTGCTAAAGAAGTTAAAAGGATACAAAGCTGGTTATCAAACTCAGACAATGTCTTTCTCCAAACTAGCTATATGCAAAAGTTCAAGTAAATATGACAATTACGGACTCTAATCTGGGTCAACCGACTTCCTAAAAACGGTTGTTTATGTCTTCAATGAGACATTCAAATACAATATGCTTGGAGGCTCACTTAGCCACCCATTTAAGAACGTATTTCGCCAAGTTTCAAGCTTGTGTGTACAGAAATATCGAATATTCTCTTGTTTACATGCATGCATGCATGCATACATACATACATACATACATGTACGCACGCACCCACGCACGCACGCACATGCATACGCACGCACGCACGCACGCACATACGCACGCACGCACGCACGCACAGACGCACGCACATACATATGCACGCACATACATACGCACGCACATACATTATGCACGCACATACATACGCACGCACGCACATACATACGTACGCACGCACGCATACGCGCGCACGCACGCACATACATACCATACGCACATACATACATACATACGCACATACGGCGCTTCCCGCCAAATGTACGTTCAGCAGCGAGGTTAGCGTAACTAGACATGACGTAACTTTTATCTTGTTACTTCAATTGTTAGAGGTTTAGCCTGCCCGCCTTTGACATTATGGACATGCTATTAAATTAACCCCCGCGACCTGTCCTAAAAAGCTATAAATAGAAGGGACTTAAAATGAAGAAAGGACTTTCATATAGAATTTGTCATACGTTTTGGCTTTGGGGAGGCCAGGGGGTGGGGAGAGAGGTCCGGAATCTTAGCAAAACCTACGAGATCCGCCCCTAATAGTAGGAAATGGAGACGTTCCATACCTGTATTGTAGACGTGCTGTGGCTGAGGGTGGTTGACGATACGAATTGTAGGCTTACAGGTCTTGTGAATGCGCCAGCAGATGAAAATGACAACAAGAGTGACGAAGATAACGACGCTCAACGCAATCAGCGCCACCTTCCAGTCTCTGCAACCACAGTGGAAATCGGGGAAGGTAAAATTCCCGGAACTAGACCCTTGATGGACTGAATACAAGTAAAACACAAGTAAAACGTGAAGACCAGTTGTTCAGAAGCTACAGTTAATCCTTTGCGCGTCGGGAGCGGTTTTTGTCGCGATGATTCCTGCAGGAACCGTCGCGACAAAACCCGCTACCGACACGCAAAGAGTTTATCTCATCAAAAGATTATCGGCGGAAATTTGGCGGATGTCGTCCCAGCGACCTTTTGCTTAATGTGTTCCAGATCATTCTATTGGCAATTATTTTCTGTCTGATTGACAAGTTGTTTCAGCCAATCGCATATGGCGTTATAATTAGAAAAATCTGAAAACAAATGAAAGTAAATCGGCACAGAATGTTCTGTTTAGTTGAGCTGTGTCAGGTCTCGTGCACAGATGTCCAATGGATTCTGGAAACAAACATCTAACACACTGGCTGCCTGTAGCTAGAGGTAATTCCTGTGGCAATCGCCTCGACAAGGAGCCCTACCGAAAGCCAAAGGGTGAATAGAAAGCGGTTGAGCGGCTGTTCGTTTACCTCATGCACACCCGATCGTACTGCACTAAAGCTGTTAGAAACACAGTGGCCAATATTCAAACACTCTACAACAAATGGGAATACACTGATGAAACATATATCAGAATATCTATACAGGAAATTAAGAGTAGATTACCGACATGCTTCAAGTCCAAGTACAGTCATAGGGCTAACGCCACCGGAGTCCCTGAAATTTCAGGGAAACCTGATACCCCCTGACCCCGGGGTGAGGTCGGAAACCTCATCAAGCCGATGTGAGCGCTCGTGTTTATGTTCATGTCACTCGCAACAATGTTCCCGTGTCAGATTATTTTAACTACACTTGACATAGATCCCCATGCAACTTTACAGGCTGAGTCATCTCACGAGAATCTGTGCGGCGTTTTGCGGCCCTATTTACATCCACATTAGCTCCCCTAAATGAGTGATTTCTTGCGGTCGTATTTGCATATCCAGGAACCCCCCGTCTACAAGAGGCATAGATTCTCATGTGCAAAAAGCTGTTGAAGATCATACAGCTTCTTGCAGAGATCGACCCTGTGTTCATCCTACGGCTAAGGGGGGATATTTCCCAAAGCGTACGATTACATGCGGACGAGACGGTGAACAGTTGCTTAATACATAAAACTATGTGTGGACGTCAGTATCTGAAACGTATGCGGTGCACATTCATTCTGCAGTTGCTGGAGATATAATTTCAAAAATCAGCTGCGAATTTTCTTTGTTTTTTGTCATATTGTGTGTCGTATTCGGATACTTGATATCGCTTCACAAGTCTGAGATGGCCTCCAAATTTGCGGCCGTCGTCAACTTGAACTCAACGAAGATGTTAACATTATCCGACGGGGAGACTATTCGGCCCCGGGGCTTTTGAGGCTTTTATTTTTTAAGTCCCTTCTATTTTACTCCGTAAGGCAGTCCTGGCTACCGTGCACCCCCCTACACCCCAGTACTCAATATGAGGGGTTTCAAAGTGTACCTCAGTATGTCCTGAGATGTTTAAGCTATTTTCCCCTAAAATCCTTAGGAAGACACCAGAAATATAGCCGATGGCGCAATTCACACTCTTCGCGGATGTTAAAATGAGGTTGAGAAACATTTTCCTTCAAATAAATCAAAATTCATTCCGGAAGCCCAAATCAGGCAATATTATGTTAAGGCACACCTTTTACGTTCTCTGCAACAACAACAAAAACAAACAAACAAACCAACAACAAAAAACAGAATAAAAAAACATTGAATCTCTGGCTCACAGTGAAGGTATGTGTGCACCCAGTAAACGGCCATTTCCGTGAAATCGCAAAAAAGACAGAAATTATGTGCCTTCAGACATTTTCTATAGCACTGGCAGTCCATGTTCAGGCTTACATCTTTAAAACAGCATGTCACAATTATTATAAATTTGACTAGGTGATGGTGTGATCACTGTGAGTGCCACAGTGGTTGATTTTGAATCCCTACCCTCAAGTTGTAAAAATACACAAATTTAATTAGAAAAAAATACTAAAGTTATTCCATTCAATTTGACCTCTCTTTACGTATTAAGTTTCAATAATGTGAGCATAAAGTGCAAGAAAATAAGGAATGTCGGTATCATTTACGGTACATTCGTGGTGAATGATAGCTTTTTTTCCATTTAAAATTGCCGAATTGGGAAACATACGTTGTTTCCGCTGTCCTAAGAAATTTTGTATACAACTGATAGGTCTTTTTTTAGGTTTTATTGGTTAGGCTAGAGTACTACAGTTACTCCCAACCTGATTTTATGATGCTGTGATGTATTTAGGGGCCACAGTGGCTGAATCTGCTGCCCTACCCCCATATTACCAGTAAGCAAAGGAACGCAAATTGATCATAAAAATTGCTCTTTTTTTTTTTTTTGCGATTTCGCGGAAATGGCCGTTTACTGGGTGTACAAATACCTTCACTGTGAGCCAGCCATTAATTTTTTTTTTCATTCTGTTTTCTGCAGATAAGGTGTGCCGTAACATAATATTGACTGATTTGGGCTTCTGGAGTGAATTCTGATTAATTTAGAGGAAGATGTTTCTCAACCTCATTTTAGCATCCGTGAAGAGCGTGAATGGGGTACCCTTGCGCCATTGGCTATATCTCTGGTGAGTGCCTAAGGATTTTAGGGCAACATGGCTTAAACATATCATGACATACTAAGGTATACTTTGAAACTCATCTTATTGAGTACTAGGGGGTGGGGGGGGAGGGGGGGGGGGTCGCACGGTAGACCGGGATAGCTTTTGGACTATTAATAGAAGGGACTTTTAGGACGTGTCGCGGTGGGGCGAATTTAATAGCATGTCCATGATGTCAAAGGCGGGCAGGCTAAACCTCTAACAATTGAAGTCTCTCTCTCTGGCTTGACTTCGCGAACGAAGATTTTATAGGAGTTGCCCACGACGTCTGCAGGCTTGTTCGTGGCTGCGGAGGCCAATCCGAGACAGGCAGGTTCGACCGCAGTGGCTGCAGGGGAAGGTATGGCCAGGGTTCTGAGCTGCGGCATCTCTGTTTTTTCTCCTGAGCCGCTTGTCCTTAAGGCTAGCTCTGTGAGAGTCCTCAAAGGAGACAGCTGCCTTGTAAATGGTGGAGCGCCAGGTGTCACGGTCCGCAGCAAGCGAAGACCACTGGTGGTGGTCGATTTGGCAGGCACTAAGTGACTTCTTGAGACAGTCTTTGTATCTCTTCTTTGGTGCCCCTCTGTCACGGTGTCCAGTAGCAATTGAAGTAACAAGATAAAAATTACATCATGTCAAGTTACGCGAACCTCGCTGCTGAACGTACATTTGGCGCGAAGCGCCGTATGTGTGTATGTATGTATGTATGTATGTATGTATGTATGTATGTATGTATGTATGTATGTGCGTATGTGTGTGTGTGTGCGTATGAATGTAAACAAGATAATCTCCAACATTTCTGTACACACAAGCTTGAAACTTGGTGAACTACTTTCTTATGTGGGTGGCTAAAAGACAGCCTCCGAGCATATTGTAATAAATTGAATGTCTCATTGAAGACATGAACTACCGTTTTATAAGAAGTCGGTTGACCCAGATTAGAGTCCATAATTTTTGTAATATTTACTTGACCTTTTGCATATAGCTAGTTTGGAGAAGGACATTGGATGAGTTTGTTAGCCAGCTTTGTATCCTTTCAACTTCTTTAGTAAAAAATAATTCTTTTCAGAAAACAATTAAAACAGTAAAAAAAAACAAAAAAACATTGACTTCTGGAGAAAGTCAGCCAGTGGCGGTGACGTAAAACTGAGAGGCAACTCCGTTACCATGCAGACACTGACATAATACTAGAGTAGAGATAAAACGTTTGGGGGCTTTTTGAGGGTGAGTCGTCTATAATTTTTGTGTTTTGCCTTAACACCGCAATCAAGCGCAAAATGGGTAGGGTGGGGGTGAGGGGGCGGGGAGGGGGGTTGAAAGTGATCATATTTTTACGTTTTATCGTATTTTAACCCATTCGCTGCCGGTGATCACAAATTTTACATCAAAAAATGACTGCACGCTGATCGACATTCGCGTGAAGACGGGGACTCATGAGGATTTATGTCTCTTGCATCGCCAGGTAAGGGGTTACTTAACATGTTTGAATCAGCGTCTCGCGGATGCGGCCACGACACTGTATGCACCTGAGTTGGCGCATGCACGGATGGATCAAAACATCATTCAGGCCTAGCGTAAAATTATAATTCTGTGATTTACTAAGTGGGATACTTACTCCAGCATGTTACTGGAAGGGTAAGGGCAGCAGTCAGACTCGCAACAGGTATAGTCGCAGTATTTTGGTTCGACGTAGACTGGACTATCCCAGAAATAACAGGACATACCACGTGATGCCTCCAGCGGCCCTGACACAAGAAATGAAGAAATGTGTTATATTCAGCAGCGTAAGACGGTAAAATTACATGGAATTTGATGACCTTTGAAGGGATGACACTTCGAGGTTTCGGTTGAAAAGAAAATTAAATAAAAAGTCTTACTCACTGTTCACATTTAAAAATGATGATCAGACCCATTCAAGATTCAAGATACATTTCATTACCATATTGGCAATGTCAGTAAGGATGGGTCCTTGTGCTGAACACGCACACCCAAAACCGTTTATCAAAAATACATGTATAAAATGAGCTGCCACATTCCTTCTGCGAATGAAGATAAGTAGCGGCTAATCTCTCTGTTTGTTTGTCTATTTTGACAAAGGGTATTTACCCGAAATATTAATAAATTGTGTTGTACCCGTCTTTTCTAAGCGTGTTTCTTCTCCGTTGGGTACTTCTATGTATACAATAATTACATATCTTAACCCATTCAGCCCTGACGCACTACAGCAAGAGATGGTTCGACCATGATAAGTCAAGCATAGTGCCAGATTAGCTTGGCGCCTGTCGGTGCATAGTCGTTAGATGACGCGTCCAAAATTTGGGAAATACGTGCGTCAGGCTGAATGAGTTAAAGAATCGACTAATTTGCAATCAGATGCGAAGCATATCAAAGTTATTTTAGGGCATATACTCTAAAATAACTTTAAACTGATATAACTTTTCACCCACACATAGTCACTCACACACACACACACACACACACACACACACACACACACACACACACACACACACACACACACACGACACACACACCCACAAACACAAACAAAACACACACACTCACACACACACACACACACAACACACAAACACACACACACGCGCGCGCGCGCGCACTCAAACAACACAACAACGACAGCAGCAGTAGTATCAACAACAACAACAAATCAACAACATCAACACAACATCAACAACAACAACGACAAATTGCAATCAGTGGAAAGTCAGTCACTCACCAACACAAACCGCGAAAAATATCCCCACAGTGCAAAGCATAGCCATATCTGTTGTTCACTGTAAATCAGCGCACTGCTGGTTAAAATGGAATTTTCGAAGTCTCCTGTGTGAACGCCGACTTGAATGTTTAATCCATTCCATGTGAGCAGCTGGAAACGATGTCTAGTGAACTATCCATAGATACAGTGTATGTACTCTACTCTAGGCCAGTGTCTGAAATATCGCAGATTCTCTCACTGTTGAAAATGCAAACTTGTCACAGTGTACAGTCTTGAGCGCATGGTTATGAACCAAACCAACAAGAGGCATAGATCTTCTTGAGCCCCCGCAAAGCCTCTTGCTCATGGTGATCTATATTCCATTCGTTTTGCATTGGGGTGTTGAGAGCGTCGTTGCGCTAGTAAAGCCAGTAGTGGGCCAGTGGACAACTGATATTGCGAAACGCACTGACCGATTACGAAAAAGGTGCATGGGTCCTAATGCTACTGTTTGATGTCGCTGGCGACAGTTGGCATAACTCAGTCATGTAAATCAAACAGAGAGAGAGAGAGAGAGAGAGAGAGAGAGAGAGAGAGAGAGAGAGAGAGAGAGAGAGAGAGAGAGAGAGAGAGAGAGAGAGAGAGAGAGAGAGAGAGAGAGAGAGATTCAATGGATCGATGAAACATGAGATCGTGTTCGGCATAAAAAATAACAGAGAGACTGACAGAGAGCAGACAGACAGAGGACGTACATCTTACAGTTTGGTCAAACGTTATTGAGCCCTAAGTTGTGCACTGTATATTCACTTTGTCCAGTCAGAACAAAGTGATTCGTAATTACCCTTTAGGTTTTTATTTCAGCTTTTGCTCATGTTAAAGTCTAACTTTCTTTTGTTTGCTTTGGGGTTTTTATGTGGAGATCGTCTTCCTATAATCAGGCTGCTGTAAAGGGCGGTAGACCGACTTTGCTAGTTTGAGTGTAGTGCCTATAGCGGTTACACTTGCCTACTCTCCCCCCCCCTCCCCAGCCACTACCCACTACCCCTCATCCCACCAGCTAAAGGCCACATTCCGCGCGCGAGAAACATGAGCGGCCACAGGCTTTGGATGATCGTTGCGAATGGCACACCTTATACGTTTAGTAAACAGAACAAAGGTAGGTCACGTCAAGACAGTCTAGTCACGTCCCATACATGTACTTTGGGTGATATACGCTGTGGCACCTTCGTGCGCGCGACACGCCGACGACAATGAATGCTACAGTTTTCAAGAGGCAAATAAGCTTAACCCCTGCACTGCACACTGACCAACTTTCACGAGAAAAACACAGATGTAAGTGGACAAAATTAACCATAAGAGAACATAGGACATACAAGAGAGATAAATCCGGAGGGCTTATGTCTCTTGCAGATTTGTAGCCTTCGCCTTTCCCCGGCAGTTAAGGGGTTAACCCTTATCATTCGGAATACACCAGTGCGTAAAATAAGTTTAACTAAAATAGTTCAAGGGTAGTGCCAGAATAGCTTGGCGCCCCTAGGCGCTAAGCTATTCTGGCACTACCCTTGAACTAAAGCCATTGGTCTATATCCTTATCTGTAAGTACAATAATGTAGCTTGCATATGGCAGTGTACAAATTTGAAGCTTTTAGCCTCAGTACGATATGGGGTAAGACCATTCTTTTCCGTGGCAGAAAGGATAAACTGCGTGCTGAGAGATTTTTGTTTAGTTACTAACCCCTTCCCTGCCAGTGCATGTACATTGGATTCAAACGTGTGTCATCAAGAGGCATAGATCTTCATGAGCCCCCGCGATTGCGAAGGCGGGGGCGGACGGGGGTGTGTCGGGCTCATGAGGGATCTGTCTCTAGCAGATGTATCATGTTTACTTTTTCCCGCCAGGCAAGGTTAATGAGCTGATGATGAGCGAAATCGACATGTCGCGCACACGAAGGTCTCATAGCGGATGTCCCGCGCAAAAGTTGAATGAGAGCAGCAATTTCGTTACCAGTTCAAAAGTATATTTGCGGATATCTGCTGAGACCTTCGTACGTGTGCGCGTCACACACCGATCTCCCGTTAGGGTTCAGCATTAATAACTCGACAATAATCCCTCAGAACGCAACCTAACCGTTCGGAAAGAAAGAAAAAAAAAGGTTTAATTTTCTTTTACCAGTTTAACCCATTTAACCCCATGTCCGCATTTCCCAAATGTTGGAGGTGTTACCTAACAACTAAATACCAGTTGCTGGAGATGGATTCACCATGATAATTCAAGGGTAGTGCCAGATTAGCTTGGCGCCTTCAGGCGCCAAGCTAACCTGACACTACCCTTGACCTATCATGGTCAATCCATCTCCTGCTGCAGGGCGTCGGGGCTGAGTGAGCTAAACGGTAGATTCGATTGTCGTCGGCGTGTCAGGCACACAGAGACGCCGAAGTGAATGTCCCCCAAACTGTGGGAGGGGCAAGCCTGGATAGACGTGTCCTATAATTATGCCGTTTGTGCTATTTTCTACTTCCCGTTCTATAGAATGAGGTGGACGCTGTCGCAACGAATACCCAGTGCCTTTGTGAGTGTCTGATAAAAGTGTAACATTGCCCAAGACACGTCCGGGTACGATCTGATTTCCCAACAGCTTCTCTTTCAACACCAAAATACCCTAGCTGTCCGAGGAACATGATTCAAAGTAGCATCAGCAAGAGGCATAGATCCTCATGAGCCCCCGTAACTGCGGGGGCTGATGAGGATCTATACCTCTTGTATTTGGGTGCTGTTCACATTTTCTCGGAACGGATAAATGATAATCCAATTTTGTGTGTGTGTGTGTGTGTGGAGTAAGGCTCAAAGCAAGGCACAGCTTCCAGCAGATTTGCATCATTTAAGATACTGCATCAGACAATTTGTTTATAAGCAAATTTTAAACTACGTTCTGGAATTAAAATAAAACTCATGGCATAACGATAGTGCCCTTATGTCTGCCCGTCGTTTAAAACTGATTCGTCCGTTGTCCGTCCATCAGTTCGTCCATCCGTCGGTGTGTCTGTCTGGCCATCTGTTAGTCTGTCCACCTACCTATGCACACACAAAAATCGCACATTCATGTGTCGTTAAACATTTATGTTGTGGGGAAAAAAAAACTAAAATAACACGATCTTTACTGAGCTGTGTGTGTCTGTAAGAGCTATCCCAGTAGCCAAACGTCTTCGGCCCCACGACGACCGCAGTGGGCACGCGCACAGATGTGCGCGGGCCCACGAAGGCCGCAGTGGGCCCGAGGGCCTTTGCTTACTGGGTAAGACTCATCATGTATTTTCATATCTCTCATTCTCCTATACATACATACATGCCTGTATCTGGCGCTGCTCGCGGCGGTTGCACAGTGTAACAGTTCTTACGTCTGCCCGCGAGGGTATGCGGGGTCGGAGTAGGCCGGTGGCAGCCCGCAGGTGAAGCCGTAACCCAATGAGCATAAATCCGACGACGGCGACCGTTGGCCCGCGCACGACCGTGCGCGGGCCAACGGCGGCCAACGTCTGCCCGATGGCCTTTTGCGCACTGGGAAGCTTGCGAGTACCCTATTTCTTTTGCTCGTCTGTATCTATATTTTATGGTCAGTGAGATTACTCCAGCATGCTACTACAGGGAGGGTAATGGTAGCAGTCAGTCTCGCAACAGATATAGTTTTGGTTGGCTGTAAACTGGGCTATCGTACAAAGTATATTACATCCCTCGGGCTGCCCTGAACGGCACTGCCACAAAAATCAAACATGATGACCAAGTTACGTGTATAATATTATTTGATTATGTTCATATCAGGAGCAAATCATTTGCTCCAAATGCCACCGCTTGGGCTTATTGTACGAGGACTAATTGAAATTATTTAATTTTTAACAAACGTTGTATAATTTGACTGGTTGACTTCAAGCGGCTTTTATTGCCCCATGTTATGTTTGTGGTCTTTTCAATAATTTTACGCCTTCGTGAATGTGAGACGGAAATTTTACAAGCAAAATGCAAAGTGTATTTTAGGCACCCCGTCCCCCCCCCCCCAGCCCGCCCCCCCCAGCCACCCCCCAGGCCCCCCCCCCCAGCCCCCCAGCCCCCCCAGCCCCCCCCCCCCAGCCCCCCCCAACCACACTCATACACACACACACACACACACACACACACACACACACACACACACACACACACACTCACACACACACACACACACATACGGCCTTTCGCGACAAAAGTACGTTCTGCAGCAAGGTTTCCGTAACTAGACATGACGTAATTTTTTTACTTGTTGCTTTATTCGTTTGTCAGAGGTTGAGGCTTGCGCGCCTATGACGTCATGGACATGCTATTGACTTCGCTCCCAAACCGCAAAAAAGTATCCCAACAGTCCAAGGCGTAGCCATGTCTGCCAACACTGTTGTCTGTCAGTTTAAAACTGCCTTCTTCAAGTGAAAAGTACACTGTGATGCGCCCGGCTTTAAAAGTGCACGCAGCAAGCTCGCCCCTGAGGTGGACCTATGACTAGCTCTCTGAAGCAATCCACAGAAACAGAACTGAAAAATATGCCTGAAAAGTATCGTGCATAAATTTTAATCCGTCACAGCCAGCGCACGCAGCTTGTGTTTTTGTCATCACAGTAAATGCAACCCAGCCGTCAAAGCGAACGTGGTTTCAGCAAGAGTCATAGATCATAGATAGGCAATTGCGGGGGCTCATGAGGATCTATACCTCTTGCAGCTGGATGGTGTTCTGTTTGTTCAGTGAACCTGTAGTGTAATCTCGCAGCCAATCTGTCTGAGGGGCAAGGATATGAATGCGGACGTCAAGAGGTGTACTTCGATCATCTTGAAGAACCGCCGCAATTTCTTATATGTTTATGCCTGACTTTGTGTGCTGTGAGCTGGTTTGCGTCGACAGTATTGCGAAACTTCTGATCAATACGATTCAATAGCCAGCGGTATGAAACAGGTGCATAGTGCGTGGTGCTGCACTACTGGCATTGTTTGGTGTCGCTGAGGACATTTGACATAAACAGTGCATATCGAACAGAGAGAGAGAGAGAGAGAGACAGACAGACAGACAGACAGACAGACAGAGACAGAGAGACACAGAGAGAGAATGACAGTGACAATGACAATGATTTTTTATTTCATCACAGTAATGGTAAAAACAATTGCCGTTGCCACACTAATCGACTTATAAAAATACAGCATTCTACCTCTGCTGAGAGATTTCAGAGAGACAGAGACACACAGACAGTCAGACAGACAGACAGACAGACAGAGACAGAGGGACAGAGATTTTGGTCCCACCCTATTGATCATAATAAATGTTTTAAACTTTATATTCACTTTGTCCAGCAAAAATAAAATCGTGCAGTCACTTTCTTTTTCTCGAGTTTAGTGCTGAGTTTCTACAAAGAAATGCAATCGATGTCGTCCTCTCATGAGCAGGCTTCAGGAAAGGGAAATGAATCGACTTTGCTAGTTTGAGGGTAGTCCCTAAAGGTACACTTGGCCCCGCCCCTCGTTCCCGCTTGCACCGAGGAACATGAATGCCTGAGGAAAGTGCAACATTGTGCAAGGCGGGTACCTGAGACTTAATTTCCCAAGAGCTTATCTTACGGCGAAACAAGCAGTTGCGAAAGATTAACCCTTTCAGTGTCGGCAGCGGTTTATTGTCGCGATAAAAACCGCTACCGACACCCAAAGCGTTAATCCCTCGACTGCCGGGCCGGCTGAGTAGGTACAAGTACCTCGCCCTACTGAGGTCCATTCACCACTTGACTGATCCTGGCTGCACCGCTCGGCCTAAACTGCACGTGTTGTTCCGTTCTGGGAGTTTCGAACCCCTACCCCCCCCCCCCCCTACCCCACCCCACCCCTCTTTCCATATTTTAGCGGTTGGTCATTACTACAGTTTCCTGCGTGTATAGTCCGTTACGGCAAAGCTTGATATGATTTTGTTTTTTAAACATAACTAAAAAGATAAGCTCATCATGGACTTTGACTCTAATTTATTTTGATTGTCCTTTAGTCATGACTGACAACAATGGCTTGACCCATCTTAAACCTGTCAAAATATACCCTAATTGAGTCCCATTCAGAGACACTGACACACTTACTCCTGTAAACTTCACGCTCTCCATGCTGAATGTTCAAAAGCGTGGTGTTGCTAGGCGTCTGATCCGTGCATAGCTCATACTAGTTTCAGCATGAGCGTTGCAGGTCAGTGGTAAATGACGACTGAACAGGGTGTATGTTTTAACTTTTAAGTATACTACCAGGACCGGATCCAGGGGGGGAGGTGCTTTTGTACTACAGCACCCGCCCCCCCCCCCCCTCCTCGGCTAGCATCAAACTATAAATAAGTGTGTTTAAAATTGAGTTGTAACGTTTGTTTCAGAGCCGTACGTAACACCAGTTAGAAACTTTCAAAAACGTCAGAAGAACAGTTTCGGTTGCGGTGTTTTGATATATACTAGACCCTGGCAATATAAAAAATAAAAGTTTAGCACCCCCCCCCCCCCCTCCCCCTTGAAAACTGATTGATCCCGCGCTGACTACTATAGCGCTTGTCCATGATTTCCCAAGAATAGTGGCTTACCACCTTTTAAAATAAACGATCTAGTTCGTCCCATGACAGGCTTTTACCAAAATGCATATGGAAAACCTTGATGTGTTAGTTCGGGGTTTAACGTCCACAGCATCGGAGTGACCATGGACGGCCCTAGCGGGCGGGGTGCGGGGGCAGCTATTATGTATGGAGTACGACCTGAATACTGATCAATTCGGCCGTTCTGTAACTGTGCCACTTTGATTTAGCAAAACCTTTTAACGGAAATGCTATCTGAACACGTTCGTCTTTTTGTCCGGACAACGCTTATGCAGAACACATCGCCAATACTAAAACTGAGGCACCTCCATTTTTTACTTGTATCACCCCTAGCACAGCGAACAATGCATCGCTAAAGCTATATGTGAAAAGGACATGAACATTTCAAAAAGCTCAATTGTTAAATTATCCTTTGCGGGTTATATTTAAAATTTGAAAACAAAAGCTTCGCCAAAAAGCCAAAGATGTTAAAAACTACTGATCAGGGTAGATCAATACAGAAAAACCATAGTTGAGAGGATTCTAAAAGGGAGATTAGCAAAATGTCGTCTTACCACAAAATACAAAATAAATATCCCGCTGATAAATAACGTTATCTCGCTAAAATTGTACTGTCAACTCAACCAAAGTTGATTTTGTTGACATATTTCGACCAAAATTTGTTGTTGGCCAGACAGGTTTTAGGTCGAATTCACCCACATTTTTGATGGATTTCGACCATGAGGAAATCTCGTCCACAGTATGAATTTCGTCCAATTCTTCAAATGAAGTCTGTAAGCGCACCAGCACCTATTTGGTCACGTGCTCCATTGTCTGACAGTGAGATACTGAGATCAGTGGATTGTCCTCGTCTCTCCAGCCAGCACCCACCCCATCCATTCCCCCGGCAAACTCACATCCCCACCCCCACCCCCACCACCCCCCTGTTCAGCAGGAAACTGATCGGCCATGATAATTCAAGTGTAGTGCCAGAATATCTTGGCAACATAGAAGCATGGTACTGACCGACCACGCGGAGTTTGGCGCATTAATTAGTTCAAGGGCAGTCCATGAATATCGTCTTCATGTCTCCAGGCGCCCTGACATATAAGAGCAGCTAAAGTACCAAACGACCATAATAGTTCACGGGTAGTGCCAGAATATCTTGGTGCCTCTAGAAGCCCTGACATTTTACAGTACGGTACTGATTGATCACGATAGTTCAAGGGTAGAGCCAAAGTATTTTGGTGCCTCTAGACGTCCTGACATTTTACATAATCCCCATTAGCAAAACGTATTCGGGCCCATGACGGCCGCAGTGGGCCCGCGTATAGCCGTGAATGGTCCCACTGCGATCGTCGTGGGCCCGAGGACTTTTGTTTACTGGGGTGGTACTGAGCGATCATGCGGAAAGTTCAAGGTTAGTGGCAGACTGACCAGTCCGGCGATGTCAGCATCTAGGGCACACTGATCAAACATGATAGTTTACGGGTAGCGCCAGAATAAGCACAACATCTACGTATTCACTGAGATTGCGTGGACGCAAATCCATCGAACTAAAATCAGGGTTGACCGGCAGCTTCCGTGAGACATCAGGGACACAAATCCAGTCGTCCACTGACGTATTGATTAGTTATTCGATATCATGGTCCAGTGTTCAGTGGCCCGCGCTGGACGAAATGGAATTTGGTCAGACAAATACTCTGTTGTTAAGAAATCGCTGCGTTGAGATCGCCTTACTTTGCTTTACATCTTTCAGTAAATCAAAGTTCCAGAAGCTAAAGCTACCTCGTCTCACGACTCGGACGCCGTACACACTGCCCACAGGCACAGGCTGGACATGTTACCAAACATTTTCTTCAAGCGTCGCGGGCTTTATGTGATAGTTTGTAGAGTTTTTAAGAAAGTGTGTCTAATGTTGTTTATGTTGTGAAGCAAAACATGTTACCTGTTTTTTGTTGTTGTTGTTTTGTATTTTTGTTGTTGTTGTTTTGTGTGTCAAGGTCTTGAAATAATGAGAAAATGGCCGTTTCACGAAAACCGCTTGATCCACGCTGGAGTCCGTAATATTTCTTATTTTTACTAGACATTTTGCGTATAGCTAGATAAAAGGGAGATATTGAATGAGTTTGCTAACCAGCATTGTACTACTAGAACGTTTTGAGTGATAATTAAATATTTTTGCGAAAAAAATATTTTCACTTTTGGGGGATTAATTTCACGAATTATTTGGGTTAATCTTAAAACAATTGAATCTTTTTATGAAAAAAACAATCTTCTCATTAATAATCGCATGATTTTTCGTATACAGTATTTACATAATCCTACAGTTTGTCTCGGCTGTGACCAGTATGCCCTAGGTGTGAAAATCAGACAATTTTCTGCACCACTTTTTAGGAGTCAATTGTAAAACAGCTAACATAACTTTAAGTTTTCTTTTACGAAAAAAAAATCTTCTCATTAATACCCACATGATATTTCATAAACAGTGTTTGCATAAGCCTGCTGTTTGTCCCGGCCCTGGGGTAGGATTAGATCAAATTGTGACCTGTAAGCCATATGCGTCAAAATCAGCAAGAAAATTACGTGTTGATTTCTCTGATACGTCAAATGTTAGTACTGCGATAAGTGACTTATAACATCGAGTCGTCACTATGAACACAGCGTCGTAGGACTAATGATGCCATCACGTGAGCTTGAAGTGACGTCAATTCGCTGTTTGTGCTATTATTCTTCTTTAAACAGCTCTGCTACGCCAGTCCACGGAGCTTACGAATGGCGGGAATCGCCGTGTGTCCGTCTTTATCATTTTTGTGTGCCAGTATGTGTGGGTCAGAGGGTGGGTTAGAGTAGAAGGAGATGGATTCCTGTCGCTACACGAGCCCACAGAGCGTACTAATGGCGAGAAGCACCGTGTGTCCGTCTTTTTTTGTGTGCGCCGACGTGTGTGTTGATCAGGGGTTGGCTTAGAGAGGAGGGAAATTGATCAGCATATTAAGCCTAAAAATATGAACAACTCTGAATGTTTCTAAAAGATAAACACATCTGAGCTCCAAACAGAACGGCGAACTTTGGAATGAAATCATCATCTTGTTTGTCTACCGTATTAAAAATACGGTAGACTTTGAAATAGAGCTGGGTGGAGCGCATTCCGGAGCATACACTTGACGTTTTTCGCGTGCGGAGCAGAAATTTTGGCAAAAACGTAACAAGATAAAAATGACGTAACGTCTAGCTACGCAAACCTTGCTAGAAAAAGGAAAAGTCTTTTTGGCGCCAATGCGGTGTGTGTGTGTGTGTGTGTGTGTGTGTGTGTGTGTGTGTGTGTGTGTGTGTGTGTGTGTGTGTGTGTGTGTGTGTGTGTGTGTGTGTGTGTGTGTGTGTGTGTGTGTGTCTAGAGCCGGCATTTGAGGACGGACAAGCATGAAAATTTAGGATATTGTCCCTAAAAGAATTATCTCAAGATTTTGTCTTCGATTTTTTTTTTATTAAGATGATCAAGGGCGAGAAAATGGCCGTTTTACAAAAACCGGTTGATCCATACTGGAGTCCGTAATTTTTTTTTTATTTTTGTTTAAGCTAGATAAAAGGGGGATATTGAATGAGTTCGTTAAGCAGCATTATACCTCTAGAACTTTTTGAGTGATAATTAAATATTTTTTTAACAAAATATATTTTCACGTTTTTGGGATTAATTTTACGAACAATATATGTTAATTTTAAAACAATTGAATCGTTTTTTACGATAAAAAAACTTCTCATTAATAATCGCATGATTTTTCGTATACGGTATTTATATAAGCCTACAGTTTGTCTCGGCTGTCGGGTACGATTAGGTCAATTGTGACCTGTATGCCCTAGGTGTGAAAATCAGACAATTTTCTGCGACACTGTTTCGGAGTCGTTTGTAAAACAGCTATCATAACCTTAACTTTTCTTTTACGAAAAAAAAACTATCTTCTCATTAATACCCGCATGAATTTTTCATAAATGGTGTTTTCATAAGCCTGCTGTTTGTCCCGGCCCTGGGGTAGGATTAGGGCAAATTGTGACCTAGGCGTGAAAATCAGCAAGAAAATTGCAAAGTTGATTCTCTGATACGTCAAATGTTAGTACTGCGATGAGTGACATATAACATCGAGTCGTCACTATGAACACGGCGTCGTGGGACTAATGATGTCATGACTTGAAGCTTATGTCAATTTCGCTGCTCGTGCTATTATTCTTCTTGAGAATAGCTATGCTACGCCACACCACAGAGCTTACAAATGGCGGGAAACGCCGTGTGTCCGTCTTTATTTCTGTGTGCCAGTGTGTGTTGATCAGAGGTTGGGTTAGAGTAGAAGGAGATGGATTCCTGTCGCTACACGAGCCCACAGAGCGTACTAATGGCGGGAAGCGCTGTGTGTCCGTCATTATTTGTGTACCCCGACGTGTGTGTTGATCTATCTATCTATAAATAATAATAATAATAATAATAATAATAATAATAATAATAATAATTACGGTATTTATAATGCGCTTATCTTATAATAATTATAACTCTAAGCGCGCACTCACAACTCGCGCACGCATGCGTACGCTTTAGACAACGACTCACGTACCACAAATGGTGAAATACATTGCGACGGTCAGCTTTTGTGGGGAGTGTGGTGATATAGTGCTAGAACTGTTGAAAGAGGTGAGTTTTGAGGGCGGACTGAAAGGAGAAGAGAGGGTCTTTCTGACGGAGAGAGAGTGGGAGAGTGTTCCAGGTGGATGGACCATAAACTGAGAAGGAGCGGGGACCGAAAGTGCTGAGTTTGGTGCGGGGAATGTGGAGACGGAGAGGGTCGGAGGCGGAGCGGAGGGAGCGGGAAGGAGTGTAGGGATGAAGTAAGTTGGAGAGATAGGCAGGAGCGCAGTTGTTCAGGGATTTGTAGCAGAGAGACAGAATCTTGTATTGGATGCGTTGTGGGATGGGAAGCCAGTGAAGGAGTTTGAGCAGGGGAGTGATGTGATCGGATTTTTTCTTTCTGAGGACGAGGCGGGCAGCATTGTTCTGGACGCGCTGGAGAGTGGAAGTGGTGGAGTGAGGGAGGCCGGAAAGGAGAGAGTTGCAGTAGTCGATGCGAGATAGGATCAGAGAGACAGCAAGTTTGGTGGTAGCTTCAGTGGTGAGGTATTTTCTGATCTGACTGATGCGGCGGAGGTGGAAGTAGCATGCCTGGGCAGTGGCGGAGACGAAGCTGGTCATGGTAAGAGGAATCAAGGATAACGCCAAGGTTTTTGGCCGAGTCACTGAGGGAGATGGGGGTGCTGTCGAGTTGAAGGTGGAGAGAGGGAGGGAGCTGGGAAAGTTTCTGGCGAGTGCCTACCAGCATGGCTTCCGTTTTGTCGTCGTTCAGTTTAAGCTTGTTTGCTGTCATCCAGTTTTTCACGTCTTCATAGCAGTCAGCCGTGCGAGTCAGTAGTGACTGAGAGTTGTCGAGTTTGTCTTTGTCTAGTAGTTGTGAGTCGTCAGCGTAGAGGTGGTGGCGTATGTGGTGAGACTGTATGATGTTGGACAGGGGGGAAGTGTAGAGTGTGAAAAGGACCGGGCCCAGGACGGACCCCTGTGGTACTCCGCAGGAGAGCGTGACTGGGTTGGAGGAGACGCCGTCGATGGTGACGGACTGCTGTCTGTCGGAGAAGTAGGAGAGAAACCAGGAGTGAGCAGAGTCAATGATGCCAAAGGAGTGACGAAGGCGGTGGAGGAGGATAGAGTGGTCTATGGTGTCGAAGGCGGCAGAGAGGTCGAGTAGCGTAAGAAGGGAGATGTTGCCCGAGTCGGTAGAGAGAAGCAGGTCGTTTAAGATGTATAGAAGGGCTGTTTCAGTGCTGTGGTGTTTGCGATAGGCAGACTGGAAGGGACTGAGGAGGTTGTTGTCGGCAAGGTGGAGGTTGAGCTGGTTGAGAACAACCTTCTCAAGGAGCTTGGACAGGAAAGAGAGATTGGAGACTGGGCGATAGTTTTTTAGTTCGTATGGGTCGAGGTTGTGTTTTTTGAGGAGAGGACGGACGATGGCGGACTTGAAGATGTCAGGGACTGAACCGTTCTCTAGAGATGTGTTGATGATGTCGGTAATGAAGGGCAGAAGTTTTGGAAGGCCGTCCCGGTAGAGAGAAGCTGGGAGGGGATCTAGTTCGCAGGTTTTGAGAGGCATGGACTTTATGGTCTTGAGGATTTCTTCCTGAGAGACGGGGCGGAAGGACGAGAGGGGGGGGGGTGCCGGAAAAGGGGGTGTCGGGAGGGCAAGGAGGAGAAGGCAGAGAGTCGAGTGTGTTGCGCAGAGTTTGAATTTTGTCGGAAAAGTAGGTGGAAAAAGCGGACGGGAGTTCTTCTCTGCTGTGTGTGTTGGGGAGAGGAGTGTCTTTAGGAGTGCCTAGGAGTGTGTTCATGGTAGCGTAGAGGGTTTTGGAAGAAGTAGATTCCAGGATTTTGTTTTGAAGGTGTTTACGTTTGGAGTCGGAGATCATTCTGCAGACTTTGGATCTAGTTGCTTGGAAGATCTGTCTGTGAACGGTGAGGTCAGATGAGCGCCAGAGGCGTTCCGCTTGTCGGCACTCGCGCTTGGCCTCAGCTATGTCGTCAGTGAGCCAGGGGAGGGGGGTCGGTTGGGTATGGAGCAGGTGGTGACAGGTGCATGGGTGTCTAGAAGCTTTCGTAGGGAGGAGTCGAAATGGGATGCAAGATCAGGAGAGGAGGCGGGGTCCAAGAGAAGGTCGACAGCACTATCTATATCCCGTAGTCTTGCCGGCCGTTGGGGCACCACTGATGACTTGGCAACCAGCTCCCTCCAATCCTCTCAGTTCTCTGCCATTCTCAGCGTATCACCCAGCTTCAGTCCTGTCCACTCTGAGATATTGTCCTCCCATCTTTTCCTCTGTCTTCCTCTCCTTCGTCCACTTTGCACAGTGCCTTGCAGGATTGGTTTGGCAAGCCCTGCTGAACGCGTGACATGCCCATACCACTTCAGTTTGCGTTTTCTCACAATGGCTAATAAGTCTTCATAGGGCCCGATGGCTTGCCTGATTCTGCTTCCCACTTCCTCGTTTGTGATGCGATCTCTGTATGAGATGCCAAGCAGCCTTCGAAAACATCTCATTTCAGTGGCTTGTATCCTCCTTTCAAGGTCTGCTGTGAGGGTCCATGACTCGCAGGCATACAAGAACACTGAGATGACTAAGGAGCGCATCAGTCTGATCTTGGAGCAGTGTGATGTTTCTGTCCTTCCATATGGTCTTCAATCTTGTCAGTGCTGTTGTTGTCTGCGCAATCCTGGACAGTATTCCTGGTTTTGATCCCTCATCTGTCATAATGGCTCCTAAGTATTTGAATTTCTTAACTGTTTCCAGTTTTTGGCCTCCAACCATGATTTCAGTGCCAATGCCACTGGCGTTATTTGTCATCAGTTTGGTCTTCTCTGCACTGATTTCCATCCCATATGCAATGGCTGTACTATCCAGCTTTTCCACCAGCTGAGCTAGCTCCTTCTCTGTTCCTGCAAGGCCATCAATGTCGTCCGCAAAGCGCAAGTTCGTGATTGTTCTGCCTCCAATACTGACAGTTCCTTCATGATCTTTCAGAGCGTCCGTCATGATTCTTTCCAGGAAGATGTTGAAAAGAGTAGGTGAGAGCAAGCAGCCTTATCTGACTCCAACTGTAGTCCTAAACCAGTTTCCTATTTTGCCGTTGAAGCAGACTGCGCTAGTGGCCATGTTGTAAAGGTTTGCTATGACTTTGATCAGGTTGGCATTGATGTTGTATAGCTTCATGGTGGACCAAAGGGCTGCATGCCACACCCTGTCAAACGCTTTCTTAAAATCCACAAAGACATGATAGAGGTCCTGCTGGTGTTGATCAGAGGTTGGCTTAGAGAGGAGGGAAATGGATCAGCATAATAAGCCTAAAAACATGAACAATTCTAAATGTTCTTAAAAGATACACGCATCTGAGCTCCAAACAATACGGTAGTTTTGGGGATGAAATCCTCTTCTTGTTTGTTTGTTTGTTTGTTTTTGTTGTTTGTGTGTATTTTTTTCACAAGCAGTGCAGGCACGTCCTCAGAAAGTCAGGATGCTGTCGAGACGTTAAGCAATATACACCAATCTCTCTCTCTCTCTCTCTCTCTCTCTCTCTCTCTCTCTCTCTCTCTCTCTCTCTCTCTCTCTCTCTCTCTCTCTCTCTCTCTCTCTCTCTCTTATCATCTCCTGCAACCGATGCGCAGTCGTTAGGTGACACCTCTAAAATTTGGAAGGTGCGGCCGTGGGGTTAAAAGGGTTAACACATTCGAGACGTGTCGCATCCAGATTCGCGGCAATATGC
>BTPG01000003.1:151137758-151507758 GCA_036245525.1 Semisulcospira habei
TCTGCGTACGTTACAATTTGGAGTGAGTCATTTTGGCGTGTGATTCCTCCGAGCGTACGTCCCACGCCAATGTGACCACAGGTTCGTCCGGCACAGGGGTCATTCAGGGGGTTAGCGTTATACTTACGTCCCAGGTTGGAATAAACAAGTTGCACACACCAATGGGTGTTGTAATGTGTCCTTTTATCTAGCATGTGTCCTTTGATCTATGACTGTGATGTTTGTAACGACACCAACACACATAATTCTTCTTTTTTTTTAAGGCAAATGGCAATATAAGTTATTGGTAGCGGGGGTTTGCTACACGGACCTTGTAGGCCTAAGGGAGGTCAAAGGAACCACTGTACCCCAAAGGCCGAAGGCCTGAGGAGTACAATGGTTCCTTTGACCTCCCACAGGCCTACACGGGTCCGTGCAGTAAGCCCCTGCTACCAATAACGTATTTGTTTTCATTCCTCCGCCATTTTCGTAAAAGAAATCAAGAATAAATCTTCCAACACGGATCACCCCAGACATGACTGACTTCAAAGGAATATACATTTATACATAATAGACTTATGACGTAATTTAAAATCTTTTACGACGCTGCCGTCTCCAGTAGTGTGCGTGTTGTTTCAAACAACACTAAGTACTTTGTACTTTAGAACGTTTTGGTGATCTTTTGTAGAACAAAACTGTCATCCAAGACGCATCAGAAAGCGGGCTACAAAAAGTCCTCCATTAGTCGCTACAAAGGATTTTGTAGCTCGGTCACGTCGTACGGTTTGCGCTAAAGATATTGGTCGGGTGACGTAGGAATGAAAACAATAAATCTTATCTTATTTTTATCCTATCTTATCTTTTCACCAGTGGTATTTCGCGGTACCCGAGAGCCACAAAGTCAGACCGCGTTGCCGTTCGCGATCGCGTTATTGTACGTAGTGCTGATTTTTTCGCTACTCGGATTTGTAAAGAACATTCACTCGGTGGTGTGGTGGGTAGTTCGGGTTTAACGTCCACGGCACCGAAGTGATAATGGGAGACCCTAACGGGCGGGTTATGGGGGACAGGGAGATTTATTACCTATAGAGTACGACCTGAACACTGATCAACTCAACTGTGCCACTTTGATTTACCAGGACCTTTCAACGGACATGCTATTCAACAAGCCCGTCTTTTTTCCCTGGATTACGAGTCCAGCTACCGGGGCCGGGACGGGGATTCGAACCCACGACCCGGCGATTCCCTTCGCTCTCCTGCTCCGACGCTTAACCGCCTGAGCTATTTCGGACTCCATTCACTCGGTAAGCAATAGGTTCTCGGGCCGACGTAAGCCTTAGCTGACCCGAGCACGGCTGTGCGCGGGTCAGCTAAGGCTGATGTCGGCCGGAGAATCTTTTGCTCACCGGGCGGGCATCCCCTCATAGACCATACATCAGATACGGCGATCGTGTTACTGGAGCTCTGAATACCGAGGCTGACCTGTGTGGTATAAAATTTGCATACCTTTAGTTTGGGCTTTTGCCAGCGGCTGCGGCAAAGGGTGTGGCGTTGTTGACCTGGCCGGGAGGGTAGGCGGGGTCGGAGTAGGCCGGGGGGGGGGGGGGCGGGGGTGGGGCGTAAGCCTGGGAGTACCCGGGGGGGCCTGAGGTGTAGAACCCCTGTGAAGGGCCATACGGGCCTTGGGGGGGACCGTAGAAACCAGGCTGCTGCTGATGATGATAATGATGATACTGCATTGTACTGGAGTTGTTTGCTGCAGAATAAAAGCAGTAATCAAATTCGTTATTATTCGTCACATTAGTAAGGTCTTGTTTGTGACGAACGATTCGCAACGACGAACGAGGTCGAAGTCATGGCGGATAACCAGCTTTGTGCCATAAGCTTAGACAACACTCCAAACATCTCCAAGAGGCATAGATCCTCATGAGCCCTCCGGGCTCACGACGATCTATGCCTCTTGGAGATGTTTGGAGTGTCTGTGCTTATGGTAGACCGCAGTTACTTTGCTCTCGTTTGTTGTTGTGAGTCGTTCGGTGTATACGTTACTTCTCTGTTGGTCTGCTGTTTACCACGACCCTTTTAGTTCTGTCGAGGGTGTATCGATGTCAATTCTATCTCCATCGATCTACATTTACATCAATCCATGAAGGAACTGTAAATAAAGTAAACGCGAGTTACTGCTACGTTTCCATATAAATTTAAAAGAAGTTGGAAGTTTGTACGTACACCGCTAATCAGTGTGCATTTGAGAAAAGAAAAACAAATCTTGACCTCAAGACGGGAAAGAAAAACACATCTTGACCTCAAGACGGAAAAGAAAAACACATCTTGACCTCATCTTGACTTAAAGACCGAAGAGAAAAACACATCTTGACCTCAAGACGGAAAAGAAAAACACACCTTGACGGATCTAGGATCCAGCGTCGTGTGTTTTTGGTTTTTTTTTTTTTTGTGTGTGTGTTTGTTGTTGGTGGTGATGGTGTTGGTGTTGTCGTCGTCAAATACACATCAGGGTTATCTGTTATATACAAACTTCAACTTTTTATTCTCGAAAGGTGTGTATACCTCCACTGATGACAGTGACCCCGGAGTGCGGCAGAGGCTGCACGACGCGTCCTGGCTGGCCCTTGGACTTGATGCAACAGAAGACGACGGCGACGATAATAGAGATGAAAACAATGCAGCCGGCCACGATCAGACCGATCATCCATCCTCTGCAACAGCAACAAAGAAATAAAGGAACAAAACCATAAAGATATAAAGAAATTATAAATTGTGGTGGATACTATTTTTATTTATGTGACTTCAGTAGTTTACAAATGGCGGCCCAGGTCATGCCTCATACAACGCAGTTGTGTTATGATTGTCATTTCTAAGCGTGTTTCTGTCTTTGTTGTGATATTGTGTGCATCCTACACGCTCGGCTGTCAACGTTTTTATGTGGACTTTGCCTTTTGTCATGCACGCACACCGAGTTCATAATTATGTGTGCTGCAGGGTCGGATCGGGTGGGGAGGGGGGGGGTGGGGGCTCCAGGGCTTCCGGACTCCTCCCCCCCCCCCCCACCCCTACCCAGAATTCTGTGAAATGCTATAACAATGCAATGTCCCATTTTGGGAGTTGTGCTGGCCTACGATTTTGGACAATACGGCTCTGCTATGAACCTTACGGCTTCTGTCCAGAGTCACAGAACAGTACACGTTGGCAACATTTCCAGCCTGAATGAAAATGGGTCTACTTACGTCAAGGAGAAACTGCAGCAACTATCGACGCAACAGCCATAGTAGCAATAATACTCTGTGTACTATCCCAGTAGTCGTTGAAGAAGCAGTACTCCCCTTTCACTCGTTCTGAAGAAACAACAGCAACAAAAAAATAGGTGTTGGTCTGTGATTTTGAACCTTACATATCTCTCTCTCTCTCTCTCTCTCTCTCTCTCTCTCTCTCTCTCTCTCTCTCTCTCTCTCTCTCTCTCTCTCTCTCTCTCTCTCTCTCTCTCTCTCTCTCTCTCTCTCTCTCTCTCTCTCTCTCTCTCTCTCTCTCTCTCTCTCTCTCTCTCTCTCTCTCTGAGCCCCACTCCATCTCCATTTGCGAACTCTGTTTTCAGATAATCTTAGAACACGAGAAACAGGTCGCTTCATCTACCAAGAACAAGACTAGATATCTAGATATATATAAAACTAGCCTGGCCTTTTCAGGTGCAAAATCATGGAATAATATACCCCAGCACCTTAAGTCTATTTCTAAATTTAGTATTTTTAAGGATCGCCTTTATCGCTTTTTACTTCTAAACTAATACCACGATTCGATTCTCCTCTATTGATGCTGTAATAATAATAATAATAATTACGGTATTTATAATGCGCTTATCTTATAATAATTATAACTCTAAGCGCGCACTCACAACTCGCACACGCATGCGCACGCTTTAGACAATGACTCGCGTACCACAAATAGTGAAAATACATTACGACGGTCAGCTTGGGGTGGGGAGTGTGGTGATGTAGTGCTAGAAGAAAGAGGTGAGTTTTGAGGGCGGACTGGAAGGAGGAGAGAGAGTGTTTCTGACGGAGAGAGAGTGGGAGAGTGTTCCAGGTGGATGGACCGTAGGAGTTTCCACAAAGTCTCTCGGTCCACGCTGTCAAATGCTTTCTCGTAATCCACAAAGTTGACGTACAGCGGGGAGCTCCACTCCAGAGACTGTTCCACGATGATGCGGACAGTGGCGATCTGGTCTGTACATGATCGGTTTTTCCTGAATCCTGCTTGCTGGTCTCTCAGCTGGGGGTCGACGGAGCTCTTCACTCTATCCAGGATCATCCTGTTGAAGCCTTTCCTGGTACGGACAGGATGGTGATTCCTCTGTAGTTGTAACATTTGCTGATGTCGCCTTTCTTGGGAAGCTTGATTAGGTACCCTTCCTTCCAGTCAGCCGGCATCACCTCCTCTTCCCAGATCTTTCCAAACAGTGGGTATAGCAGCTCTACTGTTGTATCTAGGTCTGCTTTCAGAGCCTCCGCTGGGATGCCATCTGGCCCTGCTGCTTTGCCGCTCTTCAAAAATGCCACAGCTCTTCTGATCTCTTCCCGGGTGGGTCTGTCACAGCTGATGGATAGGTCAGTCTCTGCTGGCTGGATGTCTGGGGGGTCGGGTGGGGTGGGTCTGTTCAGTAACTCTTCAAAATACTCGGCCTATTTGTCGAGTTGGTCTGCTCTGTCTACAATAGGCTTGCCTTCTTTGTCTTTTACTGGTCTTTCTGTATGGCCATACTTGCCCGACAATCTGCTGGTAATGTCGTAGAGCTGTTTCATGTTGCCGCTGCCTACTGCCTTTTCTGCTTCTGCTGCCAGGCTGTCTGTGTAGGCCCTCTTGTCTGCCCTGATACTCCTCTTCACCTCGCGGTTGGCTTCCGAGTATTCCTCCTGTGCCCTTGCTTTGACTGCTCTCGTGCGACTGTTGTTGACAACTGCTTTCTTCTTCTTCCTCACGTCTATCTTCTTCAATGTCTGTGCCGAGAGCCAGTCCTTGTGATGGTGTTTCCTGAACCCTACAGTGTCTTTGCAGGTTGAGTTCAGCGCCTCTCTAACTGCCTTCCACTGCTGCTCTGTGGTGACAGCCTCCTCTTCATTTACTAGCTCCTGTAGCGTTTGAACCCGGTTGGACAGCACCAGTTTGAACTCTTCTCTCACTCCAGTCTCTCTCAGGAGGCCTACATTATTGCGCTGTCGTCTTGTTGTCTCTGTGTGGCTTTTCTTTAACTTTTCTTAAAGCTGAGAAACAGTCAAAAAAAACTCCGCCCCGCACGTGCTTTAAAAAAACTTTACAGGACCCAGCGAGGGTCCTGTCGTGAACGTTCGGCTACCTTGCCCGTAAGTCGGCAAACCGGTGTGCAACTCAGTTGACTGAGTTTTCAACTGCGTTTGCCGTGCTGGCAAAACTCCCGTGAAAAAGACAGGCCACTTCCTGTATGCAGCGAGTGGGAACCGCGATCACTGATGTAAATCAGCGATCGTATTTCTACTGATAGCAACAGTAGCAGACGACACTCGACCTCCCGGCGGACAGAGCAGGCCATTTGTGTCTTGCCTGGACGCAAACTGGATATGGACCAGGCCGAGCTATCCGTAAGTTACACAGTACAGCCTGAAGCTTTATTTGATATCGGAAGAATGAGGAAGGAGGGGTTATTTGTCGTTTTGTGTTTGTTATTATATCGTTTCACCTGCAGTGGCCTACAGCAAATATTTTTTCCATGCGAAGGGCAGCTACTATAATTCAGCTTGACCCAAGGCGACCTAAGATTGATCTCCCTTGTATCTGCACTATATGTACAATATCATGTACGTGTTGAAAAGTTCACAACTACAAAGTGTCAGGAGTCATACTTAAAGCTTGTACAGCCGTACATTCTGCCATGCCCAGCGCGTAAAAATCCGTGGCTGCCGGCCAGTTTCAAAGTGTCACAGAATCGTCTGCTGTTGTCCGATCTGCTAATCGCGATGATTTCCGTGCAACAGAAAGTGGCCTGTCGTTTCCCGATAGTTTTGCAAGCTCGGGATACGCAGTTACCAACTCCGTCAACTGAGTTACGAACCGATTTGACCCACTTAGGGACAGGGCCCAAGCTGGGTCCTGTAGAGTCTTTTTAAAACACGCGCTGAGTGGGTTTTTCTCATTGCACCTCAGCTTTAAGGTAAGCAGATCACCATCTGAGGCGACATCTGCTCCCCTCCTCACTCGAACGTCTTGAGGGAATCTTCTAAATTTCTTGCTATGCAGATATGGTCTATTTGGTTCTCTGTAGTATGGTCAGGTGAGACCCAAGTTGCTTTGTGCATTCTTCTGTGTGGGAAGATGCTGCCTCCAATGACAAGTCTGTTTAAAGCACCAAAGTCTACAAACCTCTCCCCGTTCTCACTTATCTCCCTAGTCGTGTCGCCCCATCACCTCTTCGTATCCGATGTTGTCCTCCCCTATTTTGGCATTCAGAAAATCGCCTATGACGATGGTGATGTCTCGCTCCGCACATTTGTCAACAGCACTCTGGAGTCGGTCGTAGAACTCTTGTTTCTCTTCCTCGTTACTGTCATTAGTGGGCGCATAACACTGGGTGACGTTGAGCTTAATCTTTTTCCTCAGTGGTTCTAAAGGCTGCTGTGATAATTCTTGGCCCAAGAGGTTCCCAACCCATCAGCGCTCTCTGTGCCACTGGTGACAGCATGAATGCTACACCTGCTGTATGGGGGGCATTCTCCTCTTTATGACCTGAATACAGAATCATCTCCCCACTTAACAGCCTTTTCTGCCCAGACTGCGTCCATATGGCTTTACTGATACCTAGCAGGGCAAGGTTGTACTTTTGCATTTTCGCTGCTATCTGGGCGGCCTTCCCGCTCTGATACATGGTCTTGACATTCCGTGTGCCCATGATTGTGTCCCTAGATAGAGAGGCGGCTCGGTCCTGTGGCTTCCGAAGACTTCCGGCTTTCACCACACGACGTCATAAATCTTCTGGTAAAAAAACCTGCCTCCTCCAGGAAAGGAATTGCTGTTTGTCTATTCGTCGGCATTTCTGTAGCTATTTCCTTATTTGCAGGGTGGGGAAGCTACCCCCACGCCCAACCCCCTTACTAGGAGGACCAGGGGTTTTCTGTCGGGGTCTCCTTCCCTTAGACTATGTTGGTTCATGGCACCTTATTTCATTCGGTGCACCCCTCTCGCGAGGGACCCCCTATCCACCACCCAGGGGACGCGCCTCACGCCATTTGGTCCCAACGCGAGGAAATAACCATCAAAAACAATTTTTTTTTTTTGGTCAGAGATGACCGGGAAGGGGGGGGTGCGGGCCCCCTAGGCCCCCCCCCCCCTGGATCCGCCACTGGGACAGTTGTGGCTTTGGGTCGTTCAGTGAACACAGATTACAGAAACAAAAATGACAGGTAATGAGTTAAAATAATCCGTGCAGTCGACGATTGAAAACACGAACTGCCCTATCAGTCAAGTACACGCACCAATGTACTAAAACTGTAAAAGCCTGCGAAACGCACACTTGAATATCTGAGTGGGAAAAAAAATCAACGACAAAACAGTTTACTAAATGTTACTCTCTTCAAAGTGAACAAACGAGGAAGGCATAGTAAAGATATACGGTTTTTGGGTGGGTTTTTTTCTTCTTCTTCTTTCTTTTTACCCTTTGGGTTATCGGTAGCGGTTTTTGTCGCGATGCGTCCTGTAGGAATCATCGGGATAAAAACCGCTACCGACAGCCAAAGAGTTAATTTAGTGAACCGGTTTGTAAAGCTATTCCGAAACATCTTTTCTTCTTATTTGGTCATTTCCTGGAATTTCTTTAAACACAGCCCAGCACACCAACGTTATCCTAGAGAAAGAGAACAAAGAACGATCAAACTGAATCATACACTCGCCGAAACAACGTGGGAAAAAAAAAAGAAGAAGAAGAAGAAGAAAGAATGTGAGCTGGTCTGTCATCTTGGACCTTACGACTCAAAAATCGCAGACCAGTACACGATATGTAATTCAACATTAGAGAGAGAGAGAGAGAGAGAGAGAGAGAGAGACAGAGACAGAGACAGAGACAGAGACAGAGACAGAGACAGACAGAGAGATGATGGTGATGATGATGAAACGTTTTATTGACAGGATAAAGTTTTAGGCGAAACGCCTCTCTCACAAACTGTCCTGTTAAAAAAGAAACATTAAAAGCAAAGAGTAAGAGAAACGCAATAACACAATAAATCGAAACATGAAGAAATAAACTTTAAAAAAACAACAATACAAACGACATGCAAATAATGCACACACATAGTGAATAATTGTATATATATTGTAGTCCTTTCAAGTTGGTAAGTTACTAAATACAAGATATTATACAAACGAGTTTTGAAGGTTCTACAGTTAGAAATGGATTTAATTTGAGGTGGTAGTTCGTTCCAGGCTTTGGCACCTGAGAACGAAAAGCTGGTTTTATATATATCGAGCCTGGCCTATGATAGCTGTAACAAACTGTTCCTCGTGTTTTGTCTTTGACTATCCAAAAATAGCATACGAAGTTAAGATTGGGTTTTATGGTGAAGAATTTTATTCATAAGTCTGCATCGATTAAATGTGAGCTGTTTGTTTAGGTTTAGCAGTCGGATGGTTCTAAACTTTTCGTCGGTGGGAGAGGGACCAGACACAGTTAACGAGAGAGACAGACAGAGAGACAGACAAATAGACAGAGAGACGGACAGTGAGACAGACAGAGAGAGACAGAGACAAGCAGAGCCAGAGACACAGAGAGTGACAGAGACACAGAGAGAGAGAGAGAGAGAGAGAGAGAGAGAGAGAGAGAGAGAGAGAGAGAGAGAGAGAGAGAGAGAGAGAGAGAGAGAGAGAGAGAGAGAGAGAGACAGACAGACAGACAGACAGACAGACAGAGAGACAGAGAGAGAGACAGAGAGAGACAGACAGACAGACAGACAGAGAGACAGAGAGAGAGAGAGAGAGAGAGAGAGAGAGAGAGAGAGAGAGAGAGAGAGAGAGAGAGAGAGAACGAACGAACGAAAGAACGAAACTTTATTTTCCAAGGATTGAGATATTAGGCGCGCAGGCCTTTCTTACAATCTGTCCTTGCTAAGCTACTTTAAAATTTAAAAAAAGGACATCAACCAAACAACAAAAACTAACTAAATAATTACGACACACACACACACACACACACACACACACACACACACACACACACGCACACACACACACACATACATACATACATACATACACACACACACACACACACACACACACACACAAATATACATGTACTCATGCACATGCGCACTTTTGTACATACACATGCACACGTACGTGCACACATATCTAACATTTAGGTAGGTAGGATATTTTGTGTACTATCAAAAACAAGCTGGAAAACAGAAAAACAAAACAAACAAACAAACAAACAAACAAACGATTTGGAGGCTACATGGGAAGCAGAAAAAAAATACTAGCGAAAGTGAGAACATGAAGCGTATCATGTCTAGAAACAAAGAAGAAGAAAGGATCAGCATTTCGTTGTCTTAGAAAGGTAATCATGTACTCTACTTTTAAACAGAGAGAGAGAGACGTGGTTTGTTGAATAGTGGGAGGAAGTGAGTTCCATAAAAGAGCACCTGAATAAGACAGACTAGATTTGTACAGGTCTATACGGGGCCTTTTTATAGAAAGACTGTTCCTGGAGGTGCTGTATTTCTTTTCAGTTGGCGAAAAAAGTCTAGATAAGTAAGGTGGAGCTTTGTCGTTAAAGAATTTTGTGCATCAGCACACATTTGTTTAGTGCGAGGTGCTTAACCAGAGGTAGACGTCCAATGGCCTGCAGTTTGGCATCAGTGGATAAAGACGTATCAGGGAGGATAAGCTTAGCAGCGCGCTTGTATAGTGAGTTTATCTTCTTGAGGTGATTTTCACTGCAGCCATCCCATATTGTTGAGACATAATCAATGTGTGGTTTAATGTAGGCATTAAAAAATAGTTTGCGCGTCTTAAGGTCAATGATCTTTTTAAGTTTGGAAAGTAGAACAACTTCTGGGACAAATGTTTTCGCATATAGATTAGGTGGTTTTGCCAGCTTAGATCATCGTCTATTATTACTCCAAGCAGGCGGTGTTAACTGACCTGCTCAACAGGGATGGAGTCAAACGAAAGGTTGAGTGATGGAGGTTGGAGCTGATGTTTCTGGCGGGTTGTGATAAGCATGCCTTTTGTTTTTTCGGATTTACAAGCATGCAATTTTCATTACACCACCGAGAGACTTCATGAAGACTCTCTTGAAGATTATTTGCAATTTCAGGCACAGTTTTACCAGCGGAATGTAATGTTGAGTCGTCGGCAAACATGTCACACTCAGCCTCAGTACACGTTACATGTAACGGTAGATCGTTAATGAAGATACAGAACAGTAGTGGGCCTAAAATAGACCCCTGGGGCACTCCATACTCAACAACTTGTTCAGAAGAACATTTCCATTGATGTGGACTGTTTGTGTTCTTTTTGTAAGATAGGAGTTCAGAAACGAAAGAGCTGACGGGCTCTTATTGTTGAAGTAAGTGGCAAGCTATTTTAATAAGATGGTGTGATCGATAATATCGAACGCTTTCCTTAGATCCAAGAAGACAGCACCAGCCATTTTATTATCATTTATGCTGTTGACCCACGAATTTACTATTCGTGCGAGTGCAGTGTGGCATGAATGCTTGGGACGAAATCCTGATGGTAATGACATAATAGGGACCTTTCTTCAAGAAATTCCAAAAGATGTTTGTGAACATGCTTTTCCAGAGGCTTCGAGAGAACTGATAGAAGGGAAATGGGGCGAAAGTTATTTATTTCAGAGGAATCTTTTGCTTTAGGAACAGGCACTATTTTTGATTTTTCGAAAGCTACTGGGAAGACATTTTTTGTATACACAGGTTATAAATGTATGTAAGAGGTTCCACTATGTATGGTTGCGACAGGTCAAGGATATATCCATTGATACCATCACTGCCCGAAGATTTCTTTTTTAGGCTGGAAATGTATTTGCCTACTCGTGTACAGCAATATCAGGGATGTCGAAGACATCATCTTAGGACAATCTTTGCTTACAGAACTTTGTTAGCTTCTCTGGAGTAGAATATATCGACTGATCATGATTGTGAGAACTGAGTAAGTCTTTGGGGGCTGATAGAAAGTGGTTATTAAACTCCTCAGCGGAGAGGTTTTCTGGAATGGATTGCACTGTTTACGCTTGTTGTTGGTAAGCGTATTAAGTGCTGTCCAGATGGAGGAAGGGTTTCTGTCTTCTTCGACTGTTTTGGTTACAAACGATCTCTGAGCCTCTCTAACTAAGTACTTAACTTTATTTCGCAATCTTTTAAATTCTTGAAATTTCTTTTCTTTTTTAGCGTTATTTCTGTCCGCCATTGCTTGTTTGATTTCGTCGGTTATCCATGAGGGAGGCTGGCGGGATCGGACTCGCTTTCTTCTTTCTGGCGCATGTTTGTTTAGCACCCCGAGGAACAGATCAAGTAAGACAGAGACAGCCCTATCTGGGTCAGTACAATTGTACACATCCTGAAAGGGTGTAAGGCTAAGATCGTGTAGAAAAGCATCTTTGTTTAGTTTTTTTTAAAGACCTATAGGTAATAATTATACACATGTTGATCCCTCTTTTGTTTGGGCAGCTTGCACGACCATGTACAGATGATAGGAAAATGATCACTGACAGCTAATGGGGGGACGCTGGTCTCTAGTACTGACTTACAGTTGTTGGTATAGATGTGATCAATGAATGTAGCAGATGATTGGGTTATTCTAGTAGGAGTTTGGACAAGTTGCTTCAACCCAAAAAGAGTTGTTGTCGATTGCCACATGGGATTTGTTTTCAGTAAGTCAATGTTAAAATCACCTAACAGCAGTACATCTTTGTCAGTGTCATTCACTTTATCCATCATCTGCACAAAGTCATCATACCACTCGACAGTGAACGATGGATTTCTATATACATAACCCATTATAATTGGCGACGAGTTATTAATTTTTACTTCTAGCCATACACACTCGATCTCAGTTGACTCCAGATCATCACGTCTGTGTACCATGTGTGCAATCGAGTTATGGACATAAACAGCAAACCCTGTGTGTTTGAGGGTGTTTGGGTCATGACGAATTAAGGAAAAGTTTGGAATGCACAGATTTTCGTCGCTAATTCTTGAGTCCAGACGTGATTCCGTTAGCCCAAAGAGATGGAAGTGTGAAGGCTGGTTTTAAAATATTGAAATGTCAGGAACCTTATTGTAAAGGTGAAATACATTAAGGTGCCCGACCTTCAGCCCGTGGCCGCATGCATGCAACTGTTTGATGGTGTACACATTTTGATGACGAAAACGTAAATATAAAGTTTTCAGTATCGGAAACTCAGTGAAACAGTCCAGTCACTGAAAGGAGTGATCATGTGCGAAAGTTTTGAATAAACCAATCCACATTATAATCACCACAACTGTCAAAAATAACTTGAATGATAGTTTGTAGAACTGTCTACTCGCATTCAGCACAACACGTTTGGCTATGCACTATAATCACTAATCATTACATTTAGTCCAGCCGTACAAGAATGGTGTGTATGCCGGTCAGTCACAAGTCAAACGCGCAACTGTACTGTAGGGGTCAACCACAGTACAAATAGTCCAACGATTTCTCTAAACTGTCAGACTGCAACACATGTTACTGTGATACGGCCGCATTAGTCGCATATAAACCAAAAGCATCGCAAATGTTAGTGTCAAATCTATGAGGTAAAACTAAAACAACAGCACAATAAACCGTTAAGTACAAAGATGTCACCGTTAGATCGAACGATTGTCAGATCAGTGCTCGACACACTAAAACGGATTGAACGAGAACTTGAATCAAACAATACTAATAACACATGGGGCTCACACACCTGTGTTCTTATGTACCACGCATTGCTACAATTCAGACGGATGGGCTCAAAATGAAGTCATATGATTGTTTACTGATTTTCTTTTCAGATTTATACTGACGTTCACTAAGTTCAGTCATGAAAAGCAAGAAGTGAAATTAGTTTAAGTTGAACCTACACTCAAAAAAAAAATAAATAAATAAAAATTAACAGTCGTCAAGTCGTCAAGTAGGATGGGGTCCGGTAAAACCAACTCATTTAGGCCTGGAGGCGTGTTAGCTGAACATCCGATTTACGCTGGAAAGAAATGGACAACGATAGCACAAGTGCAGTAACAGCGGATAAGATTACCGCCTTAAAGACGCAAAGCTATTCCGGCACTATCCCGGAACTATCATCGTCCAACATTTCCCGATCAGGCATGAAGGAGTTAATCTAACCGAAAAACGCTGAGGCATGTTTTACTGATCAGTTTAATACACACTTCACATGACCGCTTTTGACCGCGGTCCACTATTAGCTAGATACGGATACTGCCAGTGGGGAAAGGGAAGTGGGAACGGCTGAAAGGCTGGCTGGAACGCTGGCTGGAATGCCGCTGGGTCCTGCGGCATTGGTACGTGGAAACTGTGCGGTGTGATCTGAGGCCAGGGCACGACAGGGCGCGCGTAGTTTCCATACAGGGACGCCGGCTGGTAGTGGTAGCTGGGATCGGCCGCCGCTTCTGTGTAGTCTGGTCGCTGACTGAAAGGCGGCTGTAGGTGCACCGCGCTGGCAGCGTCCGCCAATGTAGTGTTAGTGTCAGGTCCGGAAAGCACTAGTGTTTACAGGTGACTGGCTGCTGGAGACAGGGACAGCTAGGTTTCCACCAGCATTAACGTAATCACCTATGTTCGCCATCGTAGTGCTGGTGGCTAATTCCCAGCGGCGAGTGGGGAGAGTATTAGATTGTGACATTTGTTTGTACTGTGTCGCATCAGCAGGTTCTCATCTTGATTGAGATTATTTGGCGGCCGGTAGGCCGTTGTAATTTTTTTCTATAAGTTTTCTTAAAATAAAAAATGTTTATATTTCTCACAAAAAAAATGCTTAACACAGCGTTAGATAGGCCTACCTTCTAACTGCATATGGTAAAAAGCATCAGAAAAGTATCACTGTAAATTAAATGAACATTTATTATTTATCCACCATTGCTTAAAATCTTTTGCAAAACGTAATCGTTAAAAAAAAAAATTCGCTTGATCTGTTGTTTTCTTCTTCTTCTTTTCTTAAGGATCGCTATCTAAAACAATACAGTGAGCCATCACAAAAATCAAAACAACATAAGAGTCCTGTCGTCTGCTAGCAGAAAGTCGTGAAAGTTCTCACATGGTCACATGACTATAATAAAATGGTGATTATTTCGAGAAGTAGACGACGCTTGTGTTCGTCATGCCTTACAAATCGGCGAAAAAAATAATAGATGACTGGTCATATAATAGATGACTGGTCATAATTTGAGGTAGTCCGTCAGGCTACCAAATCAGTCTAGAATGTGAGGTAATCCGCAGCAATTCGAGATCACATACATACATAAAATATATAACAGTATTGATATTATATGACTAAGATATATTACACTATTATCACCATGATCATCATGTCTTGTCTGTTCAAAAAGTGTAAGATCGACAGCTACCATCCAAAACACAAATTAAATTCTTTTACAACATAGTTGGACACCGAGTGTTGTCACCGGAAGTAGTTAAAACGAAGATTTTTACCGATCATTTACGAAGATGACGTCGCACGAAGCAGACGCCTTAATTTCGTGATTCGTCCCTATAGCCAGGCGCTGGTTTACACTGCAGATGGTTTTCAGTGGGCAGCGCCCTTGTGGTAATATTGCCGTGTAGGCGACTGTGGCAGATGGGAAGACTCGTCGAACTACAGGAATGAGGTGCTGGAAGTCCTGTAGTACAGAGTCCACATCATTGCTGGAGGCACAGTCATTTGTGCCAACGTGGACCACTGCACTACCGATGTCGTAGCGTGGCGCGATGTTGGACAGGGTCTCTGCCAACTGGTCAATTTGTAATAAAGTGTATCACATCGCACACTATCCGATGAAATGGCCTGTTTTATCGGCCGGCCGTATACACAAAACTGGTTGACGTTTGGTCTTGATTTTGTCATTTATTTTCGTTTGTGTATTTCGAGTACGTTTTTGCTTGTTCAAGTTGCCAGGCACTACTCTCGTCAGCGGACCAACTGACCACTTTTATGTGGATTTTTGTTTCATTGCGTTGAAGGTTGATGATCTTGTTCACTCTATTATAGTGTTGGTTGCCATTTCGGCTTTCATTTTGCCGTCTTGTTGGCTTCACTTGATGTCCGGCAGGCTGGTGGTCTGTTTAGTCACACGTTCATTGCGTGTACTGTAGAGTCCGACTGCGCTCGATGCTGGCTCTGCTTGTAGTGAGACTGGGAGGCTCGCGTCCGGTGTTGGTCCCCGCATTCCTCTGTGTGGCTGTGTGCCAGCCGCGTGGCCGGCCCGATGATGACTCATGGTGGAGAGAAGCGTGGTCAGTTGGGTGGCGTCTGCTGTCTCTCGCTGTATCGTTTTCTTATTTGGAGCTAGCTGTTGATTCAAATTCAGGGGGCTGTCCATAACATTCCTTTGCGATTTATATCGCGATGGTCGTGGTTTTTGTCGATTAATTGTGTAGTGCCGGGTAGGAGTGCAGCGTGATAGCTGTCTGTATGCTGTATGTTGCTGCGACGGGTTGGCATTCTGCGCCGTAAGACGCGTAGTGTTGGTGTGGAGCTGTAGGTTGGTCGAACTAAATGCGCGTACGCGGAGCTTTATTTGCCGTTTGCTTTTTGCTCACTTAGCTACGGTCGAGTGTGTTGGTTGACGGTAAACTAGCGAGCAACATTCACACTATATTTTTTCGTGTGTATGTTTAGCTCCCTGTTTTCAATGATGGAGGCCGCCTCAGTCTTTCACTGACCTTGCTGTCCGCTGTTGTTGGTTGATAGTGTAGTGCCGGGTGGGAGACCAGCGTGATAGCTGTCTGTCTGCTGTACGTTGCTGACGTGTAGTGTTGGCGTGGAGCTGTAGGTTGGTCGAACTAACTGAGCGTACGCGGAGCTTTATTTGCCGTTTGCTTTTTGCTCACTTAGCTGACGGTAAACTAACAAGCAACATTCACACTATATTTTTTCGTGTGTATGTTTAGCTCCCTGTTTTCAATGATGGAGGCCGCTTCTTTCACCTTGCTGTCCGCTGATGTTGGTTGAGAGTGTAGTGCCGGGTGGGAGTCCAGCGTGATAGCTGTCTGTCTGCTGTACGTTGCTGACGTGTAGTGTTGGCGTGAAGCTGCAGGTTGGTCGAACTAAATGAGCATACGCGGAGCTTTATTTGCCGTTTGCTTTTTGCTCACTTAGATACGGTCGAGTGTGTTGGTTGACGGTAAACTAAAGAGCAACATGCACACTATATTTTTTCGTGTGTATGTTTAGCTCCCTGTTTTCAAAGATGGAGGCCGCCTCTTTCACCTTGCTGTCCGCTGATGTTGGTTGAGAGTGTAGTGCCGGGTGGGAGTCCAGCGTGATAGCTGTCTGTCTGCTGTACGTTGCTGACGTGTAGTCTTGACGTGGAGCTGTAGGTTGGTCGAACTAACTGAGCGTACGCGGAGCTTTATTTACCGTTTGCTTTTTGCTCACTTAGATACGGTCGAGTGTGTTGGTTGACGGTAAACTAGCGAGCAACATTCACACTATATTTTTTCGTGTGTATGTTTAGCTCCCTGTTTTCAACGATGGAGGCCGCCTCTTTCATCTTGCTGTCCGTTAATTCGGGCGGACCGTCGGGGGTTCTTTCTCCGGGTACTCCGGCTCTTCCTCCCCCTCCACTTTGGTATCAGTTTCAGCCAACTTAATAAAATTTCAAATACAAAACGATTTCCAAATACCGTCAGTAGCTCGCTTGAGCTTGCCCTTAGCACCACGTGAATGTTCTGTGTTTGCGTACAGTGTGTGAGTGAATGCGTGTGATTCACGTGAGCGTGCTTGTTGGGTTCAGTTCGCGGCTACATTCTGCGCATTGAGTTATATTATAAATATGAGAAATGCGCCATATAAATGCTATGCATTATTATTGATGCTGGTTGAGAGTCAGTAGTGCCGGGTGAGAGTCCAGCGTGATAGCTGTCTGTCTGCTGTACGTTGGTTGACGGTAAACTAGCAAGCAACATTCACACTATATTTTTTCGTGTGTATGTTTAGCTCCCTGTTTTCAATGATGGAGGCCGCCTCTTTTATCTTGCTGTCCGCTGATGCTGGTTGAGAGTGTAGTGCCGGGTGGGAGTCCAGCGTGATAGCTGTCTGTCTGCGGTACGTTGCTGACGTGTAGTGTTGGCGTGGAGCTGTAGGTTGGTCGCAGGGTGTGCACACATGTAGCACCGCTTGGGTCCAAGCGACGACGATCCACCCGTTGTAGATTAGAGTCGCCGATTAATAGCGCATTGACTCTGCCCTCGGGTGGGACGGAGTCGAACACTAAACTGACGGCGCTCTCGTAGCGACTGGTCCTGGAGTGTACGTGCTTTAGGGGATTTAGTTTCAGTGGCACCGCTGCTCCCTGTCCTTCCATGGCCACAGACTCGCGCTGAGACGGGTGGGTTTGGGTGTACTCCTTTGGAACAGTATCAGAGGGATTCAACGTAGTGATGGAGGTAGGGGAGTGAATTTCAGAGGAAAGGGAACCGGGTACCGGACGGTGGCGGTGGTGACTGACAGCGATCAGGCAAGGCAACGGGGGTTCGCTGCTCTGGGGCATTTATTTTCTGTTTAGCCAACATTTCATTACACCGGCTTTCAAGAGAATCCACTTTACCCAGCTTGCTTGTGAGGAGTGGACACTTGCTTTGGGAGATTGTTCAGATTTCTAACCTGCTGCTGTAGACAGATGTTGTCCTGTTTAAGAGTGTTTATTTCAGCTTTGAGTTGGCCTATAAAAACACGTTTAAGTTGTTTGTTTTCGAACTGAACTTTTAGGTCCAAAATTAGGCCAGCCACACAATCAAAACATTTGGTTGCGTGGCCCGGATAGGTTGAGCACACTGATAACAGCACAACTGGGGACACTGAGTAGAGGCATGTAAGGTCACGTTACGCAGGATGTTGTCTCACCAGCGGTGTCCACTTGAGGGTAGGGGGTGATGGGTGTGGCGTTAGGAACGGCAGGCGGCTGTTCCGTTATTTCCGGAGAAGTGGGGTCTTGTTGAGTGGTCAGTGCAGCCTGATTGGAGGGACCGGCTGGCGGGATTAAGTCTTCAGTTGAGGGGGAGGGGGTAACATCAGCTGCAGGTGTAGCAGTATACGGTAACGTTAAGCTCGCCAGCACTGACCACTAAATCCTCGCCGTATGCCTCCTTTGGAAGGTGTTCTGTGGGTGGGGGCATAATGGCAAGAAGTGTGGATGGGGCGGGGAACGGTTTGTCAGCAAAGACATGATAGGCAGTGTGGTGTCAGTTTTGGGGAGAATGGAAGTGCTGTCACCACTCATGTCGCTGACAAGGGCTTTCAGTTTGTCAAACTCATTGTTTACCCATTCAGGGCACACACTGATTTCCTTGGATGGTGACAGTGCCTGTGGCCGTATGGAACAGAGTCAGAGTTACCACTGAGTTTACGGCTCCCCTAGGCGCAGTTGCAAAATAGTTTTGTATAGTTCAGTAGGGGAAGGGACACAGGGAACGGGCACTGTGTTGGTTTTTAGACAGCGCTCATTCTCGTCGTTTTCGTCATATTGAAAGTCTGTCCATTTATACGAGACCTGGGCAGGGCACTCCAGAACATATCAAGTGTGAAAAACAGACCTCCAAAAGGGCAGATTGACGGAGGGCGCTAGAAACTGTTTGGAAGGGATCTTTAGTATGAATGATATGCTCCGCCTCGGTGTCGATAGCATACTAGCATACGGCGTGAGCTGCGCGGGTGGTGGGGCCCATGGTGTTGTTGGCGGCCGTTGCATGGTCATGGCGAGACGATGCCGTGTACTAGAATGTTAAGTGCAGGTCGTTCGGGCGCGCGCACTTTTTCTGATACACAGCTGGAAGGCGTGCTAGGACCAGTGCCCTCGACGCTCCAGCCATCGTGTACTGCTTAGTGCAGTAGCACTCTTGGCCGAGCGTGGTATGCAGGCATCCTTGAAGATAAGACAAGGCGACGCGGCGAGGCAAAAAATTCCGGCGCCCGCTGGCGGCGTCTAATGCCGGTTGAACTAGCAGAGAAGACTGAAAAGAAAATCACAAATACCTCAAAAGGTCCTTCTTAAATCGCAGCAGTAGATGCTCCATCAGAAGCACGACACCATCACACACACGATGCTATACATTTCAAGACAAGAGATACAGATAACGTTTATAAAGTCCCCAAAAAATGCAACAGCGAGACTATGTGGCACAAGCGTAGCATGTGCGCCGGAAGAGAGAGAGACAGAGAGAGAGACAGAGGCGGAGACCGTGACTAAGAGACAGAGGAGAGAGACAGACAGACAGACACAGAGAGAAAGACTCAATCGTTTTATTGTTTAGTCCATCGGCCCATCATATCAAAAACTCCGGCACTTTAGGTACACCAACAACAAAAATACAAAATGCAAATAAGGCGTGCAAACATTCCATACAGCTGTCACAGTCTTGCCATGTCGTGAAAAACGAATCAAGTTCATTCTTGTCAAGAATGCGTTTTTCAAAATAGGGCAGTGTTGGCAAGCCCCTTATCAGCGGACCTCACGGCGGCGTTTTAAACTGTAATATATGACTCGGGCAATATTCTGCACCCTCTGTCCTTAAAAAGTTACAGACGTCTCGGGGAACCATGATAATTGGCATAACGGGCGGGTGCATTTAGAAGAAATAAACTTCTGTCTAAGGTCTTCAAGTGATCTGCGATGACTACTGAAACAGAAAATGAATTCATGTCGTCCTCAAATCGGCAGCTGCATAATGAACAAGTAAAAGCCAGATTGGTATCACTAACTATATGAATTTGTGCGTATTAATTTCTGAAGCCCCAATTCTAAACCGTATAAGAAGGGCCCGTAAATGTTTATTGTGGATATCAAAGAAGTAGGTTTCTAAATATAAAGATGATTTAAAATCTTTATACACATTGAACCGTCGACTGTCTGCCAAGTGACTATGCCAGGCCTGACCAAACGAATCAATCAATATTTGTTTGTATTCTAGCAGAAACCGCTGTCAACATTGCCAACACTGACCTTGGTTCTCCCACACAAAACCAAAACCATACCGGTACAGTTCATCATGTCACGAACTGACACGAGTGACCCAACTGTGACAGTCTTTTCCACTATTTTGTTGAGCTAGCAACATTTTGTACGCTTTAGAAGGGAGCCTGTGAGGCTCAATGTGTAACGGACGAAACCAATACCTTAGACAGCTAACCCTGGCATAGATGTACAGTGGATACCGACCGGTTTCGCCATAAACAAGGTCATTTGATGTACGTGGACTTACATTAAGCAGCTTTTTTAGTGCAAAGAGATGTCATTTCTCAATCTCTTCGTGCCTGTACACTGGACCCAATACCTCTGAAGTGTACAACAATATGGGCGGCTTAATCTGGCAATCAAACAGCTTGAAAAACATGGCTGGGGAAAAGTCCCCAGTCTTCCACAAGATTATATTTCTATAGTGCCCCTCCGTGCTCTTGTACAGATTTCACCACAAGCTAGTGTGGAAAATGACTGTCGGGTAGAAAAATATAGTCCTAGATATTAGCATTAACTACTGACACTTGTGTACTTTTAATAAACCACTTCTCTCTGCGTGCGAAGTACCCTCCTTTACGAAAGTCTACAATGTGTGTGTGTGTGTGTGTGTGTGTGTGTGTGTGTGTGTGTGTGTGTGTGTGTGTGTGTGTGTGTGTGTGTGTGTGTGTGTGTGTGTCAGTGTGTGTGTGTGTGTGTGTGTGAGAGAGAGAGAGAGAGAGAGAGAGAGAGAGAGAGAGAGAGAGAGAGAGAGAGAGAGAGAGAGTATATTAAAAAAAATCAAATGAATTATCCACTCACCGAAACAAAGCACAAACAGGAGTATCAACGCTGTCCACAGAGTAGCCATGCTTTGACGGTTACAAATATTGTTAATCACGGGCTTCGGGTAGACCGCCTCGCTCAAGTGAAAAAGAATCTCCGTCTCAAACTGTTCGAATGAAAGTGTATTGGGTGTCACTACATATCGACAGCGAGAGGCTGGCTGGTCTTACGAAACTGACAGTTGATAAATGGGGACAGGAGCACCGTGCAGACACCTATTGGTGTCGCCAAGGACCGTGTCGTAAACATTAATGAGGTTTCGTTTCCAACGAACGACTCTCACCAACAAACGAGAGCAAAATCGCGGCGGGTATCATAAGCACAGACAACGCTCCAAACATCTCCAAGTGGCATAGATCCTCATGAGCCCTCTTATGATACCAGCCGTGGCCTCGCTCTCCTTCGCTGCTGTCAGTGGTCTGGCGTAAACGTAACCTCTCTAGCTGTTAGGGAGAAAGGAAGACAACAGGACGGCCAGACATTGTGCACATTTTTTTTTTTTTTTTTTTTTTTTGTCAAGCCTGAAAATGAAAAGGGATGTCTTGTATGCTATGACGTCACTCTAAGGAAATGGGTGGTGGTGGTGGGGTTGTATTGTTGTCGGGGGGGGGGGGGGGTGAAGTTGGGGGGGGGTGAAAGGGGGGGGGAGGTGAAAGGGGTGGAGTGGTGTGGGGGAGGGGTGGGGGATCAACCTTCTTAGTTCAGAGGCCGGTAGTGCCTAATCGCAAACTTGGTAGTCTCTTCCAACCCCAACCCCACACCCCTGAAGAAACATAACCCAATGCGCAAAGGTCCCCGGGCCGACGACGGCCGAAGTCGGCCCACAGACTGCTTACGCGGGCCATCTGCGGCCGCTGTCGGCCCGAAGACCTTTTGCTAGTGGGGAAGGGACTGATCCGCCCCTGCGCTTAAGACTACGAGTTCGGATCTTTGCCGTTTAATTTACAATGATTTAAAACACACACACACACACACACACACACACACACACACACACACACACACACACACACACACACACAAACACACACAGAGGCACACACACACACGCGCACACACGGGCACACACACACACACACACACACACACAATCTGTGTCAACTGGCATAAAAGGTGTTTAGTTCACTCGTCACTGTTTGCTAAGTTGGTAGTGTATAATTATGTGCATGTGTCAGGCACTTCAAAAGCCAGTAAAGTATGAATGTTGTTGGTTTTGTAAGCCTAAACTTCAAATAGATGTCAATCGTGCATTTGTCTCGTCGTTGTTGTTTTTTCCCCAGAGTTTAAGCCCCAGAATGACTCTCAAACGAGGTCGACATGGGCGAAACAGGTGCTGTTGCGTTTGACGTGAGAATCATTTTGGCGTGTGACCGGCTCCTTTAACGCATACGTGACACGCCATAGTGACACCGCAAAAGTGACCCTGAGTCAATCTGGTGTAAACCAAAGTGAGCCTGGGTCAGTGTAGCGTACGACAGAGTGACCCGGGCTCGAACTGGCGCCGCACGGGATCATATGGCACGTTACACCGGCATGTTGACCGGTCAAGTTTCACTGCGCAATTACAAGTCTCTGTCAGCCGGAACTTTTCCAAAATCTTTCAAACAGGCTGTTGTTACCCCTGGCCGTTGCTAAAAAAAAAACAACAGGCTTTGACAGAAATACCCTGAAATACTACAGACCTGTATTCAACCTACCATTTATTTCAAGTCTAAGGTACTGGAGAAAGTTGTCTTACAACAGCTCCTGGAACACTTAGAGATGAATGGTCTGTTGGAAGTATATCAGTCCGCCTATAGGAAAGGTCACAGCGTGGAGACAGCAGTGCTGGGTGTTCTAAATGACTTGTAAAGCAGATGAGAGACTTGTCTCCCTTGTGGCCGTGTTGGATCTCAGCGCTGCTTTCGATACGCTGGACCATTCCATTCTCATGAAGAGGCTTGAAATCACTTTTGTCCTGCGTGAAACTCTTGGTTTGAATCTTATGTTTCCGATCGGTACCAGTTTGTAGTTGTAAAAGACAGTGTCTCTAGACCTTCCATTCTGGAGTTTGGAGTGCCTCAGGGCTCTGTCTTAGGCGGCCCCGTATTGTTTACGTTGTATTCACAACCGCTGTCAGATGTTATTTCCAGCCATCAATGTTCTTATTGTAACCTATATCACCTCTGTGATAGGTTAATAAGTTGTATTTTGAGTAAGCTTACTGGATTGACATTAGAATTATTGATGTTTTCCCTTTTTAGACAGAGACCAATAAATTCTCCTTTTTTCCTCAAAGCATAGCCACAAAATGTGCACTGGCATAAACCAGATTGCCGTGGTTACAGGAATCCAACAACCAACTGAAATCGCACCAAACATTATGGTGACGTACAACAGCCTGGCGCTAAACAACCCAAAATGCCTTTATGAAAACACCGCTGCGAAAACGCAATGAAGGTAACATAGACGGCGAGGGAATCGCACCAAAATTGGTGACGCACAATCTAGTGATGGTAAACCTCCCACAGTGCGTTGAATTGCTTCACGGGGAGACCGGCGAAATGAACCCGACCAACTCACAATGAACGGACAACAAATACCGTCAAACAACAAATCCACAGATATTCCTTTGAACAGAAGGACGGATGTGATAACTAAATCACACGTCTGTGGTCAGGTTTGGTCCGCTGACGAGAGCATGTTCGAAGTACACAAAGATTGAGTGACTACAACAAAATCGAGACCTGTGTCACAAAACTCTGTGTATACGGCCGGGCCGGAATCAGGCTGAAACATTCATGTGTGCGATGTGAGCACCGTTTTTCCCACACGTGTGTGCGTGTGTGTGTGTGTGTGTGTGTGTGTGTGTATGGCCGTTGTGTGTGTGTGCGTGCGCGCGCGCGCGCGCGCGTGTGTGTGTGTGTGTGTGTGTGTGTGTGTGTGTGTGTGTGTGTGTGTGTGCGTGTGTGTGTCGTTTTCGCCTGCGCATTGAATTATATTATAAATATGAGAAATGCGCCATATAAATACCATGTATTATTTATTATTATTATTATTAATTAGCTCGGACAGCCCCTTCCTAGTTTGCAAAGGCCATCGGGCAGACGTCGCAGGCCCGCCCACTGACGCCGACGTGCGCGGGGCAACGGCGGTTGCCGTCGGCCCAATGGCCTTTTGCGCATTGTTTTTTTACACTGACAGTTTCTGAGCCTGACACGTGGCACATTCTTCCCTTTAGAACCGTGGATCAGTCCTTTCAGAGCTGCGAGGAAAAGGAGGGAGGGGGGGAGGGGGAGGCATGAAGATTTATGATGATATACATCTTCAAATGTTTCTTGTTAAGGTAGGTTATATGTATACTTGTGTTCAACAAGGTTGTCTACAACTGGTTTACCAGTATTTAGCCCTGACATACAAGATCCAGATCGACTACGATAGTTCAAGGGAGGTGCGAGACGGATTGGCTCCTGAAGGCGCCATGCTATTTTGGCCCCTCCCTTGAACAATCATTGTCGATCTGTCTCCTGAAACGTAATGCAATATTTATGTCTTCAGAGAGTCCCCAGTCGGCCTGATCTGTGAATTTATGGGCTTCCCAGTGGAAGGCGATTCCGATCTGTACGGACCAGAACTACACGTTTCCAAAAACGTCTCCTCCTAAGATCATGTCTAAACTATAACCAGGCAATTATCTTTCAGTGCTTGCTTTACCGTTGTTATTAATGCTACGCTTGTAGCTCCAGTCACTGTGATAGTCCATCGAGTCACACCACTTGTCTCCCTCGATACGGCGCTGTAGCGAGTCGACGGAGATAGGCAGTGTGTGTGTGTGTGTGTGTGTGTGTGTGTGTGTGTGTGTGTGTGTGTGTGTGTGTGTGTGTGTGTGTGTGTGTGTGTGCCGTGTGTGTGTGCCGTGTGTGTGTGTGTGTGTGTGTGTGTGTGTGCCGTGTGTGTGTGTGTGTGTGTGTGTGTGTGTGTGTGCGTGCGTGCGTTCGTGCCCGCGCGCGCGCGTGTGTGTGTGTGTGTTTGTGTGTGTGTGTGTGTGTGTGTGTGTGTGTGTGTGTGTGTGTGTGTGTGTGTGTGTGTGTGTGTGTGTGTGTGTGTGTGTGTGTGTGTGAAGTTATATTAAAGTTATTGTACGCCGTACACACATCTGATCTCATTTAGCCGTTTTTGTTTTCATGTACTTAATTATTTGTGTATGTATTTTTGTGAGTGTGTATGACTTCAGCACCAGGACACAGTCCTAGTTGGCATTGTCAATAATTATGGTCAATAAACGTATTTTGTATCAACTGACGTGCTGTTTTGTGACAGTTTCGAGGCTGATCACTGGTATCAGACAGCTGAATACAGCTAAATGACCCCGACCGCCACCCCAACTCTCCAAGAAATCCCCGTCCTTTCCTAACACAGAATAGGGGCGGATTCTGGATGGGGTGGATAGGGGGGAAGGCTGGGGTAAGGAATTTTTTTTTTAATGAGGTGATTTTTTTGTTTGAGAGTCTGCACTCCCCACCCCCATCATACCCCACCCCCCATCCTCTTCCTCTGGACACTCCCTCCCCTACCCTTTGAGTCTGAAACCACCACCACCACTGCCAGTCGTTTGGTGTTGTGAGTGTCTTCTTGGTGCCTTCGTCTCAGGCGAAATGTCCCAAACCAAAAGTTGCTCCCCCCCCCCCCCATCTCGGAGAAGTTACTGATCCGCCCCTACACATAGATTTTTGGACTAGGAAGTTTCGACTCATTGTTACAGTATACATATCACTCAAAGGTGTTTCTTTACCTGCGCCAAGATTACGGGTTCTAGTCACACCAGGTCCGTCGAGGCTCGAGAGACGTACGGCTGATCGCTCGGTGAGCAAGAGGCATAGATTCTCATGCGCCCCTGCGCCAGCAGGGGTTCATGAGAATCTTTGCCTCTTGCAGACAAGAAGAGACTGAATGAGTGCAGAGAGATTCACTAGGTGGCAGGTTCAATGGGCCTCAAGAGTAGTTTTTGTTGATGTCTGCGTCAGTAGATTTGCGTTTTATTCATACACGAAGAGTACACAAGTAAATGAAAATCGTGTGTAAGTAACACTCCTGTGTACGGTTCTGTAGTGGATAATTCAAGATAAGCTCAAAGCAAGGGATATACACATAATAAATGCATAGGAAAGTGCTCGTGAGGGGGTTCGGATAAGCCTCAGTTAAGCGATACTTGGCAGCTATAAAATTAACCCATTTAACCCCATGGCCACATTTCCCACATTTTGGAGGTGTCACCCAACGAATATGCACCAGTTGCAGAAGATGGATCGACCATGATGATTCAAGGGTGGTACCAGATTAGCTTGGCGCCATCAGGCGCCAAGCTAATCTGGCACTACCCTTGAATTAGTATGGCCCATCCATCTCCTGCTGCCGGGCGTTGGGGCTTGATGGGTTAAGTCAGACCGCGTTATTAACCCTTTGCGTGTCAGTAGACGTTTTACTCGTGATGATTTCTACAGGAATCATCGCAACTAAAAGCGCTACCGACACGCAAAGGGTTAATTCTTGCACTGATTCTGAATATTCATGGGCCCGTGAACGTAAGGCATCTAGTAGCTAAAGGTCCACAGGCTGCTTTCAGCCTTGGATGGCCCGCGAATAGCTGTTCAGCGTAGAATTGCTGCATTGTCACAACGTTGTTGTACATCTGTTTCATTTTTATTTCTTATAGGTGCTGACTATACTGATTTCATTTTACAGCAAATGTTAGTGGTCTTTCTGGCATCAATATTAATTAACGTTTGCGTGCAGGGCTGTGATTTTGAACCTTGCGGCTGTCAGCTTTATGGTTAACAATCAGAGACTAGTAAACATTGATGAGTTGTTGGGTGCGTGTAAAGTCAACTAAACAAAAGATCTATGCACCACCAAGAGCAATAACACATATGCACGTACACTGATTGTCTCTCTCGATTCGCCAGCGATTATGCAATAAACACAATAATGCAATAAACGGGCAGAGACCATTACACAGATTCTAAGAAAAACTTTTGTCTTCTTTCAGTCTATTTACGCTTTTTCTCATTGGCCTCACCGTATTTGATTTTTCCCTCTCCTTCCGTTCTCAAGGCAACGGGAGTCCCCTTGCCATATATTACCAAGGTAACATTTGATAAGTAAACTCCCTTATTAAACGTTACGATGACAACGTTGCTCGCTGAGCAAAGCTTTCTCCCCCTAATGAATCTTTGGCCAATCACTTTCTTGGTACACACGCACCCTAATCTTCATTCAGTCGGTCTCTAAACAAAAATATGCCAATAAGTAAATAATTTACACAACAAAAAGAACTATATCTAGGCGTGCCGTGATACCGCTGGTACCAGTTTTATAAAAAAAAAAATAATAACTGAATAATTGAATAAATTAGATAATATCGACAGGACATTTCAGCCGAAGCGAACGCTCTATCACGTACTGACTGAACGTATTCGACAAGGCGAAGAGACAAAAAGCTGGATAAATAAAAATTGAGGGGGGGGGGGGGGGGAGCAACAAAATAACTATATGCACCCGTTGTGTTCGGCTTGTTACCAATTTTATACAAAAGAATAACTGAAAAAAAAATGTCAAAAACTGAAAAATACCTGAGAGAGAAATTCCACTCGAATGCAGTTCGCCCGAGGTTGTTTACTGACAGTTGGCGGAAGTATGGAAAATTACGTCCCCTGAATCTTTGCGTCACACTTAAAGTTTGGGTCCTTTCAAGGGTATACTTCACGCTGTTACTTTTTAAAGTTGAAAACAAAATCGTATTACGAATTAGGCTATGCCAGTGGTTCTTGTCCCCTGTCGGGTCCTGTAAGGGGTGTCAATGTCGGAGGTAAGAGTCTCGGGCTAAATGGCCCTCGCCTCTTACCTCCGACATTGACCCCCCTGACCCCCTGGACTGAGGCGACAAGAACCACGGCTGGCAAAGCCGTAACTCGTAATACAACTAATAATGGCTTTCACTGACAAATGCTACTCTTACACAAAGGTTTATCTATCTAGCACAAATGAAGCAAAGCTACAGATACACACTGCTGCCTTCAACAACAGCAGCATCTCCTTTATGTCAATCTGCTATTTGTGTACGAGTGCTATTTTCCACTGTCAGAACACGCATCCTAACCTTACCGTCAACAGTCCTAGTGGCTTTGCGCACAAGTGGGTTAACTCATTCAGTTAAGACTTGCCACGACTGGATATGCAGCTTGTTGCCACGCAGCCAATTTGCGGCGGCATGTCTCCGATGAATTAACCCATTTAGCCCCAATGCACTACAGCTGGAGATGGAACGACCATGATAATTCAAGGGTTGTGCCAGATTAGCTTGGCGCCATCAGGCGCCAAGCTAATCTAGTACTACCCTTGAATTACGGTTCCATCTCCTGCAACTGGTACACGGCAGTTGTTGGGTGACACCTCCAACAATTTGGGAAATGCGGACGCGGGGTTCCGACAATTGGTTACGATCAACTGTGATAGTACAGCGGTGGCCATGATAGTTCCACATAGCTTTTTAAACAATTAATGCATCAAACACTGTAGCTACACAATATACATGTATGGGTAAAAATACATGAATGGCACTTAACTGTAGACATGATGTACAATGTATGCCAGCTCACGTACAATCGGTCATAATATCCGCACTTTACATAGAACCAAACAGTATACATACTGAGGGGAAAGGGTCACTCAGCGCTCGACAAGGCACGCTCACCCCTTCGCTGTTTTTGGGCTTGACAGTATTAACTCATTCAAGACGTGCCGCCTCTGGATACGCGTCTTATGCCGCGTATCCGGAGGCGGCACGTCTCGAATGAGTTAACGTTATTAGGAAATAAATTAGCTGAACAATTTACTACCTCAAGAATTCTCAAAACATGCTAATCTCTCTGTTGGACACCAAAGCGATGCACATAATTGAGACCAATAAACTCTCAATTAACGTCACAGAACACCAAGCAGTTGCGGGGTTATCGGCATTTACAATGAGGCGAACAAGAATATTTACAGCATACCTTTATTTTTTTTACTTATAGTGTAAAATTTATTTATTTTGATCAATAAACTTATCGTCTGTTCTTTTTCGCGTGCAGTTTAGATCAAACCTGCTAGAGATGATGTGAGACTAGAAGAATTTGAAGGTAAAGTTCAGAAACATTTCGTAATTTAAGTGTTAATGGATATTTACTACTGTCTGAGACGACCTTCGTGTTCGCTACTGACTCGTGATTTGGTTTATGTTTTGAAAACCGTCAAAATACCACAAAGTATCCGATTTTGTTGCCAATAGGGAAATATCAAACCCGTATTTGTATTTGAAAAATTAGCACAATTTGGTATAATTTACGAGATGAGTATTTTCAAGTGTAACAAATCTTATCCGCCCTTCGCCGTAGGTTTTCGCCGCCAGTACCGCGAGTTGTGTCGTTTATCAAGTGTTGAGTGATTTCCCTTAGGCCTTTGCGTGTCGGTCGGTTGCGGTTTTAGTCGCGATGATTCCTACAGGAATCATCGCGACTAAAACGCCGACACTCAAAGCCGGGTTAATAGGAGTAAATACTGCGTCTCAGTACCATCAGGGGAAATGCGGCCGAGGGGTTAAATTGGTTAATATCCCTAAAAAAATAACAGAAAACTGTTCATGTGCAAAAGCACGCAAAACTGTTGAAGACGGTCCATAAAGAATACGATGGATTTTCTTTTTTTTTCAGAAGCACCTCTTAACAGTTGTGAATATCATTTAAGTACCGCATACAAATATTCCTTCTCAAAAGCATGGACAACAGATGATTGTGATGCAGAATTGTTGTTTGTTTGTTTGTTTGTTTGTTTGTTTGTTTGTTTGTTTGTTTGTTTGTTTGTTTGTTTGTTTGTTTGTATGTTTGTCAGAGCACCTCATGACAGTTATAAATATCAGTGCTTATCACAGAACATTTTCGTCTGCAAAACTGTTGACCGCTACCCATAGCCAAAGTGTTAACAACACGAATATCACAGAAACACAGTTAGGTCATTCTTCCTAAAATAATGTTGTAGGCGATTCGTGTCAAGGTCAGACGTAGTAGCTCAGAAGAAATCTCGCGGCCGGCAGCATTGCAGACACTACAACAAATATTTAAAAATATAACTTAGAAATTTGTTAAAGTGCAAAATATCATATTAAACAAGATGGGATGAACCATAACCCACAAAGTCCCTTCTATATGAGAGCTGTCCTCGCTGTCAATGGTCTCTACCTTTTGTCTTTGACCCGATTCTGATGTCACTTGAATTATCTCCTATTGAAAATGTCTCGCTGATCAGTCTGCCAATGCGTCAGTGAGTCCTAAAAGGGGCGCAGGACATACGCGTCATTGATTTGTCAAACGTCATTTGTCATGACGTAAGTTTTTAGTTTTTACGTAATTTTATATTTTACGTGATACGAGTTTCACTTTCGCTTCATAGGCTTGAGAAAATGTTGACTAAACTAGAACTTCACGGTACAATTTCAGTCTTGCTATAGTTTGTGTGAAAGCAGGCTGACTTTACCTAACTACATGATATACTAAGTACACGGGTCACCTGCATGCTCGTCTGAAAGCGCGTCGATGTGTGTGTGCGTGCTTGCCCGCGCGCTCTGAACATCTCCAAGAGGCATAAATCCTCATGCGCTCTCCAGGCGCATGAGGATCTATTCCTTCTGGAGATGCGCGCATGTGTGTAATAATAATAATAATAATAAATTTATTTCAGTTTTTGCAGGCCATCAGGCCCATATGAACACAAAATACAATTTACAACCAGAAACTACAGGAAGGTGGTTGTAAAGAACACAATCACATAGCATTACATCAGCGCACATAAATATACAAAAACAACAAAAGTTCAAAGCAAATCCCTCTAATTCCTTAATTTAAGGCACCCTGAAATATACATAGCAACTTTAAAGACCAGTTTATCATGTAGGTTTCCACACAGCAGCTGAACTTTGAGATCGGATGGGAATCTGTAGTAAAACAGTGGAATGTACTTTTTACGTAAAGGGGAATATTTTGGACACTCGAAAAGAAAATGACACAAATCTTCAGCCTTATGCCAATCACATGAATTACATTCTGGATTAGTGATGGGTTTTCCAAATCTGGATACTCCGTTTAAAGGTAAACGGTTACATCTAAGTAAACAAATTGCCCGCCTGAGTTCACAAGAAGTCAGCTGCCCTATGTAACTTGCTCTAAGTATTTTTGGGTGGTAATGGCAGTATTCTGTGTTTGATGTAAGGGATGCATGCCAGTCCTGTCGGAAACAATCCATCAGCCGATCTTTGAATATCTGAATGAACAGAGGAGTGTTTCCAACTGACTGCATTTCCCACACATACCCAAACACGTGCATACACAACAGAGTCTTTATTTGCGCAGCCCAGTTCGATCTACCTGAGGCATCATGCATACATAACATCGTGTAACACTGTCTTGGGTATCTGTTTTCTGACATGGTAAGAAGTCTGCACCAATACTTCACCATTCGAACATAGGCATCAATATACATAGGAAATCTACCACACTCACCCAGCGCAATATTGTTTTTTACATCTCTTCCAACACCAAGGACCATTTTACAAACCTTTATATGAACCTGCTCAATTACATCATGCCTCTGGAAACCCCAAACCTCTGACCCATATAGCACAATGGGCTTAATCTTGACATCAAAAATGTGAAAAACAGTGTCAGCTGGCAAGTTTTGTAATTTGAAGTATAGTCTTTTGATGCCTGCAACTGCTCTCCTGGCTTTTCCAGCTAAGTTTTCTACACATCTAGCCCAGTTCAGAGTAGAGGAAAATATCACACCAAGGTAAGTATAACTGGACTCGACTTGAATCTGCTTGTCAGCATAAAACCATTTTTCACAATTTTTCACAAAACCTCCATTTTTGAAGACTACCACTTTTGTCTTGTCCATGTTCACAGTGAGACCCCATTTTTTACAGTATTTTTCTAAACAATTAATTTTCTTTTGGAGATCTGCTACAGAGTCAGAGACAATGGCTATATCATCAGCATACATAAGAAGGAAAATACCCAGTGGGTCCGCAAAAATATCAATGCCACGTGCACCGCACGATGATATTTCTGTCTCAAATTCTGAAAGAAAGATAGAAAACAGCAGTGGGCTCAACACACAACCTTGTCGCACCCCTGACATGCAATCAAAGTAGTCGGTAACTTTGATTCCAACCCTTACAGCAGCTTTTACATGTTTGTACATACTCTCCAGTGTCTGAAGCAACTTACCATGAACTCCTTTACGTAACAAGAGATACAACAGTTTTGTCCTGTGCACACTGTCGTAAGCTTGGCTATTATGTGGCGATTTTAACGCCCGCACCGCCGGTCTGCCTGATACTGATTTTATTGATGATAATACACACGTGCAGCCTTTACAGGAATTAACAGATCTGCTAGAGGATGTACCACAAAGCCCACGGAGGTCAAAAGATATTGGCGTAAACAGTTTTGGTCGGAAACTGATAGAACTATGTCAAGAGTACTGTTTGTTTATTGTCAATGGCAGAACGAAAGGTGACAGTGAGGGAGAAATTACGTGCGTGGCCAACAGAGGCAAAAGTGTGGTGGACTACTGTATTTGCTCTCAATCCGTGTTTGACCTAGTGACCGATATGTTTGTTGCAGACAGGTGCGAGTCAGACCATTTCCCCATTGTAACCACGTTTACTTCTTTTCAGTCTGTTTATTCATGTGATGATGATGATTTAAATGATGATATAATACTAGAGGAAGGGGTTAAATTTGTTTGGAAAGAACACTATGCTGAGTCCTTTTGGGCATACATTGAAGATAATCAGGAGACTCAATTTCAACACTTTTCGTCAGCGCTTGACTCGAGTGTAGAAGAAGGGTCGGCCTGTTTTGTAGCATTCATTCAGAAGGCGGCTGACAAAATGAGGTCAGGTAAGAAGGTAGGTGGTGAATCCCGTGCACAGCCGCCGTGGTGGGACTCGGACTGCGAGTTAGCAAAACAAAACAAGTACATACAGTTGAAGCAGTTCAGACACACAAACACACATGACGACTTAGGGAAGTATCTTGACATGAAGAAAGAATTTAAGAAGTTGTGTAAAACAAAACAAGTAGAGTACAACGCACGGGTTTTGAATGAGCTCAACGATGCATGTAACGATGCAAATTCAAGAACATTTTGGCAAAAAATAAAGTCTCTGACTGGCGTTAAGAAGTTGTGTTCTGATGTTATTTCACCACGCGTGTGGTATGATTATTTTCGTAATTTGCTAAATGTGGATCAGAATGTTGATGATTCAGGTTTCAGCAGACAGGCCGAGGGTGTTTTGAATGACCATATATTATCTGATGATTGTGATGGTTGTCACAATGCAAAATTTGACGAGGAAATCACGCAGGATGAAATTCGCAGTGCTATTAATAGCATGAAGAAAGGGAAAGCATCAGGCCCTGATGGCTTGCCCACTGACCTTTTTCATCATGCAGGTGAGATCCTTGTGAAATTTCTGCATCCTTTGTTCAATCGTGTGTTTCAAAGTGCGGAATACCCTGAAAGCTGGACCATGGCTGTGATATTTCCACTACACAAAAAGGGTAACCCTAGAAATGTTGACAACTACAGAGGAATTTCTCTTTTGAATGTTATCAGTAAGTTGTACAGTTTTGTCATTAACAACAGGTTGATTCGTTTTTGTGAAGAGAATGATTGTATTCCTGAGGCTCAAGCTGGCTTCCGTAAAGGGTACAGTACTATAGACAACATTTTTTGTTTACAGGCACTAGTGCAAAAGTATCTTAGCAAGCAGAGTGGCCGTTTTTACACCATGTACGTAGACTTTTCTAAAGCTTACGCGCATGTGTGTGTGTGTGTGTGTGTGTGTGTGTGTGTGTGTGTGAGAGAGAGAGAGAGAGAGAGAGAGAGAGAGAGAGAGAGAGAGAGAGACAGAGACACAGAGAGAGACAGAGAGAGAGAGAGCGCGCGAGAGAGAGAGCGCGCGCGCGCGCGCGCGCGAGAGAGAGAGAGAGAGAGAGAGAGACGCGCGAGCGAGCGAGAGAGAGACGCATGAGAGAGATAGAATGACTACGTCATATTTAAAGTATTATGTCAGTGTCTTCGTGGTGAAAGAGTTGCCTCTTTTACGTCACCGACACTGTCTGACTTTCTCTAGAAGTAAAGGTGTTTAAGTGTTTTAATTCTTTTCTGAAAATAACTATTTTTTACTAAAGAAGTTGAAAGGATACAAAGCTGGCTAACAAACTCATCCCAATGTCTTTCTCCAAACTAGCTATATGAAAAGGTTCAAGTAAATATGACAAAAATTAAGGTCTCTAATCTGGATCAACCGACTTCCGATAAACGGTTGTTTATGTCTTATATCGGAGATTCTCTTGTTTACATACATACGCACATACATACATACATAGATACGCACATACGGCGCTTCGCGCCAAATGTACGTTCAGCAGCAAGGTTAGCGTAACTAGACATGACGTAATTTTTATCTTGTTACTTCAATTGTTAGAGGTTTAGCCTGCCCGCCTTTGACATCATGGACATGCTATTAAATTCGCCCCATCGCGACCCCGTCCTAAAAAGTCCCTTCTATACATAGAAGTGACTTTTTAAAAAAGCACAGTTATGATCAAATGTTTAATAACAAAAACGATAATGTCTTGTTGCTATTGTTGTAAAACGACGTTGTCATGGATTGATTTGGTTGGTTGGTTGGTTGGTTGGTTAGTTGGTTGGTTGGTTGGTTGGTTGGTTGGTTGGTTGGTTGGTTGGTTGGTTGGTTGGTTGGTTGGTTGGTTGGTCTGATCGACTGACTGACTGACTGACTGACTGATTGATTGATTGATTGATTGATTGATTGATTGATTGATTGATTGATTGATTGACTGATTGACTGATTGGGTTTAATGATCATAATGGACGGCCTTTACGAGCGGGTTATGAGGGACAGAGACAACTACCTGTACTACCTATTGAGTACGACCTGAACACTGATCAGTTGAGGCGCACTGTCACTGTGCCACTTTTATTTACCAGGACCATCAAACGGACATGCTATCGAACAAGCCCGTCTTTTATCTTTGGATTGCGAGTCGAACTAGAGGGGCCGGGCTGGGGACTCGAACCCGGCACGATCCTGCGATTCCCTTCGCTCTATTTTGCTCGGACGCTAATCTGCCCGAGGTATACTGACGAGCAAAACAAATGCGACGTTTTTAAAATCATCGGGAACACTTCAGTGTTGCCGATGCTTTTAAAATTGTTGCATTTTTTTTTTTTTTTTTTTTTTTGCTCGTTACATCAGATACGGCGATCGTGTTACTGGAGCTCTGAATACCGAGGCTGACCTGTGTGGTATAAAACTTGCATACCTTTAGTTTGGGCTTTTGCCAGCGGCTGCGGCAAAGGGTGTGGCGTTGTTGACCTGGCCGGGAGGGTAGGCGGGGTCGGAGTAGGTCGGGGGGCCGGGGGGTGGTGCGTAAGCCTGGGAGTACCCCGGGGGACCTGAGGTGTATAACCCCTGTGAGGGGCCATACGGGCCTTGGGGGGGACCGTAGAAACCAGGCTGTTGCTGCTGCTGATGATGATACTGCATTGTACTGGAGTTGTTTGCTGTAAAATAAAAGCAATAATCAAATTCGTTATTATTCATCACATTAGGCTAAGGTCTCGTTTGTGACCGACTCGCAACGACGAACGAGATCGAAGTCATGGCGGATAACCAGCTTGTGTCATAAGCATAGACAACACTCCAAACATCTCCAAGATACATAAATCCTCGTGGGCCCTCCGGGCTCATGAGAATCTGTGCCTCTTGAAGATGTTTGGAGCGTCTGTGCTTATGGTACACCGCCGTGACTTCGCACTCGTTTGTTGTTGTGAGTCGTTTGGTGCAAACGTGAATTCTCTGTTGGTATGCTGTTTACTACAACTCTTTTAATTCGGTCGAGTGTTTATCGATGCCAATTTTATCTCCATTGATCTACATACATCAATCCTTGAAGGAACTGTAAATAAAGTAAAAGCAAACTACTGCTAAGTTTCCATATGAATTTCGAAGTTACAGTTTTGTAAGTACACCGCTAATCAGTGTGTATTTGAGAAAAGAAAAACACATCTTGACTTTAAAGACGGAAAAGAAAAACACACCTTGACCTCAAGACGGAAGAGAAAAACACATCTTGGTTTAAAGACGGAAAAGAAAAACTCGCCTTGACCTCAAGACGGAAAAGAAAAACACATCTTGACCTCAAGACGGAAAATAAAAACACATCTTGACATCAAGACGGAACAGAAAGACACACCTTGACCTCAAGACGGAAAACAAAAACAAATTTTGACTCAAGTCGGAAAGAGAAAACATATCTTGAACTGAAGACTGAAAAGAAAAACACATCTTGACCTCATGACGGGGAAGAAAACCATCTTGACCTCAAGACGGCGGAAGAGAAAAACATATCTTGACTTAAAGACGGATCTAGGATCAAACGTCGTGTGTTTTTTGTGTTTGTGTTTGTGTTTGTTGTTGTTGTTGTCATATACACATCAGGGTTAACTGTTATATACAAACTTCAACTTTTTCTTTTCGAATGAACTGTGTACCTCCGATGACAGTGACCCCGGAATGCGGCTGAGGCTGCACGACGCGTCCTGGCTGGCCCTTGGACTTGATGAAACAGAAGACGACGGCGACGATAATAGAGATGAAAACAACGCAGCCGGCCACGATCAGACCGATCATCCATCCTCTGCAAGAGCAACAAATTAAATGAAGAAACAAAACCATAAAGAAATAAAGAAATTATAAATTGTGGTGGACTTCAGTTTTCACAACCGCCCGCCCGGAGGCCTTTCGCTCGTGCGTAGAGCAAATTAGCCCAGCCTAAGCAAAAGAGCTTCGGGCTCACGGCAGTCGCAGTAGGCCCGCGCACCGTCGTGCGCGGGCCCACTGCGGCCGCCGTGAGCCCTAGGACCTTTGCTTCGACCAGGGAGGAAGGCGCCATTTGGTTACGAAAAGCACCAACACCTTTTTCAATCTGCTGTCCACCTGAGGAAAGTCGGAGGGGCGCCCAAATGCGCAAATGGTCATCATACCGATATCGGCCGCCGCCACGGGATGCCCGCGCACACTTGGGAAGGTCCGACTTGTGAATTTGCGGCTTTTGCTAGGCCCTGGATGCACGAAAACTCAGTCCTGCCAGTCTCGTTTTCAGTTTAGGGAAGAACCAAAAGTCACATTGGTCAAGACAATGACTATGATGGTTGAGGGAGAACAAGAATGTTTTGCTCCTCTGTGTATGACACAGTGACCTTGGCTTTGTGGTCACTGGCACTTATAAAAAATGTTCTGGCTATTGAGAGTTGACCGCTGCTCATGATCAGACTTCAGCTGTGACATTTCAGTTTTGGAAAAAGAATTTCTTGCATGATAATTATGTTGAGTTGACCGCTGTGCGCTCCACTGATAAAATATGAACAATGATATGGACCTCTAAGATTTAAACAAGATGTCATCCCAAAGTCTACCGTATTGTTTGGAGCTCACATGCGGGTTTTTTTAGGTTTCAGGGTTGCTCATATTTGTATCCTTCTGATCCATTTCCCTCCTCTCTAAGCCAACCTCTGATCAAAACACACGCCGGCGCACACAAATAAAGACGGACACACGGTGCTTCCCGCCATTAGTACGCTCTGTGGGTTCGTGTAGCTACAGGAATTCTAAAGAAGAAGAATAGCACGAGAAGCAAAATGACGTCGCTATAAGCTTCAGGACATGTCATCACTAATCACACGACGCCGTGTGACGAATTTGATGATTCACGTCACTCACCCGAAAGGCACGCAGCCTCTTCCAGGGCTAAATGTTTTGTTCTAGACAGCTTCTTCCGGGCATAACTCAGTGTTTGATGGGAGTATAATATATAGTGGCTCCAAAACTTGCGAAAATTAATTAATTCTTTTTCAAAAGATTGAAGAGGTACACCGCTGGATTATGAACTCAGTCAATATTTCTGTTTAATCTAGGAGTATGCAAAGTATGAAGTGAGAATAACAAAAAAACACGGACTCAAATGGGGACTTCAACCGCTTTTTGTGAAACTGACATTTTCTTGTCAACGCGTTACTTAAACAAGATTGGACCCCAGCCCAGAGTTGCTCCTATTTTCAAGCTTATCCTTCTGCTCCATCTCCTTCTAATCTAACCCACCCTCTGATCCACACACATTGGCACTCAGAATAAAGGCGGAAACACGGCGATTCCCGCCATTCGTAAGCTCTTTGGTCTGGCGTAGCGATAGCTGTTCTGAAGAAGAATAATACATGTAGCACGAGCAGCTAAATGACGTCACCTCAAGCTTTACATCAAGGCATCATAAGTCCCACGACGCCGTGTTCATAGTGACGACTCGATGTTATACGTCACTCTTTGCAGTACTAACGTTTTACGTATTAGAGGATCAACTATGCAATTTTCTTGCTGATTTTCACACCTAGATCACAATTGTACCTAATCGTACCACAGAGCCGGGACAAACAGCAGGCTTATGCAAACACTGTTTATGAAAAATCATGCGGTATTAAAGAAATGATAGTTGTTGTTTTTAAGTCCATTCTATTTATAGAAGAGACATTTTAGGACGGGTCGCGCTGGGGCGAATTTAATAGCATGTCTATGATGTCAAAGGCGGGCAGGCTAAACCTCTAACAATTGAAGTAACAAGATAAAAATTACGTCATGTCTAGTTACGCTAACCTTGCTGCTAAACGTACATTTGGCGCGAAACGCCGTATGTGCCTATGTATGTCACATGTGCGTATGTATGTATGTGTGTGCGTATGTATGTAAACAAGAGAATCTCCGATATTTCTGAACACACAAGCTTGAAACTTGGCGAAATATTTTTTTAAGTGGGCGACTAAGAGAGCCTCCGAGCATATTGTAATTGAATATCTCATTTAAGACATAAACAACCGTTTATACGAAGTCGGTTGACCCAGATTAGAGTCCGTAATTTTTATCATATTTACTTGAACTTTTGTATATAGCTAGTTTGGAGAAAGACATTAAATGAGTTTGTTAGCCAGTTTTGTATCCTTTCAACTTCTTAGCAAAAATTTATTCTTTTCATAAAATAATTTTTAAAAAACTATAAACCTTTACTACTAGAGAAAGTCAAACAGTGGCGGTGACGTAAAAGAGGCAACTCCGTCACCACGCAGACACTGACATAATACTCAAAATATGACGTCATTCTCTCTCGCACGCGCAGCTAGCTCTCTCTCTCTCTCTCTCTCTCTCTCTCTCTCTCTCTCTCTCTCTCTCTCTCTCCTCTCTCTCTCTCTCTCTCTCTCTCTCTCTTTATTCAATTACGTGGCCTTTTACCGTTTTATAGTACTTTTTTATTTCCGTTTTTTTCTGTATTCAATTGTTTCTTCGTTGTTTATTTTGTGCACTCTGTATTTTGTAAGAAGTCCAAGCGAATTTTCCATCAAAGGTGCAGTTATGAGAATAGGGCACCTCAATGTGTTCCATCTGTACAACAAACTATCCGACATATCTGTATATATTAACGATCCGGGCCTACACCGTTCCACCTGTTTGGACTCAGTGAGACGCGTCTGAGTTCCTGTGTGAACGATGCAGCAATCAGTATCCCCAATTTTTCACTTATTAGACGAGACCCCTTGTCTCCTGGTCAAACTGGCATCGCTTTATTCATAATTCTATCCTGCATTTAGTTCATCGACGCGTCGACCTAGAAACGATGGGTCGAAGTTAAGTGTCCGAAATCAAAACCGGTATTAATTGGGTTCTTTTATAGAAATCCCGCCTCAACTTTTGAGTGGTACGATCAGTTTATTCATAACCTTGACAGAGCTTTAAAAAAAGAAGGCCGACATTCTTCTATTGGGCGATTTTAGTATAGATTTACTTAAGCCGCACCCCGCCTGGGGCTCAACGTCATCTCTGTTTGGCTTAGTACAGTTAGTGAAATCACCAACCAGAATTACTCCAACTACTTCCACGCTTATAGACCACATATATACTAATAAACCCAAAGCCGTCTCTGACGTTGATGTCTCAAATCTTAGTGTTAGTGATCATTATCGTGTGGCTTGCTCCTGGTCTTCTAAACTCCCAAAACCAAAAAAGAACGGCCATACAACTATAACGTATAGGACATTCAAACACTTCAGGAAAGACGAATTTCTATTTGATCTAGAAAATACTCCTTTTAATGACGTGCTCCTGTCCTATGATCCTAATACCGCCCTCAGTATTTGGTACTCTCTTTTCCTAAATGTACTTAATAAACATGCTCCTCTACGCGAGAGGAGGGTAAAATCTAACACTCTTCCTCCCTGGCTTACTCCGGAAATCATGCAGGCGATGGCGCTTAGAAACGATCTACGTAGCAATAAAATGTTCACTGAATATAAGCAGCAGCCTAACAGTGTTAAATACATGATCAGAGAGGCAAGAAAAAGGTTAGTTCGTGACACAGTTAAAGACAGCAAAGATACCTCTACTATATGGCACCTTCTAAACACACTTACTAGGGGGTCTACAAGTAACGCTACTACCATTCCCACTAATCTTACTGCTGATACATGCAATGACCATTTTCTTTCGATTGCCAAATCTCTAATCTCGCCAAGCCAGGATAGCAATTAGCACCGTTCAAATCTGCTGTCTGAGTTTTGTCAACAAAGAACAATGGGCACAGCCCCCTTCAACATCCCTATGTTAGCTGTTCATGAATTGGGTTTACTCATAAGTAACCTTCCAAATAAAAAGTCCTCGGGGACTGATATCATCAACCCGAAAATACTTAAACTGTCTCTCCCATACATAGTAGAATCCTTAACTTATATTTATAATCTCTGTATCCAGCATAACACTTTTCCTAACGAACTTAAATATGCCAAAGTAATTCCACTTCCAAAAACAAAAGATCGTTCTGACCCTAATAATTATCGGCCTATTTCTTTATGGTTTTGTCCAAACCCCTGGAAAGGCACGTTCATAAACACCTGCTTGCTTACCTAGAAAACCGTAAGCTCCTCCACCCTTTCCAATCTGCATTTCGCCCGCAGCATTCATGCCACACAGCACTTACACGCCTTGTTGACACATGGCTCAAGGGTATAAATAAGTCACAGTTAACAGGAGTAGTCTATCTGGATTTTAAGAATGCTTTTGATCTGATTAACCACACTATTCTGACTGCTAAGCTTCACACATACCTCAATAACGGAGACGCAGTTGCTTTTTTCACATCTTACCTTACTAAAAGAAAACAAAAGGTTCTTGTTCATGGCTCATACTCCTCTCTCAAAGATTTAAGCTTCGGTGTGCCCCAAGGCTCTGTACTGGGCCCCCTACTGTTTTGCTTATTTATCAATGATTTGCCTCTACATATTACTTGCCAGGATGTACAATGCGACCTTTTTGCTGACGACACCTCAGTTCATACTACTAGTAAAGATATACAGGTAATTTCCGACAACCTGCAACAAAGCTTCATGAAGTATCAGCTTGGTGTATAAACAATTCTATGGTTGTTCATCCAGCCAAAACGAAGTCGATGGCAGTCGCCACGCGCCAAAAACAGCAGATAACGCCTCTATTACTTAACCTTTCACTTAAAGGTAGTCAGGTAGAACAGGTAAATGAACATCGAGTACTGGGGATTACAATCGACAGTCAGCTAAAATGGCAAGCTCATACAGACGCCTTATGCAAAATAGTAGTAAAAAATCTCTTTATGAAACTGAAATATTATACTGATTCAGATACCGGTAAACTATTTTATAACGCTCACACACGTTCATATATCGATGACGCGTCAACGGTATGGGATGGATGTAGTGAGGTCCATTTAAAGAGACTCAATTCCCTACACAGACGAGCGGCCAAAATAATCTGCCCTGATCCACACCTAAGCACTGAAGAAAAGTTCTCAAAAGCAGGTCTCCTGCCTCTTCAAGGTAATTTTAAATATAAAAAAGCAATCTTTATGTTCAAAGTGTGGAAACGCAAAACACCTGAGTACATCTCCACTTTGTTCCGTAAGTCTGAGTCCAAGCTTGGAAACATCAGAAAGCTTTTCATTGTCTCAAAACCAAGGATCGATCTATATAAAAATAGCTTATCCTTCTCAGGGGCACTTATCCCGACCATGTAAAATCCACCTCCTCGCTAGCCTATTTTAAAAAGGGTCTCTGCAAATATTTTGTGGATCACTCGTAGGGATGCCTTAACCATTTGTATTATATGCCTCTTTTTATGCTGGGTCCAATTTATTCCAAATTAAGTCTGTTATCCTTTTCATTTATCATTTGGACTACTTAGCTCTGTCTATGTGTGAAGGGGGGCGGGTGGGGTGGGGGTGTCTGTGAGTCTATGAGTATGTCTGTCTATGTGAACAGTGTTGTCATCTGTTTGCAAGTATTATGTTTACTTATATGTATGTATATTTGTAGTTAGTCTTGTAGTTGTTAGCAACGGCAGGTTTGTAAAATGGCTGTGTCGATGACGATGTCAATGCCTAAACCGTTGTAAAATAAAGTTTCATTGATTCATTGATTCATTTATTCATTGATTCTCTATCACACACAGACACACACACACACACACACACACACACACACACACACACACACACACACACACACACACACACACACATACACACACACACACACAAACAAACAAACAAACAAACAAACAAGCGCGCATCTCCAGGAGGAATAGATCTTCATGCGCCCTCCAGGCGCATGAGGATTTATGCCTCTTGGAGATGTTTGGAACGAGCGCGCACGCACGCACTAACATGCACACACACATCGACGAGCTTTCAGAAGAGCATGCAGGTGACCCGTGTACTTAGTATATCATATAGCTAGGTAAAGTCAACCTGCTTTCACACAAATTATAGCAAGACTGAAATTGTAACGTGAAGTTCTAGTTTGTCACCATTTTCTCAAGCCTATGAAGCGACAGTGAAACTCAGTAAACTATAAAATTACGTAAAAGCTAAAACTTACGTCATGACAAATGACGTTTGACAAATCAAAGACGCGTATGACCTGCCCCCTTTATGTAACTCACTGACGCATTGGCAGATCTGCGAGATTTTTTCAATAGGCGAAAATTCAACATCAAAATCAGGCCAAAGACAAAAAGGTTGGGACCATTGACAGTGAGGACAGCTCTCATTTAGAAGGGACTTTGTGGGTTATGGTTCATCACATCTTGTTTAAATTAAAATTATGTTAGCTGTTTTACAAATAACTCCGACAAGTAGTGCAGAAAATTATCTGATTTTCACACCTAGCGCATACATGTCACAATTGACCTAATCGACCCCGACATCCGAGACAAACTGTAGCCGTGTGTAAATACCGTACATGAAGAATCTTAATGAGAAGATTTTTTTTTGTTGCTCGTTAAAAAAAGATTTAATTGTTTTAAGATTAATCTTAAAATGTTTAATTATCACTCAAAACGTTTTAGTGGTACAATGCTGGTTAAAGAACTCATTCAATATCTTCCTTTTATCTAGATAGATGCAACATATATAGTAAAAATAAGAAAAATTACGGACTCCAGCTTAGATCAACCGGTTTTTGTGAAACGGCCATTTTCTCGCCAGTGAGCATCTTAATCAAAAATTAAAACCAAAAAATAAATCGAGATCAGTTATTTGTTTAGGGATAATATCATACAAATTTAAGCGTGCCCGTCCTCAAACGCGGGTTCTAGTCGCTGTCACACATACACAGACACACACACACACACACACACACACACACACACACACACGTCGCTTGGCATGGTTTGCGTAGCCAGACGTGACGTCATTTATATCTTGTTACTCCTTTGCCAGAATTCGGGTCCCCCGTACGCCCAGCACATCGAGTGCATTCTCCGGAAAGCGCTCCGACCAGCCCAAATTTCAAAGTCTCCCGTATTTTCAATACGGTAGACAAAAATTAGCTAAAAAAGGGGGGAGCGGGGGAGGGGGGCGGGGGGGGGGGGAGGGCCGGGTCCCAAAACCCCACAATGGGACTTTGTTATAGCAATTTACTAAATAATTTTGTTTTGTTTGGGGGGGGGGAGGGGGGGTCCGGCGAAACCCCTGTAACACACACACACACACACACACACACACACACACACACACACACACACACACACCGGCACACACACACACACACACACACCGGCACACACACACACACACACACACACACACACACACACACACACACACACACACACACACACACGCGGCGCTTGGCGCCAAAAACACGTTCTCTAGCAAGGTTTGCGTAGTTAGATGTGACGTAAGTTTTATCTTGTCACTTCTTTGCCAGAATTCGGGGCCCGCACGCCCAGCACATCGTATGCATTTTCCGGAATGCGCTCCGACCAGCCCATTTCAATACGGTAGACAAAAATGGAGAAAATGTTCCTGTCATTTTTGGAAATCTGACAAAGTGCCCCGAGTCTCTTCTCATCCACGAGGCCAAGCACTCCCGACTGGACTGTTTATTGCGGATACCGTTACAGGACAAGCACGTATCGTGTTCAGTGATGGCATCGCACGGTTGTTAGAGGCTATTTATGCTAAACGTTTTGAGTAGTTAATCTAAGCGATCACCTTTCTGTTGCATCTGAGCTTCTGTCAAAAAATGGGGTATCCTTATTGCAGATAGTCTTGGGAGGTCAAGGTCATTGCGCACTATCATATAAACTGTTTTCAGAGAAAGAACGGACCCAATGCGCAAAAGGCCATCGGGCCGACGCTGGCCGCCGTTGGCCTGCGCACGGCCGTGCGCGGGCCAAGGGCGGCCGACATAGGCTCGATGGCGTTTTGCGCACTGGGGAATTTTACGATATTTCTCAAAATAACATATATGCGTATTTTCCTATCAATGTGTAAATACAGTGCAACGTTTTCTCAATCTCGGCTGAAATTTGACAGTCCCACCAGTAGGCTACTCGTCTTCAAAGTTCTCTCTGTCAGAGTTAAATTGCACAATCCACGTGCAGTCGTCTCCGGACAATACGCAAGTACCATATTTAACAAATATAAAATTTGTTTGGATTTTGATAGGACTTCACTCTTTAAAAATGTAAAAATAAATTGTTGTCGTGGCGAGTCCACTGTTTTTAAGCACATTACATTACATTACTTATTCAATGACGTCAGACAGCAGCATGGCTAAAGATATCGACCACATATTGTGCATGAATAAAGGGCAAAGACTGAAATTTGTTTTGATACTAATTTTATTTATGTGACTTCAGTAGTTTACAAACGGCGGTCCAACTATCATTACTGTCTGGTCATGCCTCGTACAACGCAGTTGTGGTATGATTGTCCGTTCTAAGCGTGTTTCTGTCTTTGTTGTGATTTTCTGTGCATCCCGACACAATCAATCAATCAATTACTCCAGTTTACCGTCCCCACGACCAGCAAGGGTATGGGGGACTAGCAGTTTTGGCTATGTGAGTCTGGCTTACTGTCCCTATAAAGCTATTACTGGCATAAGGGACTAGTTAGTTAAACTTGGTAAAATAAGGGGGAAGGGGGGAGGGGGCCAATAAAAGAAGCCAAGAAGGTCGGCAGACTAAGACGCTGACCGATTTTTTTCTTAAAGTCTCACTTTTATTTACATTCGTAGTCTATTTACTTGGTATCGGGAGGCTAAGCCAATCACTATCTCCACAAAACAAGGGTCCTTTTCAGTCCCAGTTAAAAATCTTTTAATTGAAAAAAAGTTATTTTAAAATCAAGTATGTACAATCCGGTAAGACTTCTTCTATGGTTAAAAGATGTTATGAAATTAAGATCAGGTTAAGAGAATATTGTTAAAAGTCTGGTTCTACACTATGGTCACCAGCCGTGGTGGGTTATTAGTAGTGACGCGAGCCGCCCCGCGCTCGCCACAAGAGGGGGGCACGAGGCAGACCGCGTGAGTTACTGCTATATTTAACTGGTGGTGCGGGGCAAGGCCGCGCGCACGTTGTATTTAGATGGTGCCAAAGGCGTGCACCAAGTCCATGGTCAGCTGGTAGATGTTAGTCAACGCCAGACTGATATCATTTGGATTTCTAGAGGTCATGGCTTTCACCAGGAGGTCCATGACAGCCTTGGCATTAGTTATAATCTTAGCTCTGCCTGGAGTAAACTGAACTGAATTATCATTAGTTATTTCTGAGCCGAAATCGAGCCTTTTCCTGCAGTGGGAACCAAGTCCCGGTGTAGGGCGAGGCTCAATATGAGGTTCGGTCACGGTCATTGTAGGGAGATCAGAGCTGTTCATTTGCAGATTAGTAGACTTGCTAATACTCAGCCTAGGTTTTGGTACGGGAATAACCCGTGTCTGGGTTTTTTTTAGGCTGTCTAGGGGGAACAGGTGGTTTGATATGTGGTTTGATCCAGGCATTCCTGTCCAACAATGGAGAGGCGGAGCCATGGGTCTTAGTTTCCTGTCTGATTATTTTTTGGTTTATGTTGAGCTGAGCTCTCCTGAGGGCTTCTTGATAGGGAATATAGTTTGTGTTCCTTATCTTGTTTGCTTCACGAAAAAGAAGGATTTTCGGACACTTTTGATAAGCGGCACTATGCGATCCGCCACAGTTAACGCATTTGGCCACCACCGTGTCAGGACAGTCCGCACGGCGGTGGCTCCTGCTTCCACAGCGGACGCAGGTGTGTTGTTTGATTTTACACACTCTTGCAGCATGCCCCAATCGGCAACAGTTGGCACAAGGTGCCACCGATGGGGCAAACGGCTCGAGAGGACAGTGTATAGTTCCTATTTTTATTTTAGAAGGTAAGTTGGTAAGACCATGTAGTTCAATTTTAATGGCCCTGGAGGCCTTTCCGTCACGATTTGAAAGTCGAGTTACCATAGCGTTGTAACCTTGTTGTTTGAGGGAGGAGGCGATCTCCACGGGGTCCTCAACAAGTGGGACGCCGTGGACAACACCCACTACCCTTGGAACAGGGATGGCGCATTCTAAGTGTGTGCCACCAATATTTAGCTTATTACTGAGCTTTGTCTGCGCCCTCTGATTGGGGCAAGAAATTATCCACATGTTATTACCGATAGGCCTCAGGGAGATCTCCGAAGGGGACACACCGGCAGCCTGGCAAATGTGAGGTTGCAAAGTACCGTGATTACGTATGAGGGTGGCACCGGTCCCCAGGTCCCTAAGGCGGACCGGGAACCTGCACCACTCCTCCTTAATGGGTTCAGCTGTGTCTCCAACGGGTTTCTCTTTGGTTGAGAAATTTCTACGAGGTCTACGGTTTTTATTCCGACCGACGATCTCGAATTCGTCTTTTTCCACCACCGGCGCCATGCCCACCTCCACTAGGGAGCCAAGCAGACCGCCGGGGGATTTGTCCTTTTCCTTTTCTTCGTCCACCGTCATGCCCACCTCCTCCGGGGAGCTGGGCAGGCCGGTGGAGGGGTTATCCAAATCAATTACCTGGTTTAAGATAGATGGTGGATCAGAATTTTGGCTAGATGAGTTATTTGGGTGCGTGTCACGCACTGGATTTAGGCGTACCTCAGGTTGAAATTGAATTGGAGATATCGGTCTTTGAAATCGAAATGGCGATCTTGCTCTTTTTATTGGGCAAGGAGGCATTTCTAGACTTGAAGTAGTATCATTAAGTGAGTCTACTGAGGATGAAGTATCTGCAGATTCTGGAGAAGAAGATTCACTGGTTAGTGATCGTCCTACCAAATTAGGTGCTATGGTATTAACTTTGTCGTGCGCTTTGAGGGGCGGATTAGCAAGTCTACGCCTCTTGCGCTTCTGTTTTTTTTTTTTTTTTTTTTTTTTTTTTTTGCTGTCTTCAGCGGCTTCTCTCTCAAAGGAGATCGGCTGCGTTTTGTAGAATTAGAGCTTTTCCCATCAGAGAGAACTTCTGAAGAAGAGGAGGAAATTGTACCAAGTATGGTCTCCATTGTTATTATTAGATTTAACGCCGAGGGGGCTTGGCCAGAAGGTGGCCGTGCCACAAGGCTTCTAGAGTATGCTAGACTGGTCTAGAGGGCTAGGTGTCTAGTGGAGCACCGCTGACATAGATTTTACCTAAACTAGGTCCCGCGCGGCACTATAGGTCGTCGCTGCAGGTCTACTGTTCGTGGAGGTATTTGCGGGCTGGGAGGCTAGGTAATTGTTACGTGGTGGTGTTGTAGTCGAAGTATGATAAACACACCAGACACACACGCACGTAGAGTTCTTTAAAATAAACCTCGTTCAGCTGCAATCCGTCACACGTGGCTTAAGGATGTAGACAATACTGGAGTAACAGTTCCAACAATATTTAATTCAGCGAACAAAAGAAAAACTTACTAAAAAAAACACGTGAAACGTAACCGTGATAGCTCAAATAAACATCAGATCGTTACCTACGAATAACACATGTACGCTCTCACAGGAAAACACAACCACAATCGTAACAGTAATCCTATGCTGCGCCGCCTGGGTGACCCCGAGCGGGGCTATTGTTTACGAGCTAATATCTGCGCAGTACAAAGGTGACTGTGGCGGGTGGCGGACAGCGATACTGACTACTTGGTTTAGGGTTGAGAAAAGGCTGGTGCCTCTTATATAAAATTAACCTATAGTAAGCCAGACTCAGATACTGAGATACCTCCTCTAAAATTTCACCGTCTTTTTTCTTTCTGAAAATTTTTAGAGGCCACCGAAAGGAGTTGCCGATGAAGTAGATGGTGGCGGCGTGGCAACGGCGTAGTTGGCGTGGTTATGGTAGGCGAGCGTAGTGGGACTGGAAGACGCAAGGAGCTGCAGGTAGCTGAAGGGTAGTGGTGGTAGTGCCGTAGAGACGGCTGGTGCTGGCTAGTAGTGCATCCTACACGCTCGGCAGTCAACGTTTTATGTGGACTTTGCTTTTTGTCGTGTACGCACACGGAGTTCATAATTATTGTGTGCCTTGCTGCAGGGTTGGATCTGGGGGGATGGCGGAGGGGGTTCCGGATCCCTCCCCCCACTCCCCCCCCCCCACGCCCCCGACAAAGAATGCTGTAAAATCCTATAACAATGTCCCTGTTTTGGCGTGTGACCTGCCCCCCTCCCCCTCTCTCCCTTCTTTCGATATTTCGGCGAGTGGTGAGAGTCCTGACACACGCGTCTACCACCCCACCCCCACCCATTCCCTTCGATCCGTTGTTTGATATTTGGGCGAATGGTGATTGTCCTGTCACGCGCCCCCGCCCCCCCCCCCACCCCCCCCCCCGCCCCCCCCCCCCTCTCCCCCAACTCCCGGCCACACTGTGAAAGCAAGGTCTAGCGCCGGGAGGCCGGGCTTTTGGATCATGATTAAGGTCCCAAACAAATAGATAGACATCCTCCCTACCACCCCCACCCTCATCGAGGTAAATGGTCCGCACCTGGTGCTGGCCTGTGATTTTGGACCATACGGCTCCGCTATGAACCTTACGGCTTCTGTCCAGAGTCGCAGTACAGTACACGTTGGCAACATTTCCAGTCTGAAGAAAAATGAGTCTACTTACGCCAAGAAGAAACTGCAGCAACCATCGACGCAACAGCCATAGTCGCAATATGTGAAACTAATGTAGCCGCTACTGGTGCAGAACTCTCCCGCTTTCACTGTTTCTGTGGAGAGAGAGAGAGAGAACAAAAAATAACATATAGGTGTTGGTCTGTGTTCCTGGACCTTGCAGCTGTATCAAACCACGCTGCATCCTCATTCTTTTTTCTTTTTTTAATTAACAGGGTGGGTTTTGATGCATCATGACTGAATTAATTGTCAAACCAAGCGGCTTGGACCACGCCTCCTCCCCCCCCCCCCCCAACACACACACACTCTTTTACAAATGTTGAATCCGACTGCGATCCCTATTAACCCCTTGACGCGCAACAGCGGGGCTTTTCTGCCGAACGGTTTTGTCAATATCAGTCGAGGGGAAAATGAAGAAGGGTGGATTTGGATGAATTGACAGAGTAAATTTTGAAAAATGGGGATTAACATACATGTGTAAACGTCGTGTTCCTACAACTGAAAGGGTTACAGATACATTATATTTAAAACAAATACCAAGCAATATAAGTTAAGGATTATATACACAGCTGAACATCTGTTAAGCTAGTTCAAGTTTTCCCTCCAACTTAAAGTACCATTACGCGTAGATCTGAAGACACGATTCAGCACGATATGTGTTTGTTAGGCCTTGTCGACACACCAATTGATCTTCTACTGCAGTCTGGACGGCAGCAAACGCACACGCATAATTACACCTTTTTTTCTGCTCAGCCGTTAGCGCTTCAATCTATTTCTAGCTGTTGCTCGTACAAATAGTGTTTCAGATTACTTGATCATTGTATTAACGACGACGTGTGCTGAACTGGATTCTCTTGTGCCTAAATGAACCGTAACTAAACCCGTGTGTAGCGTTTCCTAACCATCTGTTGCAGAAGTGTATCTTCGAACAGTTACGTCGGTAGTGGGATTTAAATTAACCCTTCAATGCCGAGAAAAAGTGAAAGCGATCTAGCTGCAAGAGGCATAGATCCTCATGAGCCCCCGCGACTGCGGGGGCTCATGAGGGTCTATGCCTCTTGCTGAGACCACTTTGCGTCCAAGTTCTTTGGACAGATGAGGCTTTGGGTCGGTTCAGTGAACACAGATTTCAGAAACAAAAATGGCAGGCAATGGGTTAAAATAATCCATGCAGTCGACTGATTGAAAACACGAACTGCCCTATCAGTCAGGTCAAACACGCCAATGTACTAGAACTGTAAAAGCTGGCAAAACACACACTTTAATATCTCAGTGACCTAGGCCTGGACTTGTGCCATAGACTTCACTGATCTGAGTTCGAGCTATGAAACTTGGGTCCCTCCATTTCATGTCAGAGGCTGTAAGTCTCACATTTTGAAAATGAGTTAGTCTGAGAAGCTGTGAGGAGTCGCTTGATCACGACAGCTTAAGGGTCGCATCTTTGCGCCTGGAGAGGCCGAGGCTAATTAAGCCAACCCGTAAGTCTATTACTATACAGTAACAGACGTACGTCCAACCAAATACACTTTGGGGACTGAGCATTTGAACTTGAAGTGATGAAAGACTTATATGTGCCGGTCTGTGATTTTGGACCTTACGGCCTTGAGTCGAAAGGTCCAAAATCACATATCAGCACATGAATGTGTCTACCAAAACACTGTGGTCATTACTACTCATTCGAGACGTTTCGACTACTGCCCGCCGATAGGCGGCGATTCGCCGCTTTTTCGTAGGCGGCACGTCTCGAATGAGTTAAAAGGGTGCTCTGGTTTTTCTTGCAGTCCCCTCCCCCCCCCCCCCCCCACCGCAACCGGCCCACCTCACAAACTCAATACTGTAACTGAATGTTATTGTAGGGAGTTTGCGCGGTGGCGCAGCGGTATTCACATTTAGTGAAAAAATATTGAGTTTGTGAGGCGGGCGGTTGCGCACGCGGTGGCGCAGCGCTATTTGCATTCAGAAAATGCTCTATCGCCTAATAGTTTTGCGTATATTAACTGCAGAAATCTAAAATGGTCGTGATATACAGAAACACGTATTGGGGGGTTAGTTGTGATCAACCCCCCTCAAACAAAAAGGGGAATAGCCGGCGGGGCCAAAGAAAACCGGGCCTTGGACTGCGACATCAAAAAGGGAGAGAAAGGAGGCAACACCACCGACCAAACAAGACGGAAGACCCGGGCACCCAAGGGAACACAGGCGAGGCTCTCCCCAACGACCCAGCCACCTGAGGCGCTGACAGCCATGATGAGGGAGGAAACAAAGTGATGCGCGGACATCAGCGACAGACAGTCAGAATAAACCCCCACCCCCCACTGGCCCGCCCCCCCCCCCCCCCCCCTGGACGAAATCAGCGAAAGCTGGAAGTCCCGATCCCTTTTTAAATTTCGACTTCGAGTCTCTAGGTGAGTGTGAACAATGCTCACCACCCCTCTCCCCCTGTGAGCGATTGCGAACAGTGATTTCTCACACTCCCCTCCCTCTTCCCTCGTAGGCGATTGTGAACAATGATCTCCTACATTTCCCGGCCCTACCCCACGAGGCGATTGTGAACAATGATCTCCTCAACACCCCGGCCCTACCCCACGAGGCGATTGTGAACAATGATCTCCTCAACACCCCGACCCTAACCCACGAGGCGATTGTGAACAATGATCTCCTCAACACCCCGACCCTACCCCACGAGGCGATTGTGAACAATGATCTCCTCAACACCCCGACCCTATCCCACGAGGCGATTGTCAGTGAACAATGATCTCCTCAACACCCCGACCATACCCCACGAGGCGATTGTGAACATCATCATCATCATCAGTCCCTTGCCCGAACTGGGCGTTGGGGGGACTGAAAGGCAGCAGCAACAGACAGTGCTCTCCACTGAGTTCTATTTTGGGCGGTGGCAAGCAAGTCTGACATCTCGAGTTCGGTACATTCTTTTATGTTTGCGACCCAACTCTTTCTCTGACGACCTCGCCGACGACTTCCTTCGAGAGTGCCTTGGAGGATAGTCTTGGACAAGGTGTTGTGTCGGGTCACGTGGCCAAACCAAGCAAGCTTGCGCCGTTTCACGGTTGCCAGAAGGGGTTCATGTGGGCCCACCAGGGAAGTGACGATGCTCCGTACATATTCGTTGGTCTTGTGCTCGCGGTACGAGATGCGGAGCAACTTCCTCAGGCACTTGTTCTCAAAGGCCTGGATTTTCTTTTCTGAGTCTGCAAGCAGTGTCCAAGTCTCACAGCCGTAGAGTAGAATAGACACTATGAGGGACTTGTAAAGCCTGTACTTGATGGTGAAGCTGATGGAGTTACTTCGCCATATCCTGTCCAGCCTGGCCATTGCGGATGTTGCTGTACCTATCCTGATACGGATCTCTGCTATGCAACTACCGTCTTTGGACAGGGTGGCTCCCAAGTACTTGAAGCTATTGACCTCTTCTAGCTTTTGGCCATTCATGTTAATGTTGCTGCTGCTGTCGCTTGTGGTGTTGATCATCACTTTGCTTTTATCCGTACTGATCTCCATGCCATAAGACCCTGCGCTACTTGAAAGTTTGTCTGTCAGGTTTTGGAGCTCACTATTGCTGCCTGCCATGAGGTCAATGTCGTCTGCGAATCGAAGATTGCACAGGGATCTGCCACCAATAGAGATTGAAGTATGGTGGTCGTGGAGGGATTCCTGCATGATCTTCTCCAGGAATATGTTGAAAAGGACAGGAGAGAGCAGGCATCCTTGACGGACACCGATCGTCGTCCTGAAGAACTCGCCTGACTGATTGTTAAGTAGAACCGCGCTGCAGGCGTTCTTGTAAAGCGCTTCTATCATTTGGATCAGTCCCTCCTCTATGTTGAACGATCTCATGACTTGCCAGAGTCCGTCGTGCCAGACGCGATCAAATGCTTTCCTGAAATCAATGAAGTTGTGGTAGAGTTCGCGCTGATGCTGCAGATGTTTCTCGATCAGGACGCGGCAGTTGAAAATCTGCTCTACAGTGCTTCTTCCAACTCTGAAGCCAGCCTGTTCTTCTGCCAGCAGTTCCTCGGCGAAAGTTTTGAGGCGGTTGAGAATGATTCTAAGCATTACTTTGCTAGGGTGACTTATCAGACTGATAGTTCTGTAGTTCTGTCACTGTTTCAGGTTTCCTTTCTTGGGGAGCGGGATCACTAGAGACTGTGTCCATTCTACTGGCCATTTCTTTTGCTCCCAGATCTTTTGACAGAGTGTAGTGAGGACCTTCGTTGTTACTTCTCCTCCATGTTTCAACAGTTCAGCAGGTACGTTGTCTACACCTGGAGACTTTCCTCCCTTCAGGCCGCGTACGGCTGCTTCCACCTCTTCAGCTAACACTGGCAGGTCTTCAGCCTTCCTGGCCCCAGCCTGGTTGTTTTGGAGGATGCTGGTGTCTGGCTCAGCCTTGTAGTTATACAAGTCTCGGCAGTACTCAGTCCATCTGTTTAGTACAGCAGTGTTTTCCGTAAGGAGTTGGCCGCTGCTGTCTTCGATGACTGTGGCTGTTCGCTGTTGAGTCTTGGTGAGGGTCCTTAGCGTTTCATAAGCCTTCTTGCTGTTGCCATTTGCCATGCCCTCTTCCACGCTACAACACTGGTCTTCAATCCAATCTTCTTTGGCTTCTTTCATCCTCTTCCTGATCTTCTTGTTGACAAGTCTGTACTTGTTTGCTGATGTGAGGTCTTGGCCTCTCTTTTTCTTCCAGGCTCTCCTCTCATCACAGAGATCGAGGATGTCATCGGTGACCCAGGGCTGTTTGCGCTTCCTCTGCTTCCCCAGCACTTCTTCTGCTGTAGAAAGTAACACCTCTTTTATATTTCCAGCAAGGGTGTCTACGTCGCAGTCCAAAGTAGCCAAGGCTGCAAATCTGCCTCCCACCTGGGCTTGGAAGAGCTCTTCTACTTCCGGGTCTTTTAGCTTCTGGAGGTCGAATCTGATGCGAGGGTTCTTGCTATCTCGTTTCAATGCCAGCTTCAACTTGAGGCTAGTAAGGACGAGGTTGTGGTCGCTGCCAATATCAGCGCCAGGAAAGGACCTCGTTTGTGCTTTGTTAACGCTGGATTTGAATCGTCGAGGCAGCAAGATGAAGTCAATCTGGTTATGGACCAGGCCTCCTGGCGATTGCCATGTCACTGTTCTTGACTTCTTGTGTGGATGGAGGGTATTAGCAACGGTGAGACGGTGACTCTCTGCGAACTCTAAAAGTCGCAGGCCTCTGTCATTTGTTTCTCCAAGGCCAAACTTGCCAGCTGTTCCTGCCCATTGTTGGTAGGCGTCAGGGCCGATCTTTGCATTCCAGTCACCGAGGACAGTCAGAATGTCTTTCTTAGGTGTTTTCTTGATGATGTTGTCCAGTTGTTCGTAAAATTCTTCTAATTCTTCATCATCATGGTCTGCTGTTGGAGCGTATACTTGTATGATAGTGATGTTGTGCGGTCGGGCGGAGATGCGGATGGAGATTAGTCTGCTTGACACGGGGGTGCAGCTGATGACAGTTCCAACCACCTCTTTCCTTACGATAAAAGCTACGCCATGTTCGTGCTTGGTTTCTTTTCCGCTGAACCAGATTTTATGGCCTTCATCTGTTGTTGTTTCTCCGAAGCCTGTCCATCGAACTTCTGCAAATCCTACAATGACCCAGCGATAGCGCTTCAACTCTTGGGTGAGTTCCTTCACTTTGCCGCACTGGTAGAGTGTGCGAACGTTCCAAGTTCCGATAGTTATTCCTTGCGTGGGCAGCTTGATGGTGGGTTTGGTTCCAGTAACACACTTGTCGCCCCCACCCTGGAGACCTCCAATGGGGTGCGCGGTCGTTGGTGATCCGGGCCCCGACCGATCCGGCATGTTATTCTTATTCTGTTGCTTGTCCATCAGTCCTTTCAATGGGCTTAGGCGAACTTGGCGGCGCCCGTCTCCTCTCCAAGTATTTCAACTGACTGAAAGACGCGTCAGCCCCTCACAACGTTTCGCCCGCCAGCAGAAGCGGTTACCGGGGTGTGGCTAGGTAAAGGACCTGGAGCCAGCTGTGAGAGTTGAGTGCCATGTGAAGACCAGTGCTCCCGCCTGCCCCAAGAGGCGCTGCTGGCTGAAAAGTCAAAGGTACTACTTCTCCATGAACACTCTACACCCCACTTTACTGTGGTCACTCCATTGCGCAGGTAACTTTGACTTTTGAACACAACGCGAGGCACTGAAATAAACACGGATTTTGTGCGCATACGAGACCAGAGTAGACTTATAGTTTACTCTCCACAGAAATCTCCAGCCCTTCCCTAGACCACAAAAGGGATGCGGACTTAAACTCTGTAGGCACTTTAGTACTGTGTTAGACGGGCAGTTTTTGTCTATCTGATAAACTATTTAAGTGATTGTGAACAATGATCTCCTCAACCACCCCGACCCTATCCCACGAGGCGATTGTGAACAATGATCTCCTCAACCACCCCGGCCTACCCCATAGGACAGTAGCGTTTTAGTTCAGTTCTAATTCACCTAAATAGGGCTTAGGCTGCGTTAGTACGGCGCTAGGTTTTTATCAGTAAGCGCGTTTAGGTGCTAGGCCTAGGAGCTAGGTTCGCTAGGAATCGTATCCAACGTTGTAGGTGTTAGTCATAGGAGATAGGTCTGCTAGGTGTCGTGTTCAAAGGTATAGTTATTATGCCTATAGGTGTTTAAGGTTATTAAGGACTTGCACTGTTTTGACTATCGTTGATTATGTTGTTTGTTTCAACATGAATGCTTTTGACTCTGGTATAAATAAATTTTGGAACCTTACTTCTATTTTATGATGCTCGGCTAGAGTGAGAGCAAGACTGAGACTGTGCGTGTGTACGTGCGAGAAGTTTGTGTGTGTGTACGTCCGTGCATGTATGACGGTGTGACTGATCGTGCGAGTGCACGTTGGTAGCTCAGTAGCGCTTAACAGCAACAAACACCAAATCCAGTCAAAATAGGGTTTTTCTGTTTACCGTGGTCACTCCATTGCGCAGGTAACTTTGACTTTTGAACACAACGCGAGGCACTGAAATAAACACGGATTTTGTGCGCATACGAGACCAGAGTAGACTTATAGTTTACTCTCCACAGAAATCTCCAGCCCTTCCCTAGACCACAAAAGGGATGCGGACTTAAACTCTGTAGGCACTTTAGTACTGTGTTAGACGGGCAGTTTTTGTCTATCTGATAAACTATTTAAGTCGCCTACACCCAGTCAGTCCGGTTACAGTATGAAGGCGGTCTGTGATTATGAACCTTATAAAGATCAACACACGTAGGATTAGATATGCCTACGCATGAATAATCTTTCCCCGTAATAAGGTGTCACTCTTTTCAAGTCGGTGACAACACTATAGGTCTGTACATAAAGGTGCGGCCTAACCCTACCAGCTAATGAAGTACGAAGCGCTTGGGTCGAAATCATCCCTAGGCTCTGGCCCGCGCCGCACAACTACGGCTGGCGCCAGCCAGATGACTTTTTGCTCACGGGGTATCCCCGTGTAGAACCCTTTGAATCAGTGTTCAGTAATAGATCTCTTCTGTGTCAGACAGCGCTGACAGTGTACAAAAGGGAGCAATACTGAACTGCACTGAATATAAATGTGAAACCGCGTTTCTCAACAAATGCCTGTGGCACATGCAGACAAAATTAACAGGTTCCTAACACGCCAAATTCTCCATGACACGCACAAATCACAACGTTTTCAAAATTTGCCTAATGAACTAAAATGCCTAGAAAAGAACACATGTCGTACACTTACCAAGTGCTTCCAAGGCTGTGGTGCGTAAAAAGAAAGCTGAGCTTCAGTAGAACTATATTATTTGTAAAACCGGATGTGGTACAGACGAACACTATGGCATAATTATAACTCATACACTCTTGAAAAAGTGTATTTTAGCACTGGTTGCAGACCTGTTATATCTTTGAGCCGTATGAATCCAGGATTTTTTTTTTAAAGAATAGACTTTTCTGAAGAAGAAAAAAATCACCAACGGCAAAACAGTTTACTAAATGTTACTCTGTTCAAAGTGAACAAACGAGAAAGGCATAGGAAATATAAACTTGTGTGTTTGTTTGTTTGCTTTGTTCTTCATTCTAAGTGCTGTCGGTAGCGATTTTTGTCGCGATGATTCGTGCAGGAATCATCGCGACAAAAACCGCTACCGACAACAAAGGGTTAATTTAGTGAACTGGCTTAAATATTTCAGTGAAAAAAATCAAAAACGACAAAACAGTTTACTAAATGTTACTCTGTTCAAAGTGAACAAACGAGAAAGGCATAGGCAAGATAAACGTACATAATAATGCACTCTTGAGAGAGAGAGAGAGAGAGAGAGAGAGAGAGAGAGAGAGAGAGAGAGAGAGAGAGAGAGAGAGAGAGAGAGAGAGAGAGAGAGAGAGAGAGAGAGAGAAAGAGAGAGAGAGAGAGAGAGAGAGAGAGAGAGAGAGAGAGAGAGAGAGAGAGAGAGAGAGAGACTTTGATTCAAATAAATTATCCACTCACCAAAACAGAGGAGAATCAACGCTGTCCACAGAGGAGCCATGCTTAGACGGTTACAATTATTGTTAATCATGGGCTTCAGGTAGTCCGCCTTACTCAAGTGAAAAACTGAAGAATCTGAAACTGTGGGAATGAAAGTGTATTTGTGGCACTACGTATCGACAGCGAGGTGCTGGCCGGTCTTGCGAAACTGTTGGTGGATAAATGGGGACAGGGGTACCGTGCAGACACCTAGTGGTGTTGTGAAGGACCGTTGTCATAAACATTAAAGTACCATTACGCATAAAGCTGAAGACACATTTCAGCACCATTTGTGTTTGTTATGTCGACACACCTAACGAACTTTAACTGCAGTTTGGACACGCAGCAAAACTTAGCACACGTGCGATCGCACATATGTATTCTGCGCGGCCGTTAGCGTGTCAATCTATTTTTAGTTATTTCTCGTGCTGAAAACGTTGTATGTATTGAATGGAGTGGAGTCATTGTACGATTACTTGAGTGATATCAAGACGTGTGCTGAACTGGATTGCCTGTGTCTAAATGAACCATTGCTAGACTTATGTGTAGTGTTTCATAACCATCTGTTACTCAGAATTGCATCTTTGAAAGTTAGGGCGGTGCGGTAGTAGACCTTCAATGAGGTTTCGTTTCCACGAACGAACGAGAGCAAAATCGCGGCGGGTATAATAAGCACAGACAACATTTCAAGATCTGCAAAGATCCTCGTGATATGTGCTTATGATACCAGCTGTGACCTCGCTCTCCTTCTCTGCTGTCAGTCGTCTGGCGTAAACGTGGCCTCTCTAGCTATTGCGGGGGAAAGGAAGACTGAGGACGTGGTCAGCCATTGCACACATTTTCTTTTTGTCGTCTGAAAATGAAAAGGGCTTCTTTGTATGACGACACCCTCCTTTAGTGAGGAAACGGGTGATAGTGGTGCTGGTGAGGTTGTATTGTTTTGTGTGTGTGTGTGGGGGGGGGGGTGAAGTGGTGTGGGGGAGGGGAGTGGGGTCAACCTTCATAGTTCAGAGGCCAGCAGTGCCTAATCCAAACTTGGTAGTCTCTTCCAACCCTAACCGGCCCACACCCCTGAAGGAACATAACCCAATGCGCAAAGGCCATCGGGCCCACGCCGGCCGCAGTCGGCCCACAGACTGTTTACGCGGGCCATCTACCGCCGCCGTCGGCCCGAAGAAGACCTTTTGCTAGTAGTTGAATTTACAATGATTTAAAACACACACACACATACACACACACACACGCGCGCGCGCGCGCGCACACACACACACACACACACACACACACACACACACACACACACACCGTGGCACACACATACACAATCTGTGTCCACTGGCATGAAAAGGGTTTAACGCCATTCAGTCACTCGTCTGTTTGATAAATTGGTAATATACATATGTACATGTGTCAGTCACTTCAAGACTGAGCCAGTAAAGTATGAATGTTGTTGGTTTTGCCATAGGCCTAAATTTCAAATAGCGCCGGCTGTCAATCCTGCATTTGTCTTGTAATTTTTTTCCCAAAGTTTAAGCCGGCCCCAGAATGACTCTTAAACGAGGTCCGAACACAGGGTCACTAAAGTAGAACCTTTTCAGAACAACCAAATTTGTATGCAAGACAAATTGGTCTTAAAGTACATCAAGAGAAGTCTTTTATGGCACCACTCCTTAAAGACAATCATGTAGGTGGCCACAGCCACCTAAATGGTCTTTAAATGGTCTTTAATGACAGCCCAATACGCAAAAGACCATCGGGCCAAAGTCGGCCGATGTTGGCCCGCGCACGGCCGTGCGCGGCCGACCAACATCGGCCCTATTAGTCTAGCAGCCGTTTGCGAGCTGTGAATGCCGTCCAAAGTATAAGCCAGTGCATTGACCATGTCAAATCATGGATGACCACCAACAAACTGATGTTAAATGATGGCAAAACTGAAGCAATGTTGGTAGCTAATCCAAGATTATCTTCGTCCCTGCCTTTACCGTCATCAGTCTGTGGATGGAACACTCATTGGCTTCTCTGCGAGTGTGAGAAACCTGGGTGTTACACTTGACAGCGAGTTATCTATGTCACAGCATGTCAGTGCAGTGTGTAGATCCGCTTACTAATCTGGAACTTCGTCGTATTAGTTCCGTTCGTCACCTGCTGACCGTGGAAGCCACTAAAACACTAGTTTGTGCATGTGTGCTGTCCAAGCTAGATTATTGTAACTCTTTGCTTTGTGGCTGCCCTCAGTATCTCATTGATCGCCTCCAAAAAATTCAGAACAATGCAGCCCGGCTTGTTGTGAGAGTCCGTAAGACTGAGCATGTCACACCCATCCTGAAGTCCCTTCACTGGCTACCTGTGTCCTCACGTATTCAATACAAAGTTATGTCAATCTGTTTTAACTGCCTTTCAGGCACCAGCCCAGAATACTTGTCCTCTTTGCTGCATGTGTATACACCCTCTCGTGAGCTCCGCTCCTCTTCTGATAAACGGAAGTTGTGTGTACCTTCTGTCCAAACTAAAACATTTGGTCAGCGCACTTTTGTTTATCAAGCCCCAGTGTTATGGAATACACTTCCTCTTGAGGTCAGAAACAGTGAGTCTGTCTCTGACTTCAAGAGGTCGTTGAAAACTCACCTCTTCAAGCTTTACTTTGAATAACTGCCAGTGTTTGATGCCTTAGTTGTAGTTCTGCAATCCTCCTTGTTTAGACTGAATGTTAATTAGAATATAAATTATTATGTATGTATTGTTGTTTAGTTTATTGTAAAAGTGGTGTGTTCGGGCATTGTGCTTTGTTTGTTATGTGCATATGTCATTGTATTTTTATTTTTGTGTACAGATTGTAAAGCGCTTAGAGCTTTTGAGTAAGATTAAGCGCTATATAAATACTCATTATTATTATTATTATTATTATTATTATTATTATTATTATTATTATTATTATTATTATTATATATACTGACTTCCATTAAGAACGCGAAGTTTACACCATAGCGCATTTCTTCAGTCGTAAATATGCTTTAATTCGAGTTATTTTGACGTCAAGTATTATAAAATGTTATGTAGAGTGTGTTATGTCGTGTGCAAATAAAATGTTTAGTCTTAAAAATCGCACATCGATGACTTTTGACGTCATCAGTGACACTACCATCACAGGATATTGAAAGTGAAATGGGGAGCATCTGCAGAGGACACAGCTGAAAGCCAACCAATGTGTCACTACCTTCCGTGTGCATGAAAAATCCGGCCAGTTTGGTCTTGACCTACTTTTCGTTTGTCAAAGACACCTAAATAATCAACATGGCCTACAGACATGAAAATCAAACAGTTCTTTATTTTTAGGTTAGCGGCCATATTTACTTATCAAATGGATATGGGTGTGTTCTTTATCTCTGTCAGTCTGTTACAATTGTGGTTGTGTTGTTCTGTGAGAGCATGCATGTGTTAATCGTTGGAAACGATCCGATATTTATTTAAACTATCATGGTTACGTATCACGTACCTTTTTAGTGAGATTTTCTTTCGTTCGTGCATGATAGCGGAATTGGTTTTGTTATGATACACTAAGATTAGTCCGGAAGCTTCTAGCAAAGTCGCACGGAGAAGAGCGGTCGATTTTTGTCTTGCGTAGATTCGCGGAGAATATCTGATTAGAACGTTGAAGTGACTGAATCGCGCTGTTGAGTGTCCTTACATGTGACGTCAGAATGTAGGTAGCATTTTGCTACAGTGTTATAGCCGCTCAAATACTCGTAGTTATTTTCTGTACGCGTGAATTTAGCAGCCGGTCCGTATGTTATGAAAGATCATGAAACTTCTCTGAGAAAGTGTCGGCAAGGTCGTGAGTTGTCTGCCATACATTTGTGAGACATCATAACGCACTGAGATTTGGGGCTGAAATTAGCAGTCGAATTTTTGTGGACTATTGTAGTTATTCTAGAAAGTTCCTTTTTTTAAATTAATATTTATGAGTTTCGGTTGCGTTCCGTTCTGATTGGTTGCGTTGTGTTTACTCGTTGGATTATTCTGAAAAGTCGTTTTACTATAAAGGTTGGTGCTGGGAAGCACGTGTGTACATTGTCAGTTGTAGGGACACACAATTTATCGTAGGTACCTGGCCCGTACATCGTGAGAGACGCAGCGTAACGGTGGTGTACGTTGTGTGAGATACTTTGTGTCGCCAGTGTTGACATTTCGCAGAGGAGACATTGTATCAGTGTTGGTGCGTTTGGGAATGCATTGTGTGGAGATCGCATCGCTGAATTAAAATATTGTTGGAACTGTTACTCCAGTGTATCCTGCATCCTTAAGCCACGTGGGACGAATTGCAGCTGAATGAAGTTTATTTAAAGAACCTTACGTGCGTGCGTCTGGTGTGTTTATCATACTACGACTACGACTCAACACGTAACACAGTCACTGGAGCATAAAAAATGGTTTGAAAATAATTCACATTAAATCAAAATAATATTTATTAAGAAAATGATGTGCACCGGAAGTTCTGGTTTTCTAATGAATTTTTCGAGTCAAATTTCGTTTGAGGCAGTTAATAACATCATAAGCAATCCACACAACTTGTGTGTTAAAACATATCACAGGAAACTTTCTTCACAGAGTGTGTCCAGTTTTGGTTATTTTCACCACTAATGAAACCCTGTGTCCTCCAAGGTAGCTATGGGCGAGAACTCATCCGATTTTTGTGTGAAGGTAGATCAGACAGTAGGCTGAACATCTGAAGTAAGCAACAAATAAAAAATTCTTGTTTTGCTGACAGGGTGGCTCTTTGTTTGCGGGTACACTTACAGACACTTTCGCGTTTTAATGGAAGTCAGTATACATATATATACACGGCGGATCTAGAGGAGAGAACCTCGAAAATAAATCATTGTCCTGCTGCCTTGCAGGCCTGGCCGCTTGGCTGTGGAAAGGCTAAGGGAGGAAAACCCTGACATCAAAGCCCCCGTGTCTCCGGGGAAAGTTTTTGAGCCAGAGACTAGGACAAAGACAGTCTGATGTAAAACCTACGACCTGAGGACCTCGCTGCCACCGTCCCAGCTTGCTAGGTCATGGAAGGAGAACCAAGGGTTTAAAGGGTGGGACTAGTACTGCGCGCACTGCACTCCGCCAAAACGTTCCACCGCGTAGGCTTTAGGAAACGTCCACGGACCGTGACACCGACCATTCCAAGTCTTGTAGCGAGGGGCGAAACGGCAGGTGAAAGATGTCACTGGAAGCCGCAGTCTCAAACCTGCATGCAGGCGGTTTATGATATTGTTCGCCTGATGTTGACCTGGGGATGACAACGTCACTCGGCACACCCTGAACGACCAAGCAGCCTTCTCTAGGGACAGCACTACTTGCTGCACACGGAGAGGGGCTTAGAAAAGGTGGCCTAACCAAAGCTCGTCTTGGCATTACTGTCCCACACTCATCAACAAATGCAGGACAAGACCACGAGGCTTGCTGACATTTCGTCCCAAGGGGGCCTCACCATTCACAAACAGAAAACAAAGACAATGAGGCTGAACACAACCAGGGAAGAACCAATCTTGCTTTTCAGTTTAGTCGCAATGGAGGTCTTGACCATGAAGCCCACGCCTGAGATCCGTCTTTCTGATGCAGGCGTGCCTGACCAGTAGAGGGTGTAGTTGGAGGCGTACTTCGCTGAGCGCGGCGATGTCGATGTTTAACCTCCGCATTTCGTGGGCAACGAGGGTGGAGCGACGTTCAGGGCGTCCGTTGTCTGCTGTGTCGAGCATGGTTCGGATGTTCCAACATGCTACGTTGAGTCCGGTCGTGGTCGTCGTGAGAGTGGATCCGTTGTTCTTTCTTGTTTTCTGATCGCAGGAGAAGATGCCTATTGACCGCGGCTAGCCATCTGGGGTTGCGAGGGGACGAGCTTTGGTTACTTACTTTACTTACGCCTGTCACCCCTACCCGGGTATAGGCCGTCGACGAGAGACCTCCAGCAACTCCTGTCCTGTGCTTCTCCTTCGATTCTACTCCAGGTGGTTCCCAGTCTCTTGGTGTATGCTTGGAGGTCTCGACGCCAGGAGTTTCTCGGCCTACCTCTTTTCCTCTTTCCCTGGGGGTTCCATGACAATGCCTGCCTAGTGATACTGGAAGCTGGCTTTCTCAGGCTGTGACCGATCCATCCCCATCTTCTTCGCCCAATTTCATTCTCTGCTGTTATCTGCTCTGTTCTGTCCCAGAGTCTGACGTTGCTGATCTTCTCTGGCCAGTGGATTTTCAAAATTCTTCTAAGGCAACTGTTCATGAAGGTCTGTACTCTGTTCACTGTGGTTTTTGTCAATCTCCAAGTCTCTGCTCCATATAGGAGAACTGCTTTTACATTGGAGTTGAAAATTCGGACTTTGGTGTGTTGTGACAGCTCTCTGGAACTCCACACTTTTTTTAACTGGAGAAAGGCTGCTCTGGCTTTACCGATTCGTGCTCTGACATCTGTATCAGTGCCGCCTTTTTTGTCTATGATGCTCCCGAGATAGGTGAAGGACTCCACCTCCTCCAACGAGGTGCCAGCAAGCAAGATTGGTTCTTCCCTGGTTGTGTTCAGCCTCATTGTCTTTGTTTTCTGTTTGTGAATGGTGAGGCCCACTTGGGACGAGATGTCCGCAAGCCTCGTGGTCTTGTCCTGCATTTGTTGATGAGTGTGGGACAGTAATGCCAAGTCGTCTGCAAAATCGAGGTCGTCAAGCTGTGTCCACAGTGTCCACTGTATTCCACTTCGTCTGTGCTCTGTGGTCATCTTCATGACCCAGTCTATGGCCAGTAGGAAGAGGAACGGAGACAGCAGACACCCCTGTCTGACACCAGTTCTGACCTGGAGCTCCCTGGTGAACTGCCCTTCGTGGATCACGCGACATGTCATGCCATCGTAGCTGCTCTTGATCAGGCGGACGAGCTTTGTGGGTACACCGTAGTGTCGTAGGAGTTTCCACAGAGTCTCTCGGTCCACGCTGTCAAATGCTTTCTCATAATCCACAAAGTTGACGTAAAGCGGGGAGCTCCACTCCAGAGACTGTTCCACGATGATGCCGAGAGTGGCGATCTGGTCTGTACATGATCGGTTCTTCCTGAATCCTGCTTGCTGGTCTCTCAGCTGGGGGTCAACGGAGCTCTTCATTCTCTCTAGGATGATCCTGTTAAAGACCTTTCCTGGTACTGACAGCAAGGTGATTCCTCTGTAGTTGGAACACTTGCTGAGGTCGCCTTTCTTGGGAAGCTTGATTAGGTACCCCTCCTTCCAGTCAGCTGGCATCACCTCCTCTTCCCAGATCTTTCCAAACAGTGGGTACAGCATCTCCACTGTTGTCTCTAGGTCTGCTTTCAGAGACTCCGCTGGGATGCCATCTGGCCCTGCTGCTTTGCCATTCTTCAAAAATGCCACTGCTCTTCTGATCTCTTCCCGGCTGGGTCTGTCACAGCTGATGGGTAGGTCGGTCTCTGCCGGCTGGATGTCGGGGGGGGGGGGGGTGGTCGGGTGGGCTAGGTCTGTTCAGTAACTCTTCAAAATACTCGGCCCATCTGTCGAGTTGGTCTGCTCTGTCTGCAATATGCTTGCCTTCTTTGTCTTTTACTGGTCTTTCTGTATGGCCATACTTACCCGACAATCTTCTGGTAATGTCGTAGAGCTGTTTCATGTTGCCGCTGCCTGCTGCCTTTTCTGCCTCTGCTGCCAGGCTGTCTGTGTAGGCCCTCTTGTCTGCCCTGATACTCCTCTTCACCTCGCGGTTGGCTTCCGAGTATTCTTCCTGTGCCCATACTTTGGCTGCTCTCGTGCGACTGTTGTTGACCGCTGCTTTCTTCTGCTTCCTCGCTTCTATCTTCTTCAAGGTCTGTGCCGACAGCCAGTCCTTGTGGTGGTGTTTCCTGAACCCTACAGTGTCTTTGCAGGTTGAGTTCAGCGCCTCTCTAACTGCCTTCCACTGCTGCTCTGTGGTGACCGCCTCCTCTTTATTTACTAGCTCCTGTAGCGCTTGAAACCGGTTGGACAGCACCAGTTTGAACTCTTCTCTAACTCCAGTTTCTCTCAGGAGGCCTACATTATAGCGCTGTCTTCTTGTTGTCTCTGTGCGGCTTTTCTTTAGCTTGAGCTTCATTCTTAAGGTAAGCAGATGGTGGTCTGAGGCGACATCTGCTCCCCTCCTCACTCGAACATCTTGAAGGGATCTTCTAAATTTCTTGCCAATACTCATGGTCTATTTGGTTCTCTGTTGTATGGTCAGGTGAGACCCAAGTTGCTTTGTGTATTCTTCTGTGTGGGAAGATGCTGCCTCCAATGACAAGTCGGTTTAGAGCACAAAAGTCTACAAACCTCTCCCCGTTCTCACTCATCTCCGAGCCTAGTCCCTGTCTTCCCATCACCTCTTCGTATCCGGTGTTGTCCTCCCCTATTTTGGCATTAAAATCGCCCATGACGATGGTGATGTCTCGCTCCGCACATTTGTCCACGGCACTCTGGAGTCGGTCGTAGAACTCTTGTTTCTCTTCCTCGTCACTGTCATTAGTGGGCGCATAACACTGGATGACGTTCAGCTTGATCTTTTCCTTGGTTCTAAAGGCTGCTGTTATAATTCTTGGCCCAAGAGGTTCCCAGCCCATCAGCGCTCTCTGTGCCACTGGTGACAGCATGAATGCTACTCCTTCTGTATGGGGGGCATTCTCCTCTTCATGACCTGAATACAGAATCATGTCCCCACTTAACAGCCTTTTCTGGCCAGACTGCGTCCATCTGGCTTCACTGATACCTAGCAGGGAAAGGTTGTACTTTTGCATTTCCGCTGCTATCTGGGCGGCCTTGCCGCTCTGGTACATGGTCTTGACGTTCCATGTGCCCATGGTTGTGTCCCTGGATAGAGAGAGGCGGCTCGGTCCTGTGGCTTCCGAAGACTTCCGGCTTTGACCACAGGACGTCATGTCTTTTGGTAGAAGAACCTTCCTCCTCCAGGAAAGGAATTACTGTTAGTCTTTTCGTCGGCGTTTTTGTAGCTATTTCCTTTTTTGCAGGGTGGGGAAGCTACCCCCACGCCCAACCCCCTTACTAGGAGGACCAGGGGTTTTCTGTTGGGGTCACCTTCCCTTAGACCATGTTGGTTCACGGCACCTTATTTCATTCGGTGCACCCCTCTCACGAGGGACCCCCTATCCACCACCCAGGGGACGCGCCTCAACGCCATATGGTCCCAGCGTGAGGCATACAGGTGTCGGACAACTGAATACAGCTACATGACCCCCCCCCCCCCTCCCCACCCCAGCCCCCCCTCACCCCAGCTCCCCCCCCCCCCCCCCCACCAGAAATCCCCGTCTTTTCCCAACACAGAACATGGGCGGATTCGGGGTGGGGGGTGGAGGAGGTTGGGGTAAGAAAAGAAAAAGACGAGGTGCTTTATTATTTGAGAGTCTGGACACCCCCACCCCTCTCCCTCGAGTCTGAAACCACCACCACCACCCCATTCCTCCCCTCTATCAATCGTTTGGTGGTTCGAGTGTCTTCTTGGTGCCTTCGTCTCAGGCGAAATGTCCCAGACCAAACGTTGCCACCCCCCCCCCCCCACACACACACACACACACACACCCCACCTATCCCGGAGAAGTAACTGATCCGCCCCGACATATAGATATTTGGACTAGGAAGTTTCGACTCATTGGTACAGTTACTTAAAGGTTTTTCTTTACCTGCGCCAAGATTACGGGTTTTGTCACACCAAGACCATCGAAGCTCGAGAGACGTACGGCTGATCGCTCGGTCAGCAAGGCATAGATTCTCATGAGCCCCTGCGCCAGGAGGGGCTCACGCGAATCTATGCCTCTTGCAGACAAGATGAGACTGGTCGAGTGAGTGTAGAGTGATTCACTGGTTGGCAGGTTTCAATGGGCCTCGAGAGCAGTTTTTGTTGATGTATAAAGAGCAGTCTACGTCAGTCGATTTGCGTTTTATTCATACACGAAGAGTACACAAACAAATGAAAATCGTGTGTGCGTAACACTCCTGTGTATGGTTCTGTATTGGACAATTCAAGCTAAGCTCAAAGCAAGGGATATACACGTAATAAATGCAAAGGAAAGGGGTACGGGTATGCCTCAGTTAAGCGCTACTTGGCAGCTATAAACTTTACCCATTTAACCCCGTGGCCACATTTCCCACATTCTGGAAATGTCACCCAACGAATATGCACCAGTTGCAGGAGATGGATCGACCATGATGATTCAAGGGTGGTGCCAGATTAACTTGGAGCCATAAGGCACCAAGCGCATCTGGCACCACCATTTAACCCATATCATCCTGAGGCTAGAAGCTTCAAATGTGTACACTGCCATATGCAAGCTACATTATAGTACTTACAGATAAGGATATAGACCAATGGCTTTAGTTCAAGGGTGGTGCCAGAATAGCTTGGCGCCTAGAGGCGCCAAGCTATTCTGGCACTACCCTTGAACTATTTTAGTCAGACTTATTTCACACACTGGTGTATTCCGATTGATAAGGGTTAATTAGTATNATGGCCCATCCATCTCCTACTGTAGGGTGTTGGGGCTAAATGGGTTAAGTCAGACCACGATATTAACCCTTTGCATGTCGGTAGCGATTTTAGTCGTGATGATTCCTATAGGAATCATCACGACTAAAACCGCTACCGACACGCACAGGGTTAATGTTGCACTGATTCTGAATTTTCATGGGCCCATGAACGTAAGCCATCTAGTAAGCGAAAGGTCCTCAGGCCGCTTTCAGCCTTGGCTGGCCTGCGAATAGCTGTTCAGCGTAGCAATATTCCTGCATTGTCACAAAGCTGCTGTACATCTGTCTCATAGGTGCTGAGTACATTTCATTTTACAGCAAATGTTAGTGTGGCTGTCAGCAACATCAACGTTTGCATGCAGGTCTATGATTTTGAACTTTGAGGCTCTCAGCCTTGCGGTTAACAATCAGAGACTAGTAAACATTTCTGAGTTGTTGGGTGCATGTAAAATCAACCAAAAAATATTCTACAACACCAACATCAATAACACTTATGCAGGCACACTGGCTGTCTCTTTCGATTCGCTGCGCTGAAAAGCGCAGCATACTGAGGGAGTCAACCAGTGTGAAACAATTGCACGCACACACACACATTCACACATTTAAAACTTGTATTTAAATAATTTTATTTACCACTGTTCCAGTAGACATTCTCTTAGTGTTCAAATGAGTAGAGTGTAAATGTGTACAGACAGTGCAAAGAACATTAAGCCTTCATGCACTCCCTCACTAAATCTTGATCACTAAGTAATAAAGTTTCTTCATATTCATCACCATCTCTCTCTCTCTCTCTTTCTCCCTCTATCAGTCACACACACACACACACACACACACACACACACACACACACACACACACACAACACACATGTAAACCCCCATAATGAATAAATCTGTTATGTAAACTAACAAAAATAAAATAAACTAACACATTGCAACCATCATTCAAAATCAAATTTACCTGGTAGGTACAAATAACTGACATTATTGACAATTAACTCTGAATCAAAGTACATGTAAATATTCAAACTAAAGATGCTCACTCTTGAGCCACTGCTTGTTTCCAGCTAGTTATGCAATACACACAGTGTACACTTCTCTTTACAAGACCTCTACACACACACACACACACACACACACACACACACACACACACACACCCACCTACAGAACATTAAAAACGGATGGAAGAATACATACAAATATTTGCCTGAACAAAGAATTAACCCCTTCACTGATGGAAAAAAATGTTAACTCCACCCAACTGCAAGAGGAAAAGAACCTCATGAGCCCCCGCAGATGCGGGGGCTCATGAGGTTCTTTGCCTCTTGCTGACTGTACTGAGTATCCAAGTTCCTTGGATGGATGGGGTTCTTAGACACAAAATTAACAAAGATTCAGAAACATAACCTGTGATTAATGGCAAGGAAGTGGTTAACAGAGGGGGAAAAAAGACACTAAATTCTACATTTGCAGCCAGAATAAATAAACAAAGAAACAAACATACACACAAACAAATGAACAAACTTAAAAGAGTTTCAGCAAAGTAGTCGCAGTAACATTAGACACGCAGTTACTTTACAGTGGCATAACATTTCATATCAATCAAATCAGGGTGCTGTTGCGGCCCTATGCTCCACACAGAGTGAAGAGAATGAAGTCAAGCAAGTCAATTTTAAAGACAAAGAAAAAAGAAGCCTTACAGTTTTAAATAAGAATAGCAACAAGAAACCAACAACACAAGTATTCACCCTGTGGCTGTCAGATACTGCTTTTTGGCGAGGCAATTCATGCAGGAGTCAGTTCCACAAAAAGCACTACTGACAGCCAAAAGGTCAAAAACCAATAAACGAAGCGACATTTAACATTTGCACACACGCACAAACTCAGACGCAATAAACACAATATGCCATAAACAGGCAGAGACCATTACACAGATTCTAACAAAAGCGTATGCCTTTCATTGACAAATGCAACTCTTACACAAAGGTTCATCTAAATAGCACAAACGAAGCAAAGCTACACATACACACTGCTGCCTTCAACAACAGCAACATCTCCTTTATGTATGCTATTTGTGTACCAGTGCTATTTTCCATTGTCAGAACACTCATCCTAACCTACCGTCAACAGTCCTAGTGGCTTCACGCACAAGGGGGTTAACTCATTCAATTAAGACTTGCCACGCAAGGATATACAGCTTGTTGCCACATAGCCAACTTGCAGCATGTCTCGGATGATTTAACTCATTTAGTCCAAATGCATTAAAGCAGGAGATAGAACGACCATGATAATTCAAAGATAGTGCCAGATTAGCTTGGCGCCATCAGGCGCCAAGCTAATCTGGCACTACCTTGAGTTATCACTGTCAATCCATCTCCTGCAACTGGCACACAGTCATTAGGTGACACCTCCAAAATTTGGGAAATGCGGCCGTGGGGTTTTCAAATGGTTAAGACCAACCATGACAGTTCAGCGGTGGCCATGATAGTTCCAAATAGCTTGGTTCCAGATTAGCTTTGTGCACCAAAATAATTTGGCACTGCCCTTGTTTCAGGCACTAAGCTAAGCCGTTACCATCTTGTTGGAAATGGACCACCACTCCTTCATGACAAAATAGTGAGGGCCCTGTTCAAAAAGGATGACCTCATGTTACCTTTGAACTATCATGGCCAATCCATATCCTATAAAGGGCACCCAGTTTTTATAGGCAAAGTCACTGTTTGGTTTGAAAATGCCAATTATGCAAAACGATCTGACAAAGCAAAGGACTGCAAGTCCATTTCTGTGAAAAGCTAGATTTTCATTGAAATACAATGAAAAATAATTTTCACAAAAATGGGCTTGTTATTTTTTGCCTTCGCAGGGCTGACAAGTTCTTGTTCGAAAAATAATTTTCACAACAATGGTCTTGTTATTCTTTGCCTTCGCAGGGCTGACAAGTTCTTGTTCAGAAATGATTTTATACAACAAAAATGCACCACACTTATGCCAACCAAAACTATTACAAACAGTAAAAATAAGCTTTGTATTTTGATGATGTGAGCTTTCCATAGTAATCAGTAAACTAATTGCATCTTGAACTTTTCTTTGTGCGACTGTATTAATATCCTAGAAGAATGCAGACAAAGAAACAAACAAAAAGCAAATGCACATATATGAATGTTTTTTAACAACTGAACCATTATCATCATATACAAAATGTATATCCCATACAAGCACCAATACATGTACGCACATAAACACATGCATGGGTGACAGTGCAAACAATTTAAAAGACTGAAAACAGCCCATGGCTGGGCCGACAAGAGACATAAATTCTCATGAGCCCCTGCGGATGCAGGGGCTCATGAGAATTTATGTCTCTTGCAGATGGATCAGGCTGGTGATGGTATGTTCTGTTTGAAACAAAAGCTGAAATTCAGCTTTCCAGGACTGAATACTGTCACCCATGCACATGTCAAAAGTCAGACACAAGCACATTCATGCGCACACACACACACACACACACGCACTGTCAAAAATGCAGGTCAGTCTCAACATTACGTGCTCTAGTGTACCACAGTATCTGATATAATGCGCACAGGTCTCTGGCTCCCACGAGGATGCCTGGTGAGCAAAACGCCCTCAGGCTGTTGTCAGCCTAAGCTGGCCTGTGCACAGCTGTGTGTGGGCCATCTAAGGCTGATGTTAACCCAAGGACTTTTGCTTGCCAGTGATTCTTCTTCACAAGTCTATGTGACAATAATGCGACCGTGAATGTGGCCTGACTTCATGCCTCCTGGGTACCGCCATATACAGAGGCTGACCTGTATTGCTGAACAACACAAGCAAATCTGACACCGAGTGTTAATTGACAAAGCAGTCTGGTTCAATCTGGAATAATAAAATTTGAAACATTAAATTATCAATATGCCATCCATTTTCAACCACTACCATGAGACTGCAACATGGTCGGCAGTCATCAACACTGTCCTGTGAAGGCAACAGACAGTGCACATAGAGACCATTCTTGTAAGTTGTAGTACAATGAAAATCTCGCTGTTCACGAAAATAGACTTACTGTCTTTAACCCTTTGGCTGTCAGTAGCACATTTTGTCACGATGATTCCGGCAGGAATCATCGCAACAAAAAGTGCTACCGACAGCCAAAGAGTTAACTTTCACAGGGCAGAACAAATCATGCAAGAGGAGACAGGGGATGTAGGTACAGCAGGCATGACCTTGACTCTGGATCCATGATTCACTTTAGAAAGATCAATAGGTTTCCAAGGGAAGAAAAGTTTCATCACAGGAGAAAAAAGTTTTGAATCATTTTTACATCCAATTACTTTTCTGTTTGATGGTGTGTTGTTTTTTTTTTAATTGTTGCTAGGTTTGAAAATACATGTAGGAAAACTGACACACAAACCAAAACAGGAATGTTTCATGAGCAACTAACAAAAGAGTTTCATCTTTAACCCTTTTAGCCTCAAGGCCACATTTCCTAAATTTTGGAGGTGTTACATAACGATTTAGTACCAGGTACAGAAGAAGGATGGACCATGATAATTCAAGGGCAGTGCCAGAATAGCTTGGCGCCTGTAGGCACCAAGCTAATCTGGTGCTGCCCTTGAATTATCATGGTACATCCATCTCTCTGTAAGGCATTGGGACTATATAGGTTAATGACTACCTGGTATCTGTAGTTTTCTATACTCTGGTGTCTTCCCCACAGGCTGCAATTGAGAAATGCATATTCACAATCTCATATCCATGTATAGTATAAGTCCAGTCTGTGCACTCTCCGCTTAATTGTACAGTACAGAAGCAATCAGTACCGTACAATGATATGTAATGTGAAAACGCGTTTTTCCACTCCAACCTGTAGCAGACTCCCAAGTCAGAAAGAGGAAAGGCAAACCAGTCACATACAAGTATCACTAACCAACACACAGCACAAACATACATCCTTGTACCATCACATTAACCCAATTAGTGCCAACGAACTACAGCAGGAGTTGAATTATCATGATAACTCAAAGGTAGTGCCAGGTTAGCTTGGCGCCTATGGCGCCAAGCTAATCTGGCGCTACCCTCGAATTATCATGGTCGATTCATCTCCTGTAACTGATACATAGTTTTTAGGCGACGCCTCCAAAATTTGAGACATTCTGCCATGGGGTTAGATGGGTTAACCCTCTGGCTGTCAGTAGCACTTCTTGTCACGATGATTCCTGCAAGAGTCATCGAGACAATAAATGCTAATGACAGCCAAAGGGTCAACCCACTTGTACATGTAGTCAACAGTACTACATTCCTTTGTCCTGGACATATGGCAATAAAGAATGTCATCGTTATCTTTTATTTACAACACAAGTGGGTTAACCACATGCACTGTCTGTGGATGTGTGTCATACACCTAAACCAAATGCCTGCACCAGACACACACATACTTCTACTATCACATAAACCACAAGAAGAAATGAGCTAGCATTCCATCAGCCCACAGCTCAGTCTACACATTTAACTCCTTCCCAGCCAGGGCAGCCACAGCAGTTCAGTTCACTTCGTTCAAGATGCTTTCTCTGCACCAAGAAAGTCAGGCCCATACGCACTCCACCCAGTCCCTAAAAAGTCTTCCGAGAGTTCCTTTCCATCTCATACTGAACACTGGTCTGGTTCAGTATGGTGGATCCATCGTATCCTTTCAAGCCTGACTAGCGTGTTTGGCCTTTCTTCACAAACCTCTGCTTCAGCAGTATCACTTGTGTGTGCACAGCAACAACACCCAGGAGCAAGAGACACAGATCCTCATGCGCTCCCGCAAATGTGGGGCTCATGAGGATCTGTGCCTCTTGCTGTCAGCATTCACACCCCTGTGATGTCAGGGTTATTGTGCATTCAATCTACAATGATTTCCAAGACATAATCCCTGACCACTGGCATTAAAGGGGCCAACTCTGCTTTATTTGAGCGTAATTCTGCACTGCTGTGATCTTTCCATTGATTAGATGTAAATCTAACCAGTGCAAACCTACCTGGTGTTAATCTAAGTAGTGTACCTAGCCAGAATCCATCTGACCCGAGAACTCTTGGTGGTAAAGCTGCAGCACAAATCTACACTGTGTGGATTCACACCTTGTTGAATTCACAAGGTACATTTCACTCAGTAGATTCACACTGGGAAGATTTATGCCTAATGATAGAGAAGTCGACCCCTTGAGTGCCACTGGCAGAGAAGGGGATACCCACAGACTCCTTCAGAAATCTGCAAATCCACTGAATGACAATCACACTGCAGTACACACAAGATCAGAAAGTCACTGAGCTCAAAATGAAAAGCCTGTCTTCCTCCCGCTTGATCCAGCGCAGAAGTTTGTTGACAGCATGGATGGCGCCTGTCTTGGTGATCAGAGGCCCGAATACTGCATACAGCTCAAACCCCTGTGTTACCTGTAAGGGAAAGAAATGAATTTTTCTTTAAAATGTATTTTTTCGAAAAATACTTACCGATGCCATGACTACATAGGTAATCCCATGTAGTCATGGCATCGGTAAGTATTTTTCGAAAAAATACATTTTAAAGAAAAATTCATTTGTTTCTTCAAAAACATTACCGATGCCATGACTACATGGGATTACCTATAGCTTACACAATTTTAGCCAAAAACTTACGATGTGTACCTATTCGGCCAAGGGAGGCTACCTGTGGGTGCTGTGACCCAGCATCCGAGTAGAATCCCGTCCCACCCCAAACGGGTAACTGGCTTTTACCGAGACCCAGTTTATTCGCTTAGCAGACGAGCGGCAAGCCGGGTAGGTGGGAGGGCCATCCGAGTCATGGCATCAGTAAGTATTTTTCGAAAAAATACATTTTAAAGAAAAATTCATTTGTTTCTTCAAAAACATTACTGATGCCATGACTACATGGGAGAATAGCGAAAAGGAGGGGGGTGCCGCATAACTGTGTAACCCACAAGCTAGCCAGACCCGCCCTTCCCGGCGCAAACTCCCGACAATTTTAGCTAAAGGTTACCAACGGCACCAAAGGCGCCGGGAGGGAGTGTTGCACCGCCGCCATGCCCCCACCAGGGCCAGGTTGTCTTGCTGGCCTGCCAGGTGTCAGAGGTAGAATCGGGTGAAGGTCGACTCAGTCCGCCAGCCCACGGCTGCCACGATGTCTCGGACAGCACAGTTGCGTACGAAGCGACGCTTGCAGCCATGGCTCTGACCTCATGCGCCCTGATGTGTAATCGCTTGGCAGCGTCAGGGCAGAGGTCCTGGTAAGCGGAGCGTATCACCCATCGGAGCCAGGATGGAATTGACTGGGCTGAGAAGTCAGATATACCTGGGGACAGAGGAAGAAAAGGCAGGGGCGTCACCCGCGGAGCGGCTTGGTTCCGCGCAGGTACACGCGTAAGGCTCTCACCGGGTCCTGATTCCTGGCTTCCCGGATCAGGCCTATCCCCTTCAGCGGTGGTACGGTGATCACCTGGGGGGCAGACAATGGGACTGCGTCCTGGCCAGGAACGCCGGGTCCACCACCAGCTGCACAGAGCCGTCCGTCCTGAACTGCAGCAGGAGGGGTGCGCCGAAGGCGCGTGCAGCTCCCTCACTCTGGAGGCCGTGGCAAGGGCGAGAAGAAGCAGGTCTTCTGCGTTACGTCGGCCACCAGGTCAGCAATGTCTTTGCACTTGCCGGAGTCCGGGCGGCCCAAGGGTCAGGACGTGTCGGCAATCAGGAGAGGTAGCCCCTGATGGCGATCGGCGCCAGTGCTGCTCGGCAAAGCCAGAGGAATTCAGCCAGCTGGGGGGATGTCAGATAGGTAGGAGCGAGGTGTCAGTCTCGCACCAAGACTCCAGGATTCGCCACGTTCCATTGTAGCCTCAAGGTTTGAGGGGTGTAGTAGGAGCCGCTCGGGACACGGAAGGTAAGCGCCCGCCGTGGTCACTGGAGCATCGAGCGTGGTGTGGGGAGCCGCAGAGTGGGTCCGGTGGCGAGGTTCAGAAGGAGGGGAGCTGGGTGGTTCGGTGGTCCAAGAATTGGTCCCACAGAACGGGCCACTAGCAATCGAATTGCATTGCATCCCGAGAGCATGCGCAGGACCTGAGGACCAGCACCGTGGATGGTTAGGCATACGCAAAGAGACCTTCCCAGGAGAAGAGGAGCGCATCTACAGCCCAGGCTACGGGGGCCGGAATGGTGAGATGAAGAGGGGCAGCTGGCGGTTCCACCTCGTCGTGAAGAGGTCGACCAGAGTAGTCTCCCACGCCGTCCAGATCATCCGAAAGGTGGCCGGATGTAGCGCCCAATCGGTGTCGCGAAGCTGACCGGGCCGCGAGAGGGAGACTGCGAGGCCAAACGGATGTCCCGGGATACGTCTTGCCCGGAGAGGGAAGGTGTGGTCTGCACCCCACCGGAGGAGCTGGTAGAGAAGAAGGCAGAGGGAGGGAAGCGAGGCCCGCCACGCTTCTGGGAGTAGGAGACCACAGTGGCGCTGTCGAAGGACGAACTGTTCCTGGCGTCCGAGAGTGGTTTCCCAGGTGAGGAGGGCTTGCCAACCCGCGTGCAGCTGAGCTCCAACCAGGTGATACATTAGTCCGCGATGTCCGTGGTCCAGCTGCCGGAAACCGGAGAATGTCGGCAGCAGGTGCGCGTGCCAGCCGCCGCGTCTAGCGCTGAAGCCGAGGGACAACTGTGGGGGCGAAGAGAAGAGAGGTACTCTGGACGCGAGTCATCAGGATCCGCCTAACGGAGGAGGTGGGGGAGGGGCAACGGAAGCACTGGTACCGAGTCTCAATGTCACCAGCCGAGAGTCGCCAGTGAAGAAGTAGAGGCAGTTGAAGCGGACAAGAGTAGAGACGGCCACTGGGGAGTAGGTCCGCTGCAGCACGCATCAGGCCCAGGAGCTGCAACCACCCTCTGGCGAAGACCAACTCATGTAGAAACACTAATCGAGGCTGGGTTGGCCAACTCCGTATCCGCGGTTCCGGTAGTCTCCCCAGGTTGAGGTCGGTCCGGAACTCCATGTCCAGGTGAACGAAGCGGCGGGACGGGGTGAGGTCTGATGTCAGAATGTTGACCATGAAGCCCAGCCTGTTGAGAAGGTCCAGCAAGGCGCCTCAGGTCTTCCCCAAGGGGGACGCCGATTGGTTGCGCAGGGGCAGATCATCTAAGAATCCGAAGGTGGCTCGGGGCCATCCGCCTGGATGCGACGACGACGCCGTCCACGGAGATGAAACTGTTCCGTGCCGAGAGGTCGAAGATTGTGAGCCCCGTGCCTCCGAGCTTGGAATCAGGAGACAGCTGTATATGGCGGGGAGTCGTGACGCGTAACCACCTCCGAGGCTTAGAGCGGCTGCCTGAGGCGATCCGAAGGGATGGAAGTCCGCACAGGGCTGCGATGTAGGGGTCGGGTCGGGCAGGGACGTCCAGTGACAGAAGCGGGCAGCCATGCCTGGAGGGCGGGCGAGGGGAGGGACTACCAGGACGCAGGGAGAGACGCAGGGTCTTGCAGGCGGCTGAAACCGGAAGGAGACGAAGCGGGTGGGCCAGAGGTCCCTGTAAGCATCCTTCACTGTCTGCCAGGCAGGACAAAGCGTAGCGGTTCGCGGAAAGGGGCCAGCCGCAGCAGTCTGCGTAGGTTCGGCGGCACCGGTTTGGTGTTGATGGAAGCGTGGTAAGCCGCCGGGGCGGCCAGGGCGAAGGCGAGGACGTCTCCTAACAGCAGAGTGAAACGACGGGTGCCAGGCCTCCTCCACACGAGAGACGATAGCTTGCGTAACCATGTCAAGCAATCCTGCACAGGCGAGGCGTTGCGGAAGAGGGATGCCATCTGAACCAGACGGGGTGAGAAGCAACGTTCAGGGCTCCCAATACAAATTCTTAAAAATCCCTGAAAAAAATCCAGTCGCCGGATTTGCGCACGCGCGAGTGTTACTTTCAGAGTATAGTGTTCCTTTTATAGTATAGACTGTTAGTAAGAGGATACTAAAATCTATAATGAATCGATCAATAAGGACGTGCTGCAGTATGATTTGGATCACTTGCAAGAGTGGTCCGACACATCGGATTTGCATTTTAATGTAGAGAAATGCAAGGTCTTGCATGCTGGAAGGAACAATCCTGAACATGATTACCTGATGAAAGTTAACAGTGACATTAATGATTAAAAAGATGGTATCTTGTGAGGAGGAAAGGGACTTTGGTGTTGTTTTTGATAAAGTTCTATCGTTTGATCCCCATATTCAGAACTGTATCAATAAGGCCAACAAAACGGTTGGTGTAGTTAAGAGAGCCTTTAATTATTTGGATAAGGACTCTTTCAGTAAACTGTATAAAAGCACTAGTCAGACCACATTTAGAATATGCAAACACTGTACGTACCCAAGTTTAAAGAGACAATCAGTTGCACTCAAAAGGGTACAGAGACAAGCAACACAGCTGGTTAAAGAATGTAGAACTATGACTTACGTAGACAGACTCAAATACTTTGGACTACACTCCTTACGTGGACGTAAAATACGCGGAGACTTAATCCAAGCTTTTAAAATTTATAATGGCATCGACGACCTAAATTGAAACAACTTTTTGGGGCAGCGGCACCGTTTAGTGACAGAACCCGAAACTCTGAAGGGAAAATCTTTGTACAGCATTGTAACACTAACCCGCGGAAGTTTTGTTTTTCTAACAGAGTTGTCATTGTTTGGAATGAATTACCATGAGTTTCCGCATTTTAAAAAAAAGCAACACCTAATATAAATTCTTTTAAAAACCCCAGCTGCCAGATGAATCACCAAAATTTAAATAGATTTTCTATTGCTATGATGAATGATTTGTAGGAAAAATTGCATGCATAACACTGACCCATATAGTAATTAAAGAAAGAAAGGACATTTGCAAAGACCTCGCGGCCTATTTTGTCCTCACACTACTACTACTAGACTTACGACAGCCTGGCCAACAGTGTGACACTTCAACACCGGCTGCTGTTAAAAATGGTGCACCGCATACGCCATGCGGCCAATGGTGCCACAGTTCCAGTTCCATTTATTATCACACTCTTTGTCTATATCCTTTGCTCTGCTAGAATTCTTCTCGATGATGTCTGCACGCGATATGTTTGCGATGTGATCGGAATGGCGGTAGCCTTGAGGTGCGCGCGCATCGGTAACTTCTGGCCGCGTTCCGCTAACTTCCGTCGTCTGCTCTCAGACCCTGGCTGCGACTCACAGTTCACCATATTTTCATTATTTTAATTTCCCCCTGGAATTTTTTTTTTTGCGGGTCGCAGGTCAATTTCGTGGAAATGACATTTGGTTTTTCGCGGAAATCCGCGAAACCGCGGGTAATTGGGAGCCCTGAACGTTGCGAAGTCCATCCGCACATAACTGCGCCGGGGGGTCCACAAGGTCGAGAGCGTCCTCTTGGGAGATGAGGAAGGGCAGGCTCCAGGGGGAAGAGACGAAGCTACGAGGCGTGCCGAAGCGGAATCGTCCGGGAAGCACTGAGGGCGTCATCATCCTCGGGAGGCACGAGAGGCGGCGCTGAGGGTGCCAGGCAGTGGGCTCTGTAGCGAAGCGAACCCGAGGAGAGCGATGGCGAGGGGCGAGCGGGAATCCTCCGAGACGTGCGGGGAAGTCCAAGGCCAAGGTCAAGGCGTCCAGGAACAAGGAGCCCGAAGCAGACCTGGTCGCCAGGTGGGGAGCGCAGGAACAACGGGCAGAGACCGATGAGCGGGGCGGGCGACGACACTGAGGTCCGGGACCGTGGAGCCGCGGAAACAGCTGACAGGAGACCATAGTCCGTGAAGGAACGCGTCGATGTGGGCTCCGAACGCGTGAGCGGGTGTCCAAGGTCCATGCTGTGTCCGTCCTGGAGCGTTCCAGGGGTTGCCTGTCGTGGCCACAAGACGAAGCCGAAGGTCCGGTGTCGGGAAGGTGCGTGGTTTACTTCCTTGTCTTGTCGTGTGATGCTTGGGTTCCGCGCAAGGCGGGGCGAGCTAGCTCGCTGCGGACCAGGCTCGAGCGAGCGGGTGCGCAAGGGGGGAATATGTCCACCAACGTCAGGGCTTGGTAGCCGTTTGTTTTCCGCAAAGCGGGGCGAGCGGACTCGCTGCGGACCAGACTCGAGAGAGTGGGTGCGCAAGGGGGGATCCCTGGTAAGCTGTCCCCCAATAGCAGCGTGGTTGCATCTTCATGGGTCAGGGGCCGAGGCATGCGTGAGGCTGCGGGACGGCAGTGGACGTTCACGCCAATGGCAGCTCCAGAGCTGGGACCAGCTCCTCTACCAAGGGCGCGCGGACATCACAGGTGTGGCCGGAAGCACAACAGGAGCAGGCCACAGGAAATCACCACATCGGGTGCAGGTGCAGACTTGACAACTGCAACATCAGATCAGAACAAGCACCTATACAGCGTCCCAGTAGCCCATTCTACGGCCTCTTAATGGGGACGGCACGCGCCGCCGGTCTCAGCTGCTATGGACAGTGCTTATAACAAGCCAGGGCCTTCTTATAGGGATGCTTGTTATCATATGTATAGGCGAAAAGAAGGACTATGGTGCACCAGAAGGTGCGTGTCGTTTTTATTTAGTTATAGCACTGCAGAATAGTGGCTGACTACCCAAGAAATTAACGGTATAATAGTGTTACGCCAGCATGAAAGTGTGCTGTGCACAGGAGTGCAGAAGAAAACCTTCTCTTCCTCCAGTCCAAAGGCATGAGAAACACTGTGTATATATCTGAACATGGACACTAGCATGTCAGGATACATGGGTGTGCATGACACAGACATCCGTCTTAAAAACGCGACGAGCACACTGGGTGTCAAACAAACGTGGGTGCATGCATCATGACCATAAAATGTGGTGTGTGAACACCAACATATGTATGTATATACCAGTGTAATCGTAAAAAATATGTGTATCTATCACATGGGTGAGTACACCAGAGTGTCTACAAGAAAGTGAATGTGCATGCTGGTATGGGTGCGCAAGACAAATGGACACCATCATCAAGAAAACAGGTGGTCGTGGCTGCTACGCCATGCCACGAGTGCACCCGAGCACGCAAAACACCGATAGTGATGCCGCCGCCCGGCGCCAGCACACATCAAGACCTTACCTAGCCATTATGCAGAGGCTGGGGGAAGGGAATAACCTGACATGCAGAAGCGGGAGCGCCACACCAAGGAGCCGGGGCCGCACACGTCAGGCAAGGGCGCCGAGTCCGCGACGGAAGTCCCAGAGGACCGGAACACTGACGAACTCGTCCGAAGGCATCCAGAGAAGAACCACGGAAGTAACCACAGTTCAAAGCAACACACCGCCGGGAACAGAGGCTCCAAGTCGCAGGCACAACCGGCGCAGAACCCTACACAGCCGTAGGGAAAGTGCAGAGGGCGAACGCACGTCTGCACTGCACATCCTATGCACAAACAGAGAGCACCAGAGAAGAAGAAGCACACAAGGAACAAAAGTCCAATGGCGCCGGGCAAAGGCTACGAGCACACAGCCGGAACCAAGTCTCTCAGGGCGCAGGGAACACGGCGCACAACGCCAGCTGGAAGAAGCACACAAGTGGCAAAAGTCTAAGCCTCCGAGGCCAGCAAGAAAAACCAAGTCTCGTAGGTACAACCGGTGCAGAACCATACACAGCCGTAGGCTTAACACCGCAGTAGGCTAACACACGTCTGAACTCCGTAAGCTAAAGGAATAAACTGGGGTCTCGGCGCAAACCAGTTACCCGTTTGGGGTGGGACGGGAGGCTACTCGGATGCTGGGTCACGGCACCCCCAGGTAGCCTCCCTTGGCCCAATAGGTACACATCATAAGTTTTTGGCTAAAACTGTGTAAGCTATAGGTAATCCCATGTAGTCATGGCATCGGTAATGTTTTTGAAGAAACAAATGAATTTTTCTTTAAAATGTATTTTTCCGAAAAATACTTACCGATGCCATGACTACATGGGATTACCTATGTAGTCATGGCATCGGTAATGTTTATGAAGAAACAATAATAATTTACATAGTTATGGAAAGCAAACACAAACAACATAAACAGATGAATTATAATAAAACTTTAAAATACCCTTTCCCCCCAAAAAAAACCAAAAACAACATAGTGCTGATATACACACATGAATTGCTTATACGCAAATGCCTGTAAGAAAAGAGTTATATCCCTTTAGGTTCAGGGTGACAAACAAAGGACACGTCTGTGGTTCCAAAGTGAATACCAACTGAGGAAACGTCAGCCTCACTTGGCCTGTGCACAGGCTGGATGTTGCTTTTTAAAAAAATTTGCGAAGCTACATAACTGCAGCATAATAAATAATGATAAGTAGTTTTCAGACAAACACAATGTGACATGAAATTTTAATGGACCACAAAATGATAGGTAATTCCAAAAGACTGTAATACAACCCTCTGGTTGGTAGCAGTTTTAGTCATGATGATACCTGCAGGAATCATCATGACTAAAACCGTTGCCGACACCCAAAGGGTTAATAATAGATCCAAAATACTACAATATGATAGGTAGTTCCAAAGAGTACAATGTGTGCTCACCCAGCCCAGAAGCGTTTCAAACTGGCCAACATGGAAAAGTATCTTGAGTGGTCTGCCAGAAGTGTGAATGCGGTGGTGGAGGTAGTGGTACATGCCAAACAGTCGCTCCTGCTCTTCAGGCGTATGGTAAGGAGCCTCAAGTTCAGGGCTCGTGTATTGCGCTGTGCTGCGTGCCTTGTACAGAAAGTGTCGCAAATCTGGAATGCCACACTGCTGCGTGCTGTAACTGGTACGACGCAGGGAGCTGTTGATGGCCAGCAGCGCGTTGTAACGAATTAACCTCTAGAACAGAAATATTTAGTTTACATTTGTATGTTGTAAAAATTAACCTCTGGAACAGAATTATTTAGTTTACATTTGTATGTTGTAAAAATTAACCTCTGGAACAGAAATATTTAGTTTACATTTGTATGTTGTAAAAATTAACCTCTGGAACAGAAATATTTAGTTTACATTTGTATGTTGTAAAAATTAACCTCTGGAACAGAAATACTTAGTTTACATTTGTATGTTGTAAAAATGTATTTTTCTCTAAAATAAATTTTTTTGAAAAATACTTACCGATGACATTACTGTTAGGAATACTGTCTCGCTAGCCTAATTTTAGCCCAAAATTGAGGTTGTGTGCCTTTAAGGAGGGAAGGTATCAGGGGGCGTTATCTGCTAGGCAGAGCCACGGTAGCCTCCCTTCCCTCCATATCCGGAACGCGGTCATCTGATTCGCCATTCTGTATCGTAGCGAGCCAGCGGCAGCGGGGTAGGTGGGAGGGTCCTCCGAGTAATGTCATCGGTAAGTATTTTTCAAAAAAATTTATTTTAGAGAAAAATACATTTGTTTTCTCAAAACAACATTACCGATGACATTACTGTTAGGAAGAATGTCGATGAGGCGGTGGGTGCCGCTAATAACGTCCCTAAGCAAACTATTAGGTCCCCGAAACCCGCCCTCCTAGGCACAACCTCCCGATAATTTTAGCGAAGAATACCTACGGCACCCGGGGTGCCGGGAGGGAGTGTTGTGCTGCCGTGACATCCCCCACCAGCGACAGGTTCTCGCGCTGGCCGGAGAGGTCCCTCAGGTAGAATCTGGCGAAGGTTGACTCTGAACGCCAGCCCACGGCCGCCACAATGTCCTTGACTGCACAGTTGCGGTCGAATGCAAGGCTCGCCGCCATGGCTCGTACCTCATGCGCCCGGATGTTCAGATGTGTGGCGGTCTCAGGGGCGAGGTCGTGGTATGCGTAGCGTATCACCCAACGGAGCCAGGCAGAGATCGTTTGGGCCGTAATGTCATTTCTACCTGGAAACAAAAGAAGGAAAAGGCGGGTGCGGCCCCTGCGCAGAGGCTTGGTCCGGCGCAAGTAGATACGCACTGCTCTCACCGGATCTTGCTGTCTGGAGTCTCGGGAGAAGCCAGGTCCCCTCAGTGCTTGTATGGAGACCACTTGTGGGGCGGCTAGAGGAAGCCGTGTCTTGGCCAGGAAGCTCGGGTCCGGCAGCAGTTGTAGCGAACCATCCACCCGGAACTGCAGGCACGAGGGGTGGGTCGAGAAGGCGTGAAGCTCACTGACCCTGGCCGCAGTGGCGAGGGCTAGTAGGACGCATGTCTTCTGCGTCACATCCGCCAGTCGCGCCAGCTGCAAAGGCTCGAAGCGGCTAGTGTTGAGCCATGTCAGTATCCATGGTAGGTCCCATCTCGGCACAAGGGAGCGGGAGGTTGGTCGATGAAGGCCGAAGTGTGCCATCAGATCCGCCAAGTCCTTGCAGGCGCCAGGGTCGGGGCGTCCCAGGTGCCGGTACGTGTCGGCTATCATAGCCAGATAGCCGCGAATGGTAATGGGGGCCAACCGCTGATCATTGAAGAACCAGAGGAAGAATTCCGCTAGCTGGGGAACCGTCAGATCCGTGGGGGAGAGTCGTTCGACGACACACCAGTCGCAGAGAACCCGCCATTTCCCCTCGTAAACTCGCCTAGTGGATCGCCTGCGGGCTGTAGCGATCGCATCCACCGCCGTACTTGAGAAACCTCTGTTGGCGAGGGCTTGCCGCACAATCTCCAGGCGTGTAGGAGGAGACGCTCGGGGCACGGGTGGAACAGGTCCTGCTGGGGCTGCTTGAGCATCAATGGCAGAGTGGGCAGCTGTAGTGGGGGGGCCGACGCCAGGTTCAGGAGGTCGGTTGTCCAGGACCGGGACCAGGAGAAGGGGGCCACTAGGTACAGAACCGTGTTGCAGCCTCTGAGCTTGAGCAGGACCTTGGGAACGAGGACTGTCGGTGGATAGGCGTACGCGATGAGGCCGTCCCAGGGAATGGATAGAGCGTCGACCGCCCAAGCTTGAGGATCTGGGATGGGGGAGACGAAGAGTGGAAGTTGGTGGTTCCATCTCGTGGCAAAGAGGTCGATCATGGGCGTCTCCCAGCGGTCGCAAATCATCCGAAAGATGTCTGGTCGGAGTGTCCACTCGGTGTGGAGAAGCTGCCCGCGTCGAGAGAGGGAGTCTGCCAGGACATTGAGATGGCCCGGGATGTGTCTGGCTCTGAGGGAAATGTCGCGGTCTTCGCACTACCGCAGGATCTGGTAAAGAAGAATGCAAAGAGACGGGGAGCGTGTCCCGCCCTGCTTCTGAAGGTAGGCGACGACTGTAGAGTTGTCGGACAGGACGAGAAGCTCCTGATGACGCAGGCGAGGTTCCCAGACGAGGAGTGCTTGCCAAACCGCCTGGAGCTCCAACCAGTTGATGTGTCGCGACGCTAGGTCCGGCACGAATCGGTAAAGCCAGAGCAGCCTTTCTCCAGTTGAAAAAAGTGTGGAGTTCCAGAGAGCTGTCACAACACACCAAAGTCCGGATATTCAACTCCAATGTAAAAGCAGTTCTCCTATATGGAGCAGAGACATGGAGATTGACAAAAACCACAGTCAACAGAGTACAGACCTTCATGAACAGTTGCCTTAGAAGAATTTTGAAAATCCACTGGCCAGAGAAGATCAGCAACGTCAGACTCTGGGAGAGAACAGAGCAGATAACAGCAGAGAATGAAATTGGGCGAAGAAGATGGGGATGGATCGGTCACAGTCTGAGAAAGCCAGCTTCCAGTATCACTAGGCAGGCATTGTCATGGAACCCCCAGGGAAAGAGGAAAAGAGGTAGGCCGAGAAACTCCTGGCGTCGAGACCTCCAAGCAGACATCAAGAGACTGGGAACCACCTGGAGTAGAATCGAAGGAGAAGCACAGGACAGGAGTTGCTGGAGGTCTCTCGTCGACGGCCTATACCCGGGTAGGGGTGACAGGCGTAAGTAAGTAAGTAAGACGCTAGGTCCGAGGTCCAAATGCCGGAAGCCGTGGTGAACATCGGAAGTAGGTGAGCTCCCCAGCCGGAGCTGCTCGCGTCGACGCAAAGTGACAGTCGGGGGGGAGGTGTGTAGAGGGGGACTCCCGACGCCAGCCAGGCAGGATCCGCCCATCGACGAAGATGCGGCAGCAACATCAAGGGAACTGGTACCATCGTCTCCAGGTCGCCCGAGGACGGCCGCCAGTGTAAGAGTAGATGGAGCTGAAGGGGACGGTAGTACAGGCGACCCAGGTGGAGCAAGTCCGCCGCCGCACTCATCAGGCCAAGGAGCTGTAGCCACACTCTGGCGGAAGCCGAGCGAGTCTGCGCGAGGTGCAGGGTGAGGGTCGCCAGCTTCTGTATTTGGGGTCCCGGCAGCCGAACAAGGTTGCAGTCTGTGCGAAACTCCATACCCAGATGGACGAAGTGGCGGGAGGGCACCAGGTCGGACTTGCCCCAGTTCAGCAGGAAGCCGAGATTGTCGAGGAGGTGCAGCAGCGCATCTCGATCCCTGGTCAAGGCCGTGACCGACTGGTTCCGTAGGAGGAGGTCGTCGAGGTAGTTCGACGTCGGGCTGGACGACGTCCTTCTGGCCCGGGCGACGACTGCATCCATGATGCGCGTGAACACTCAGGGGCTGAGGTTGAGACCGAAGGGCAACACTCGGAACTGGTAAATCACTCCAGCAAAGGCAAAGCGTAGATACCGTCGGGACGAAGGGTGTACAGGCACGTGAAGGTATGCGTCCGAGAGATCCAGGCTGACGGCAAAGTCCATCGGCTGCACCGCGGCCCGAAGGGCTCGGGCCGTCTCCATGCGGAAGGGGGGAGCCACGATGAACTTGTTCAAGGCGGAGAGATCGATGACCGGTCTCCACTTGCCGTTTGGCTTGGGCACAACGAAAAGGCGGCTGTAGAAAGCAGGTGAGTTGGGCTGCGAAACCACTTCCGTCGCCGTCTTTAGAAGTAGGGAGTGCACCTCGTCACGAAGAGCAACGGCCCTGTCTAGGTCAGGGGGCACAGGGGTGTGATGAAGCTCTATGCTCGGGCATAGTGCTCATTTAGTAGGATTAGTACGGTACGGTTTTTGTTAACGGTTTGTTTGTGCCGAAAGTCCGTGGGGCCTGCTGCCCATGTGGAATATGTAAGACATGGTTAGCACGGGATTTTTTAGTGAGTTCTGTTTAGTGAGTTCTAGGCGGAAGCTGTGACTGTCAGAGGTCTAGTTTGGTTAGTGCGGGCTGTTTTGTCGTATGGAACGGTTGTTGAGTTACCTAGCCCGCATTCCAAGACTCTGAAGCCTAGATTTCAGGTATGTTTCTATAAACGTAGTATTGATAGTTGTTTAGTTAAAGACAGTATGCGTGGTAAGATTAATGTGGTTGTATAGCGGTGTTCCGGTTTGGTTTAGTATAGTATGTGTAGAATTCGGTGAAGTAACCGGTGTTTTTGTATACAGTTGTTTACCGAGTTAGATGACTAAAGGAATATGAAGTGTGTATGTCTAAGCCGCTATGAAGATAGTACGTGGTTGGTTAAGCATAGTCTTTTCCAGGGTATAGAGTAATGTATAGCAAGAGTGTCAGTTAGGCTATAGTGTATTTTAAGATAGTGACAGATATGGGGGTGATACGAAAATAGTTTATGAAGCACGTGTGTGTGTGTGAATGAACGTGTGAGTTATTTGTATCAGCCAGGTTACGTGACGTTTCTCATTGATCCAATATGTTGTGTGTTTAGCAAGTGTTACGTTGGGACTTTTGTTGTCTATTTAGAGTTCTTGTAACGAGAGTGGAAGACGGACGCCGAGACGTCGAGTCGCAGGTGGGACCTACGTGAGGTCATCCCTCCAGATCTTTTGAGAGTGATTCTGACTGGGACCAAGACACCCAAGTCAAAGTGAGAACTGAGTACCGTACGAGAACGAGGACGTCCGTGCCCGAAGAGACAGGACGGCAATAAGCGTACGACGAAGGACTTTCACGCCTAGACGTGAGAAGGACCAACGTAACCAGGCAACAACATCTAACAGGTTGGAGACTTTGAGAGACTAAAACCTAGCCTGGCAAAGATACTGTGATTTGAGTGTGTGATAGGAGAGCATTGTATATAGTTGATAGTTATTTAAGTCATTCTTTTTTCATTTATAGTGTATAAAGGTTACTTTAGAAAGGGAGCCCGTGTGTTGTGTTTTACCGCCTGAATGCGCCCGTCTGAGTCAGTGGCGGTGTATGCGTCTGTTGCGTGAGAGTCTGTGCGTACGACTGTGGGCAAGTCTGCGTGCGTTACAAGGGGTCCAAACGGGAGAGCGGCGGAGGGGGGGCGGCGACCGAAAAGCGATCCGAAGACCTTCGGAGACGGTAGAAAGCACCCAGGCGTTGTCCGGGAACAGCGCATGCCACGCCTGGCTGTGGCGCGCCAGCCTCCCGCCGACAGGAGAGAGGGGAGCGGTCGGCGGAGGCGGAGGAGGATAAGCGTCAGTGGGCCCTGCCCCTCCCTGGACGGCGGGCGGGCCGGGGCCAGGCGGGGGAGGGGGCGGGGGCGGAAGTCGAGTCGGGGCGAAGGCGAGCGCGCCCAAAGGCTGGGGCGCGAGGAGGGAGACGTCCGCGCACTGTAGGGGGGCGGGGAGCGGGTCTGGCGGACCGCAGGGCGCGACCCGCGGCCTTGCGGGGAACCCGAAAGCGGTGGGGCGTCGGTCGGCCGGGCCACAAGTCCTTGTTGGCTTCCTTCACCGCCTGCCAAGTGGGCCTGAACAGCAGTTCCCCTCCAAACGGCGCCTGTCGAAGTTGCTTCTTCAAGTCCGGGGGAAGATCACAGGAACGGAGAAGAGCATCCCGTCGCATCAGGTCGCAGTTGGCCGCGGCCGTCATGGAGTTTACAGCCACTGCCAAAGATAGGATGTCCGCCAGAAAAGGAGAGGTCACAGGGTTCCAGGCTTCTTCCACAAGGCGAACGATAGTCTGGGTCACCAAGTCGAGGAATCCCGCTGTAGCGAGGGCATTCCGTATGAGGGTAGCTGTCTTGTCGAGGCCTGGGATGACGGGACCCGGACGAGGGGAGCCAGCGAAGGAGAGGGCCTGGGCGTCCAGTTCTGGTAGCTGACAGGAGAAGGACTGTGAATGACCCGCGTACCAGCGTTGCTGAAAGACAATCTGTAGATCAGCGGGCCACCTGTTGTCCGAAAAGAAACCTGCGTCCCCAAAGGAATTCGTTCGACGATGCGACGAAAGGGCGTCACGTAGGTCTCGGAACCCTGCAGGTTGAGGGAGAGACTTGAACTGCTTGTCAACGGAGCTTCTCACGGTCGTAGACGCGCTGCGATCCCGCGGGCGTTGTCGGTCAGACTCGGTGGGACCCAGCGAGCCGACAAACCCTGTAGGCGCCTGGTGTTGGCCAAGCTCGGGGTCAGGAACTGCCGGCGAGCTGACAAACACCGATGTCGGAGTACTTCGTTGGCCATGCTCGGTGTCAAGTAACCCCAGCGAGCTGACGAACCCTCCGTCAGGAGTGTGAGGCTCCGGATCCGCATGTGCGTCCCGCATCATGAGAGCTCTCGGTGTTTCCTCCACCACAGTAGACGGAGCGGCCTTCTTCAGACGCTTCCGCCGGTAGAACCGCCACAGTTGCGACCACTGCTCCTCCTTCCAGGTGGTGCAGATGCCGCAAGGGTGGGTGGGGGAACAGCCAGAGCACGGAAGACAGACGTCGTGGGCATCACTCGGCCACTGGAAGTCTGCGCATCTCGTGCAGGTACAAACTTGCCAACTGGAATACATACAGCAGAAGAAAACAGGCTTTCAAGCATAGAAGAAAGACCGGTACATGTGGCAACAACGAAACCTCTCGGTGTAGTTCCGCCCCGTAAGGTTGAGTTAGCAGCGCCCTTGTTGCTAATTCACCCCCGACCGGTCGCTAGAACCGGTCCTGCCGCATGTACACTTTTCTCTTCCACGTCTTATAAACGAAACCACACAAACGGTCACACTACGAGCGCCTCTGCCCAGTGCTACTGCAACCGTAGCGTCGGCCGAGGGCACTAACTACAAGCCACAATGCTTACCTGGTCATGGTAGAAAGAAGGAGGTTACCACTGTGAGGGACGGAGGACGCGGGCCCACGAAAGATGGCCACAAAGTCCCGCCAAGGACGAGAAGGCACAGCCCGGTCGACACTGCAGCTGGAACAGAAGACCGCTCTGCCGCAGGAAGCTCACAAGCCAGTAGTAACCCGTCAACCTCCAACCACGAACTCGAAGAAGTCAAGTCGCGAGAGAATGAAGCCTGAACGGAGCTAGGTAGGGCACACAACCTTCCACGGCTCAGCGAAGAGACAGAATGGCGAATCAGGTGACCGCGTTCCGGATATGGAGGGAAGGGAGGCTACCGTGGCTCTGCCTAGCACATAACGCCCCCTGATACCTTCCCTCCTTAAAGGCACACAACCTCAATTTTGGGCTAAAATTAGGCTAGCGAGACAGTATTCCTAACAGTAATGTCATCGGTAATGTTGTTTTGAGAAAACAAATTAACCTCTAGAACAGAAATATTTAGTTTACATTTGTATGTTGTAAAAATTAACCTCTGAAACAGAAATATTTAGTTTACATTTGTATGTTTTGTCTTCACTGTCAAAAGTTAGCAGTATGCTATGCAGCCAATCAGAATCTCTGAAGGATACAAATGCAAATACTGTATGGAGACCGACTTGATGGCTTCAAAGCATCATGTTATTCTGCTCAAATTGTCTGTGAATTTTTGTTACACAGCAAACAGTCCAAGTGCAAAATTAAAGTATAAATTTAAAAAAGCCATAACCACCCTCTACAAGCACCAACTTTACAAAACACCTTCAACTTTTTTTAACTGAACCCTCTGGCTGTCAGTAGTGCTTTTTGTCAAGGTGATTTCTGTAGGTATCCCCTTGACAAAAAGTGCCATCGACAGCCAAAGGGTAACACCTGTGGCTGCTCAAGAGGAGGGGGTGGAGGAAGGTATCACAAAATCACAAAAAGACCGTTCTGTCCTCCTGCTGCCACTGAGGGAAAATGTCTCCACCATCCTGACTACTCACAGCTTTAATCTTGTCCTTGGACTCGGACAGCGTGAAGAAAGAGTCCCTGTCAACGGAGAGCAGCAACAGACACACTTGGCAGCCCTCATCCAGGTAAGACACATGGGCCTGCAGAAACCCACTGAAATAAGAGAAAAGTAAAGAAATTCACAAGAAAAGAAACACAGTTAGAAAAGACAAGCACAACACAATTTATTAGGTTTTTGGGTTAACCCATTTAGACCCACCTGTCCTGATGCAGGAGATGGGTTGATCATGATAATTCAAGGATAGTGCCAGATGAGCCTGGCGCATGAATCCGCCAAGCTCACCTGGCATTACCCTTGAATTATCATGATCAATTCATCTCCTACAACTGGTACATAGTCAATAGATACCTCCAAATTTGGAAAATGGGGTCGTGGGTATATATGGGTTAAAATTCTTTTTTTTTAAAAAGACATACAGACAAATATGGGCTACATGTACTAGTCTTTGTTTCTTCAAAAACATTACCGATGCCATGACTACATGGGATTACCTATAGCTTACACAATTTTAACCAAAAACTTACAATGTGTACCTATTGGGCCAAGGGAGGCTACCTGGGGGTGCCGTGACCCAGCATCCGAGTAGCCTCCCGTCCCACCCCATACCCCAGTTTATTCCTTTAGCTTACGCAGTTAAGACGTCTGTTAGCCTACTGCGGTGTTGCGCCTACGGCTGTGTATGGTTCTGCACCGGTTGTACCTATGAGACTTGGTTATTCTTGCTGGCCTCGGAGGCTTAGACCTTTGCCACTTGTGTGCTTCTTCCAGCTGGCATTGTGCGCTGTGTTCCCCGGCACCCTGAGAGACTTGGTTCCAGTTGTGTGCTCGTAGCTTTGCCTGGCGCCATTGGACTATTGTTGCTTGTGTGCTTGTTCTTCTCTGGTGTGCTCTGTTCACGCACAGGATGTGTAGTGCGGACGTGCATTCGCCCTCTGCAGTTTCCCTATGGCTGTGTAGGGTTCTGCGCCGGTTGTGCCTGCGACTTGGAGCCTCCGTTCCCGGCGGTGTGTTGCGCTCGGGTGCTTTGAACTGTTGTTACTTCTGTGGTTCTTCTCTAGATGCCTTCGGACAAGTTCGTCAGTGTTCGGTCCTCTGGGACTTCTGTCGCGGACTCGGCACCATTGCCTGACGTGTGCAGCCCCCGGCTCCTTGGTGTGGCACTCCCGCTTCTGTGTGTCAGGTTATTCCCTTCCCCCAGCCGCTGCAGGATGGCTAGGTAAGGTCTCGATGTATGCCAGCGACCGGCGCCTCTGGCGCCAGGCGGCGGCATCACTGTCGGTGTTTTGTGTGCTCAGGTGCACTCGTGACGTGGCGCCACAGGCCGCCGCACACATCGAGACCTTACCTAGCCATCCTGCAGAGGCTGGGGGAAGGGAATAACCTGACACGCAGAAGCGGGAGTGCCACACCAAGGAGCCGGGGGCTGCACATGTCAGGCAATGGTGCCAAGTCCGCGACGGAAGTCCCAGAGGTTAAGGCACCTGCCACCAATGCCAAAGGTGCGAGGTTTGAAAACGGGTTCTGGCGTCGGACTTTTCTCCTCTGGTAAGTGTCACCGTTAATTCGGGCGGACCATCGGGGGTTCTTTCTCCGGGTACTCCGGTTCTTCCACTCCCCACCCACCACCCACCCTTTGCTACCGGTTTCAGGTCACTTTACAAATTTCAAATACAAGTGATAAAAAATCTCTGTAACTTCAGTAGCTGAACTGGCCCTTCGTCTGTCTTGTACTGTGTTTGTCTTAAATGGTGTAAATCCGTGTCTGTTACGTGAGTGTGCGTGTTGGGTTTCAGTTCACGGCGCTTTGAGTCAATTTGCCCCAAAATTGAGAAAAGCGCCTATATAATAACGGTATTATTATTATTATAGATTGCCGAATTGTTGCAGTGGGACGCCTCGGTGGTGGTTACGCGTCACTACTCCCCGGCCTTCTACAGCCGTCTCCTGGTGCCCAAGCTCGGAGGCACGGGGCTCCCAATCTTCGTCCTCTCGGCACGGAACTGGTTCATCTCCGTGGACGGCGTCGTCACCGTGTCCAGGCGGATGTCCCCGGGCCACCTTCAGATTCCTCGATGATCTGCCCCTTCGCAACCAATCGGCGGCCACCTTGGAGAAGGTCTGAGACGCCTTGCTGGACCTTCTCAACAAGCTGGGCTTCATGGTCACTGTTCTGACGTCGGACCTCACCCCCTTCTGCCGCTTCGTTCACCTGGGCATGGAGTTCCTCACTGACCTCAATCTGGTGAGACTGCCGGAACCGAGGATACAGAAACTCGTGAACATGGCTCGCCTGGTGTTGCAGCAGGAGGCGGTCCCTGCCAGAGTGTGGTTACAGCTCCTGGGCCTGATGAGTGCGGCGGCAGACCTCCTTCCCATGGGCCGTCTCTACTACCGCCCATCTTATCTGCATCTGCTTCTCCACTGGCGACCCTCCGTGGGCGACATCGACTCCCCCGTCCCGGTTCCCCCCTTGCTCCTCCCGCACCTCTGCCGTTGGACCGACCCTGTCTGGCTCGCCACCGGCGTCCCTCTGTACTCCCCACCACCCCAGTTGTCCCTCTGCGTCGATGCCAGCCGCTCCAGTTGGGGTGCGCACCTGCTGCCGATGTTCGCCACAGCTTCCGGCAGCTGGCCCCCGGACCTCGCAGACAAACATATCAACTGGCTGGAGCTGCAGGCAGTTTGGCAAGCCCTCCTCGCTTGGGACCGACTCTCGGTCGCCAGGAGCTGCTCGTCCTCTCCGACAACTCCACGGAAGTGTCCTACATCCAGAAGCAGGGCGGCACGCATTCCCCGTCCCTCTGCATGCTTCTCTACCGGCTACTCAGGTGGTGCGAAGATCGCGACATCTCTCTCCGTGCACGACATATCCCGGCTTACTTGAATGTCCTCGCAGACTCCCTCTCACGGCGTGGACAATTTCTCCACACTGAGTGGGCGCTTGTGCGAACATCTTTCGGATGTTCTGTTCGACGTGGGAGACCCCTCTAATCGACCTCTTCACGACGAGGTGGAACCGTCAGCTCCCAATCCTCGTCTCGCCCATTCCGGATCCCCTAGCCTGGGCAGTGGATGCACTATCCATCCCCTGGGACGGCCTCATCGCTTATGCCTACCCTCCCTCGGTCCTGGTCCCCAAGGTCCTGCTCAAACTCAAGGGATGCAATGCGATCCTGTTGCTAGTGGCCCCGTTCTGCTGGACCAAATCCTGGACCACCAACCTTATGAACCTCGCCACGGGCCCCCCTCTGCGGCTTCCCACCCCACACACGATGCTCAAGCAACCGCCGAGGCGCTGTACCATCTGTGCCCCGAGCGACTCCTACTCCACGCCTGGAGGTTGTGTGGCACGCCCTCGCCGCCAGAGGCTTCTCGAGTGCAGCGGTGGAAGCTATGGCTGCCGGCCGCAGACCCTCGACCCTGCGAGTCTACGAAGGGAAATGGCGAGTGCTAGGGTCCTAGTACCACGACCGTCACCTTTCCCCTACCGATCTGACTTCCCCCAACTCGCCGAGTTCTTCCTCTGGCTTTTCGCTGAACAGCGCTTGGCACCTATCACCTTCAGGGGCTTCCTCACTATGATTGCCGACACTTACCGTCACTTGGGCCGGGCGGATCCCGGCAAGTGCAAAGACCTCGCTGACATGATGGCCCACTTCAGACTGCAGCGGCCGGCCCTCCACTCCTTGATCCCGCGCTGGGACCTGCCCTGGGTCCTCACCTGGCTTAACTTGAAGCGCTTTGAACTGCTCCCCCTCGCCAGCTTGGCCGACGTAACGTGAAAGGCCTGCTTCCTTCTCGCCCTTGCCACGGCCTCCAGAGTGAGTGAGCTGCATGCACTCTCAGTGCACCCCGCCTGCCTGCAGTTCAGGACGGACGGCTCTGTGCAGCTTCGAACGGACCCAGCCTTCCTGGCCAAGACGCGAATTCCCCTTGTCCACCCCGCAGGTGGTCACCATCCGGCCCCTGCGACCGATATGCCCGGACAGGGAGGCCTGACAACAACAAGACCCGGTGCGAGCCTTACGTGTGTACCTTCGCCATACCAAGCCGCTTCGCCGGGGATGCTCCCGCCTCTTTCTCCCTCTGTCCCCAGGTAGATCTGACATTTTGGCCCAGACGATTTCGTCCTGTCTCCGATGGGTGATACGCTCCGCCTACCAGGACCTCTGCCCTGACACTGCCAAGCGACTACGCATCCGGGCGCACGAGGTCAGAGCCATGGCTGCAAACGTGGCCTTTGAACGCAACTGTGCTGTCGGAGACATTGTGGCAGCTGTGGGCTGCCGGACTGAGTCTACCATCACCCGATTCTACCTCCGCAACCTGGCAGGCAAGCGAGACAGCCTGGCCCTGGTGGGGGACATCGTAGTGGCGCAACACTCCCTCCCAGCGCCTTCGGTAACATTTAGCTAAAATTGTCGGGAGTTTGCACTGGGACGGGCGGGGCTGGCTAGCTTGTGGGGTTACAAGTTCTGTGGCACCCCACTCCTTTTCGCTATTCTCCCATGTAGTCATGACATCGGTAATGTTTTTGAAGAAACAAATGAATTTTTCTTTAAAATGTATTTTTTCGAAAAATACTTACCGATGCCATGACTCGGACACCCCTCCCACCTGCCCCGCATCTGCTAAGCGAATAAACTGGGGTCTCGGCGCAAGCCAGTTACCCGTATGGGGTGGGACGGGAGGCTACTCGGATGCTGGCTCACGGCACCCCCAGGTAGCCTCCCTTGGCCAAATAGGTACACATCGTAAGTTTTTGGCTAAAATTGTGTAAGCTATAGGTAATCCCATGTAGTCATGGCATCGGTAAGTATTTTTCGAAAAAATACATTTTAAAGGAAAATTCATTTTTCAGTGAGGCAAGATGAAACAAGGAGAAAAGTAAACGTACTCACTCACACCTGTAATGACTAAGATGCCATTTGCGGTTGTCTATAAAGACTGTGTACCATGTGTGGGGAATGGATTGACCATGATACAGTAGAACCTGTTCTGCGCAACCTCTTTTCTTACAAGAAAAAAGTTGTCTTAAAAAACAGGTGGTCTTTCGTGAGGAGTACTGATGGTCAAAAAGTGTCCATGGTAAATGGTGGTCTTTAATAACAGATGACCTGTCGCACGGGTGGTCGCTCAAAACAGGTTGTGCTGTAGTTCAAGGATAGTGCCAGATCAGTTTGGCGTCTTCCCCAGCATATTCACTGCTAATAATGACTTTACTTGTCAGACAGCTTGATGCCTTTCCTATCAGGACAATCGATCCTCTGCTGTGGTATCTTACGAGTCACACGGCTGTGCAGAACCACTTTTAGTTAAGGAGCGGATCGGGGCCACTGAGTGCAAGATACGCCATCTGTGGCAGTTTCCGGGCGTGGGGGCAATTAATCATTAGCGCGCGCCTCTTCAGGCACAGTGGAAGAGTTGTTCATGGTCCTAGAAAGGCGTGCTCTTCCAATACCCTACACTATGCGTATGTGCCGACAGCCGCTTACCAGTGCGCTGCAGCGGAAAGGCTAAAAAGTGTTAGTAACTGAACATTCACAAAATGCGTTTTTTTTCTCAAGAATGTCATTATAACATGAGTGTAAATTTGTAGCTGATAAAATTTGCTTTCTTTTAATACTAAACATGCCCATGCTGCTTACTACCAGCACACCTTCAAGAGCAGTTACATTTCATATTTGCAACACAATGAACATGCACTGACACAAAAAAAGCACTAACTTTCAAGCTCAATCTGTTGGGCATGTCACTTTTCTGTGGGATGAAAAATTGATGTATCTAAGCAGCATTCTAGCCTCTACTGTTATCACTTACTAGAATTCGGGTTCCTCTCCTGCTAGAGCAACACTAGCGTCAGAACGTACTCCACTGCTGAGAAGCTGGTAATCTGTTAGGTCCATCAAGACGATCAACACAAACATGCTGATCCCAGCATTTGTGTACTGTGTTATGCCGTACACTTGGGTTTGCACAATACATGCATATCCACTAACACAAGTAACAGGTCTTAAGCACATCTCACTGGTTCCTTTATATTAACATTAACACAAATAACAGGTCTGAAGCATATCACACCGGGTCTTTATATCAACACGAACACAAGTAACCGGTCCTAAGCATATTACACTGGTGGTTCCTTTATATTAGCAGTTTTTAGAATTTCCCTTTCAGGGGTGAATACAGTTTCTGTAATTGAATTGCATTACGTCTCCTTTTTCCAGTTGTTCGTTAATTATGTGTCCCTTTTGTTTGTTCCTACGAAAACAGGAGACTGCTAGTTCAGTGATTCTATCTATTTCCTGAAGTTCAGTTAAATACATTTCACAAAGTTTGATTGGTTTTTTATCAAATCTTCGTTTTGACCTTCCTCCACATACTCTACATAGAGAATTTAAACTTTTAAAGTGAAAGGCTTTTGTGTGTGCAACAGTTTCTTGTGAATGTTTTAGTATTCCCGCCATAACTGTACTGTCTTTTCCTTAGACGGCACCATTTGGAACAAAGGAACCACGATAATATAAATGAGCAGACAAGAGTTCAGTAGTACCTGATATTATTACTGAAGAGTATCACAGAGAATACTGGAGGCTAAAAAGCTGAGCATAAAGCACAGGGATTACACAATACCAAAAGTATTCCCGAATAGAGAATGAATGCTCAGAACTACTCAGTACTATGAGGCTCCGATAACTTGTTGTTCAGTCACACACAAACACGGTACCTGTCTTTATCCTCCAATTGCACCCTTAATAAAAGCGTAACCCGAATAATACCACCAACACAGGAACCAGCAGACAACAGTACACAAGTGTGTCAAACGGTTCCATGTAGAAAAGCGCTGAAGAGGCGATAGAGACGATTAAACACAGGCAAACACATTACACATTAGTAGTCCGTTACAGAGATTATAGAAGGATTAGTTGGCGCTAGCCAGTGACCTAGATAGGCTCCTCGCAGCGGGAAGTGGCGGCCGCATACCACAGCAACAGCTGGTGGGCCAAACTAAAGAGTGCACAATCTGGCAAACTACACAGCCTTGGTCAGCATCAATCTATTGACAAGGTCTGAAAAACTCTGCTGAGTCCACCGCCTACTGCCGCAAAAGGATCGATCATGAGATTTTACAGGCAGTGTCTAATCAGTATGATGCTAATGTGGCATTACCCCTGAACTATCAGTATCAAGTGTATTAATTATTTCACTGCTGAGAAAAGTTGAACAACACCCGACTGCAAATTGTATAGACCCTCGTGAGATCCATGCCTATTGCTCACACTACTTTGTGTAGTGTAAAATTTGCTTATTGTCCTATGAAATGAAGGCTATGTTACTGATTAGGAGAAAGACCAACCATTTTAGTTCAAGGGTGGTGCTACAATAGCTTGGCGCCTGAAGCGCCAAGCTATTCTGGCACCATCCTTGAACTTTCATAGTCAAATTTATTTCTTGCAATAGTGTATCAAAAGGGTTCAAAATAAATCCAGTCACTGAACGCACAGTACCTGGCATCAAACTTAGGCAGGCAAATGGGTGTCCACGACTCTGCCTCCTTAAAGGACTCAGAGGCGTTGACAAGATTGATGATGAGATGGAGATCCATGGGGTGAAGATAGTACTTCTTCATCCGCACCAGGGTCACCAGCTGGTTCTTCGCAATGATGAGGGCAAACACCAGGTCCTGGTGGAGATATACGTTGATCAGTTTAACTGTAGCGTTTTTTCATCGTGATGATTCCCGCAGGAATCATCATGACAAAAACCACTACCGACAGCCAGAGAGTAACTTTAACCCTTTTAGCCCCATGGGTGTGTTTCCCACATTTTGGAAGTGTTACTTAACGACCATGTACCAGTCACAGGAGGTGGATTGACCATGATAATTCAAGGGTAGTGCCAGATTAGCTAGGCACCTTCAGGCGCCAAGCCAATCTGGCACTACCCTTGAATTATCATGGTCAATCAATCTCCTGCTGTAGGGACTCAGGGCTAAATGGGTTAAAGCGAAAGTGCAATAACACTTTGAGCCACCCCTATTGCCATCAGCATCAGGCATACGTTCTTATCAGCTCCTGCATGGACTCATAAGAATTCTGCCTTATGCTGAACATGAACAGCTATGTCATGACTTTATGTAAAGTCTAATGAAATTCAGCCATCCTATGCCATCAGCAGGAGGCATATATTGTCATGTGCCCCTACAGATGCTTATAAGAATTTATGCCTCTTGCTGACAATGACAGGCCACAGCTCTCATCCTCTAAAGCAATCACATTCCATCTGCAGGAGGCATACACTCTCATGAGCCCCTGCAGCTGCAGGGGCTCATGAGAGTGTATACCTCCTGCTAGGAAAGAAAGAACCATGACATCCTTTACGGTCCTTAAACCATCAGATGCAAGGTCCTTGATACTGACAGAGGTTACCGAGTTTCAGCACAGTACAGTAAAACCTGTCCGCAGTACTTCACCTGTAACATTCCATCTGCACGAGGCATAGATTTTCATGAGCCCCTGCAGCTGTCTACATAAATCTATGAATTACGATGCAGGAGGCGAAAGGTCTTATAACTTACAAAGGCAGACAATGTACAGAGCTTTTATTTCAGATGTATTCAAAAGGAAATATACTGATGAACAAAAGAAATGTGACATTTTTGGAATCAGCGAAAACACTTTTTGGGTAAATGCAACAATATTTGTAACAGCTTGAATTTTGTTGCTAATACCAACAACTGGCACCAATTTTCTCACCTTGACTTTGGCGTTTTGGACTATGCTCTGTGCGATGATGTCACGGACCTGACTGTCAAGGGGCAGACATCGGACGGCAGTGAGCAGCAGACCCGGCTCTGTGTCAATGAGGTTCAGCAGATTGTCAAAAAACTTCTCAGCTCCCGTCAGAAGCCGCCGCAAGTCATAGTTCCTTCGCTGCTTAAAAATCTTACCTAGGGCACTGTGTGTGAGTACGCTGATTACCTGAAGACATGTATGTGTACTGACCATGATGCATGTAGTTTCATAAGCATCTCAAGGGAAATCGCTCAACCCATTCAGTATTGAGTGATTGTCCCTTTGGTACCATCATTCATGTGACCCCTAAAACCTGCATGTATTGTCACAGGTGAAACTCATTGGAACAGGGGTTTTCAAAGTCATTATCGCCAAGTGTGTATTGTTTTCTCAAAACACATTACCGATGGCATTACCGTTTGGAATCGTGTCTACGCTAGCCTAATTTTAGCCAAAAGTTGATGTGTACGTATAGGGCCGTGTTGGCAGGTGAGGGGCGCCATAGCTTGGCAGTAACCCGAGTAGTCTCCCCTTCATCCCCATACGGGTACGCGCCTTACCGTGAGCACTCAGTTTAGTTTCTTCGCTAGCCTAGGACGGTTGTGTACGGGCTTGGCGCTTCTTCGTTGTGCTTGGACTTTTACGGTGCGACCGGTCTTGTTACCTTCGTCGCCGCGGTGTCTTGTCCCAGCCTGGGACGGGTAGTGCCTTGTTGAGCCGCCTTCGTGAGCTGTCCTGGAGTGACCATTGGACTTGGCTTTCGTCGGGGCTCCTTGGGGGATTCAGCGATGCGCCGGCCTCCGTGGACTTCCTCCCACGTACTTGCGGCTCTGCGGTGTGTCCGGCGTCTTTGCGGCCTCGCCCCTTCTCTGCCGAGGGCTCCCTCTCTGCCTCTGCGTGGTATCGGGGTTTTTCGTCATGACGAGGTAACATCTCAGTTCCGCCAGTGACCGGCGCTCTTTGGGGGGTAATGTAGAATGCCGGGAGGCGGCAGTGCCATGGCCTTTCTACTTCGCGTTCGCTTCACTCGTACTCAAGTGTTGCGTGGCCTCGTGGCGCCACGTTCGTCTGCCTTCACTGTTCATTCTGTTTTGCAGTTGGCAAGTGCGCACCTGTCCGAGATGTGGCGACTTTCAGTGGCCGAGCGACCAGCATTCCGTCTGCCTGCCATGTTCCGGCTGTGCCTCCACTCGTACCTGCGCGGTCTGCGCCCCCTGGCAAGAAGAGAGGTGGTCGCAACTGTGGAACTTCTACTGCCGTGAACGTCAGTCGCCGGCCCGGGAACAGACTCCTTCTACCGCTCCCACGGCCTCCACGCTTGCTTCGGCGCGTGTTCCTCCAGTGGCGGCTGGGGAACGGTCGACACCTTCTGCTACGGTGGTCTCCGACACTCGTTCTTCGCATGGACGACGCGTCAGCGTGGGAAGCGATGTGAGTAAGACTTTGATACCTGTTCCACAAAGCACATGCACGACCCGCCTACCTGACTGCTGGCCCAGGGAATGGCGTGGCATCTGCTGTACATCCGTCACTTACATCGAGTCTGACAGAGAGCCATTTACATGCACGTCAGCCTTCCAGCCCCCAGACGGTCGTGAAGTACCGGGAGTCTGGAATGGACTCAGAATGTTTAGGGTGCCGCCCGTCATGTGCTGTTGATGGGTCTCGCCCTAATAAAGATAACACGCCCTGCCTACCCCCCATTGCGGGGTTCGTGGTCATGCACGTACAAGCAGACAAAGGAACAGCAGGCCAAGGACCCGTTCTCGCTCCCGAGATAGATCTTTGTGTCCTCAGACTGACTCTCTTAGCCGTCGCGACCGTCGTAGTCGTGCACCGCGAAATCGCCGTTCTCCGCGTTGCAGCCCTGGTTCGTCGCGTCGGCCCTCGCGGGATCCCCCCTCCCGACGTCGCTCTCAGGAGCGGACCCCCACCATTCCCCGCGCCTCTGCCTCTCTGCGGATGCTACTTCCGTCTCCTCCGCCCTCTGTTGTAGTGTGGAGTTGCTCCCTCGTCACTCCCCCGCACCCCCTCCCGATGACGACTTCCTCAGCTTGGCTCCGGAGGATTCTGTGTCAGCACTCCTTGGGGATGCCGAGGCTGCGGATCCCAGGCGCTCTTCCTTGCGGGACGACTCCTCGTCGCTACCAACCCTCGCGGGACCTAGGTTTGAGACACTATGGGCCTTGGTGAGGCGGTTCGCCGTATCTCCGCATGCCTTCCCCCGGAAGATTGCCCGCCATCCCCCCCACTCAAGAGGACAGCGCCAGCCTTCGTGGATGTTGAGCGTCACACGAAACGTTTCAAGTCCCTTCCTCAGCCTCCTGGTTTCCGCGATCTGCGTGATGCCTTCTCGGCGCATCTGCAACAGGGCACCTTGGGCGATCATGGCTTCTTCTCTGACTCCAAGTGGCCAGCGGACTTGGCCATCTCCTTCCGACAGCGGTGGCACTCCGGTCATTCGCAAGCCTTCTCCTGCCTGCTTCCGGAAGTGGACCCCCCCCCCCCTCCCCCGTGCTCGCCCTGGTCGGTGCCTCCTGGCTTTGGCTACCTTCGCACGGCATCGACAGGACAGCCTCCCTGATTCGCAATGCTCTCGCCTCGTCGGGGTTTCTGGATCTTGCCACCCAGGCCTTGGTTCGACGGGTCGAGGAGGCCTGGCAGCCTTCTCTTACGCCGCTCCTTGGGGATCTTTTGGCCCTGGCCGTTTCTATCAATCATGCGGCATACCACACCTTGGTCAACGCTATGGCTGCCACCGTCAACTGCGACCTGATGCGTCGGGATGCCCTCCTACGTGACTGTGCCCTCCCGGCCGACGTGACGAAGCAGCTTCTCTTCTGTTTGGCCTGACTTGGCAGTCGGTCAAGGATGAACATAAGGACGTGTGGCCCACCCGCCCCACCCCCGCCAGCTTTCCGACAGCCCGCAGGGCCTTGGGTCGAGCCCTGTGGCCCAGTCGCCAGGCGGACGTCGTTGAGCCCCAAGTCGAACTACCTGGATGATCTCCTTCCCTGGAACCAGTCCGTTACCGGAGTTCTCCACGTCTGGCCCCCGGAACTGCTGGCGCGGCACATCAACTGGTTGGAGTTGAAGGCGGTCTGGCAAGGCCTGCTCACCTGGGAAACACGGCTGCGACAACAAGAGCTGCTGGTTCTCTCGGACAACTCCACGGTCGTCACATACATCCAGAAGCAGGGTGGGACTCGCTCTCCCTCGTTCTGCATGCTACTCTACCAGGTACTCCGTTGGTGCGAGGATCGGAACATCACTCTCCGCGCGCGTCACATCCCCGGCCATCTGAATGTTCTCGCGGACTCCCTCTCACCTCGCAGTCAGCTACTTCACACAGAGTGGACGCTTCACCCGGACATCTTTCGGATGATCGGAGCGGCATGGGAGGCCCCCATGGTCGATCTGTTCGCAACAAGATGGAACCACCAGCTGCCGGTCTTCATCTCGCCAATTCCGGACCCGCTTGCTTGGGCAGTCGACGCTCTCTCCATCCCTTGGGACGGCTTAGTCGCCTACACCTACCCCCCGACAGTGCTCATCCCCAAAGTCCTCCTCAAGCTCCGGGGATGCAATGCGATCCTGTTCCTGGTGGCTCCTCTTTGCTGGACCAAGTCGTGGACCACAGACCTCCTGAACCTCGCCACGGGCCCCCCGCTGCGGCTTCCTACGCCTCGCACGATGCACGGCAGGCGCTTTTCCACCTGTGCCCCGCGTGTCTCCTCCTCCACGCCTGGAGATTGTGCGGCAGGCCCTCGCCTCTAGAGGCTTCTCAAGTACAGCAGTGGAGGCTATCGCTACGGCTTGCAGACCCTCGACCTTACGAGTGTACGACACCAAGTGGCACGTCCTGTGCGACTGGTGTGGTGACAAGCTCCTCTCCCCCACGGATCTGACAGTTCCCCAGCTGGCGGACTTCTTCCTCTGGCTGTTTACCGACCAGCGCTTGGCGCCGATCACCATTTGGGGTTATCTTTGCCATGATCGCAGACACGTATCGGCATTTGGGATGCCCCGACCCAGGTGCCTGCAAGGACCTCTCCGATCTGATGGCGCATTTCGGGCTACTCCGGCCCGCTCTTCGCTCGCTGGTACTGCGCTGGGACCTTCTGTGGGTGCTTACTTGGCTCAACTCCGCCCGCTTCGAACCGATCCAGTTGGCGCGGCTGCCGGACGTGACGCGGAAAACCTGCTTCCTACTGGCTCTCGCCTCCGCTTCCAGGGTCAGCGAGCTACACGCCTTTCAGCGCGGCCGGCATGTTTGCAGTTCCGGGCGGACGGCTCGGTTCATCTGCTCCCCGATCCGGCGTTTCTCGCCAAGACTCGATCGCCTTTGACTGCTCCTCAGGTGGTCTCCATTCAACCTTTGCAAGACCCAGACTCCACCCGTGCGTACCGACAACAGGACCCGGTGAGAGCTCTACGCGTTTACCTGAGCCGGACCAAGCTGCTACGCAGGGGACGAACCCGCCTTTTCCTCCCTCTGTCCCCTGGTAGAAAGGACGTCTCGGCACAGACGATATCCTCCTGGCTCCGATGGGTGATCCACTCCGCCTACCAAGATCTTGCCCCTGATACAGCCAAACGAATGCACATCAGGGCGCACGAGGTCAGAGCCATGGCTGCTAGCCTCGCATTCGACCGCAACTGCGCGGTCAAGGACATTGTGGTGGCCGTGGACTGGCGAGCAGAGTCTACCTTCACCTGATTCTATCTGAGGGACCTCTCCAGTCAGCGCCAGAACCTTTCGCTGGTGGGAGACATCGCAGCGGCACAACACTCCCTCCCGGCGCCCTAGGCGCCGTAAGAGTCTTCGCTAAAATTATCAGGAGGTTGCTTAGGGAGGGCGGGCCTAGTTGCTTGTATTTGCGGGTTAGGGGTGTTATAGCGGCGCCCACCTCATCTTCGTAATTCTTCCATACGGTAATGTGTTTTGAGAAAACAAAATGTATTTTTCTTTAAAATGTATTTTTTTGAAAAATACTTACCGATGGCATTACTCAGATGACCCTCCCACCTACCCCGCTGGCCACCGGTCCGCTCAGAAACTAAACTGAGTGCTCACGGTAAGGCACGTACCCGTATGGGGATGAAGGGGAGACTACTCGGGGAGCTGCCTAGCTATGGCGCCCCTCACCTGCCAACACGGCCCTATACGTACACAACAAATTTTGGCTAAAATTAGGCTAACGTAGACACGATTCCATACGGTAATGCCATCGGTAAGTATTTTTAACCTTTAGCACTCTGCTTTCCACTGGCAGTTCTTTCCCCTGCAACTGCATTCCTTTTGAGTGGGCTGAACCCAACGCTACTTTACTTACTTCAAAAGCCTACAACATTTTCATGTTTCTATGCATGATCGTGGAATTTGGCATGCATGTAAATAAATGAATCAAGATTATGTCACTATTCTTCAAACTGTGTTATCTGTGTTATTATCCTAACAAAAAAATAAATAATCAATGCCTACTACGCACCATTTCTGTGCTCACTAGCACTCGATTCAGAATCACTCCCCTGTCCATCACCAATATCACCCCCCCCCCTTGATCTCAAGTCGTCTGGCAAAAAGCCAAGAAAGTCTCCTGAATCTGACTCCATAAAGTATTTCTTGATGAATGCTTCTAACTCCTCATCAGTCATCTTTTGTCAAAATGAAGCCGTCAGAACAAACTCTCGCTTAGAATATTCAAATCGCTTGAACACATTCGAAGGTAGCAAGATGGCTGACAGAAAACGGAAGCAAGCCTAGATACAATCACCCATAATCCTTTGCAAAGGCTGTCATAGCAACCCTGTGTGTTTACCATAGCCGATTCCGGCAGACCTCACGGTGGCGACATATGTCGCCATCCGTAAATCAAACAAGATGGCGGCTGGCAAAAAAAAAAAAACATTTTAAAGAAAAATACATTTTTAACCCATTACATTCTGAGGCTGAATTCTTTTCATGTGCTTATTGTCCCTTGAAGGCTACATTACAGATTAGGAGATAGATCAACTATTTTAGTTCAAGGGTGGTGTTATAATAGCTTGGTGCCTGAGGCGCCAAGCTATTCTGGCACCACCCTAGAACTATCATAGTCAAATTTATTTCAAGCAATAGTGTACCAGGATGAAAAGGGTCAATATAGGGTATAAAGGGAGGACAGGTAGACTTATTGACCCAAAAAATGCATTGATGTAACAAAATGTTAGAATCTTGACACATCAGGTTTATTATGTCAGGCATGTCCCACAAATGCATACATAAAAAAAAAATGTTATACATGTACCTGATTGTAGACATACATGAGTTGTAACAACATCTGCTGTGTAGAGTCCATGCCACGCGTCACACCCACCAGAATCAAGTGCTCCCGCACCAGGAAGATGAACTTGTGTTCCCCCGCTACAATGCTGCGCAGACTGTCCTTGGAGTCCTGCACGAAGGACACCAGTGCCTGCATCACCCCCATGATGGTCACCAGCTTGTCTTCCGTTCCATGCCTGTGGAAAAATCAGACACACATAATGTCAACTCCGCTTAACCATTATCATTCGGAATACACCAGTGTGTGAAATAAGTTTGATGAAAATAGTTCAAGGGTAGTGCCAGAATAGCTTGGCACCTCTAGGCGCCAAGCTATTCTGGCACCACCCTTGAACTAAAGCCATTTTGGTCTATATCCTTATCTGTAAATACTCTAATGTGGCTTGCATATGGCAGTGTACACATTTGAAGCTTTTAGCCTCAGAATGATATGGGTTAAATAACAATGTTGAATAAAAGTCAGATATTTTGGCGGGCTTTTTTATGTCCTGTGCTAACTATACCTTTTTTATGTACATGTATAATAACTTTGCTTACTGGTAATTTATAAAGTTGGGATATAGCAAAAGTCATAAATAACAATGTTTTTTCTGACATCCTGAACAGAATACTCTTTATCTTTATAAATTACTCCATTTATATTACTTTGGATACTGGAATAAAAAAACTAAAATTGGGTCCCTTGACATTTTGGTGCATTCAAAGTTTACAGTAGTGTACTTGATAGTAGAAAATTAATACAGTTCTCCCATGCAGCTCTTTGTTCTGCATGAGACAGAGATTCTCATGTGTCCCTACTGTTGCAGCAGAGGCTCATAAGAATCTATGCCTCATGACGGAGATATGTATGCCTTCATCTGACGGACCTTTTTTTTTGGTTAAGAGTATGACTGTGCAGATGAAAACCAATGTACAGATATGTCCTAAGTCCTAACAAATACCATGACTGCATCTGTTTGTGCCCTCGACTGGGTGGTATTATGTTTTAGTTTTGAAGAAACTTTTGTGTTTAATTGTTTGCTTAGTGGGGTGGTTTTTTGTTGTTTTTTTTTTGTTCTGTTGCGAGGGAGATGGTGGCTGTTTAGATTATTTGAAGAGGTGGAGATGTATACTTCAATTATGTATGTCTAGGTTTGTCTCTTTTCATCATACAGTTCAGGGTCAAGCACAACAAGCAGAATGCCCTCAAGCCATTTTCCTTCATAAATAATTCTATCAGACAGTCAAGAATGAAGCACCTGAGGTGAACATCTGGTACAGTATTACTGTATTGCAGTGTAATTTGCTTGATCTGTTCCCTTTGTGCATGTAGCCACTGGTGCTGTAAACAGTATCGGTGGATGAGTGCACAAAAAAATGTATTCACCTTTAACCCATATCATACTGAGGCCAAAAGCTTCAAATTATTACACTGGTATATATGCAAGCTACATTATAGTACTTACAGATAAAGATATAGACCAATGGCTTTAGTTCAAGGGTGGTGCCAGAATAGCTTGGTGCCTAGAGGCGCCAAGCTATTCTGGCACTACTCTTGAACTACTTTAGTCAAACTTATTTCACACACTGGTGTATTCCCAATGATAAGGGTTAAAGACTTAGCAGCGGGAGATGGGAGTTCAAGACTACTGCCACATTTAGTGATTTATTTGGTGCATGGGAAGATGTTGCTTATGATTGGTATATATATATACATAGGTGACAGTGTAAAAAATTTAAAAGATTTAAAACAGTCCACGGCTGGGCCAGCAAGAAACTTAAATTCTCAAGAGAATTTATGCCTCTTGCAGATGAAACAGGCTGGTGAAGGGATGTTCTGTCTGAACCCAAAAGTGTGAAATTTAGCTTTCTTGGATTTTGAAAAAGCTGAATCAGCCTCCACGACTGAAGACTCACCCACCATGTTTACTGTATTTGCAATTTTTATTAGACTAATGTTCAATATAATTAAACAGCTCAAATCAAAATTCAATGATTGAAATCAAAATGACCCCAATGTCACACCTGAAGTGGCATAAACTTGAGCTCTGCATGAGTAATTCAGAGCCTAAGGCTGTTAATTGTTTCCACACAGATGGATATAATATATACATGTGTGTGCTGTTTGCCTTCTGTGACACTGAGTCATGCGCCATCTGTTGCACTGATACAGCACAATATAATTTTAATATAACCCCCCTCTCCCCCTCCCCCCAATGGTGGCTGCATGCACAAGAGTTAGCCCGTTTAGTGCCGAGAACATCATGAGCCCCCGCAGTTGTGGGGGCTCATGAGGATCTATGCCTCTTGTTGACACTACTTAGAATCCATGTTCCTGGGAAAGCTAGAACATTTTGGTGTTGAATTAACAAAGAATGCAGAACACAATCTGCCTCAAGTGGCACTGAGCCAGCAGGTCAATGATGATGATGATGTTCATTTGTACAGCGCCTATATCCATCCTATGATAGAATGTTCATAGCGCTTTGGTGGGGCCAGGTTTTGTACAGAAGAGAGAAAAGAAGCAATTTGAGGGGGGAAAAATTACAGATTTGCTCCATTAGCCCTTGGCGTGTTGGTAGTGGTTCTTTCTGTAGGAATCATCATAACAAAAATCACCTACCGACACAAAAAAGAGTTACCATTGCTAATGCACTGTACATGTAGCAGGAAGGAAACAGGACTTCCTTGTTTTCAACCTATTCACTTACAAGAAACAATAGATCATCATGAACACGTGCAAACCATGAGCACCTACTCTAGTTCTATGTCATGAACTGGAACATGAAGTCAGAGGATCAGCAGGTCTGAAAAATGGGTGCCTATAGGAATTTTTGTCTTTAATTGGTCACAACATAATGAATGAATTGGTCTGTCCTTGAAAACACACGCATGAAAGCATGAACACGACTGAGTGCATGCAAGCACAATTGCACACAATGTATACAAACTTTCATTAAGCCAAAAGACCAAATACATGACCAGCTGCATGAAACATTATTATTATTAAATAATAATAATAATTATGTTATTTATAATGTGCTTATCTTATAATAATTATAACTCTAAGCGCGCACTCACAACTCGCGCACACATGCGCACGCTTTAGACAATGACTCACGTACCACAAATACATTACGACAGTATGGTGATATAGTGCTAAAACAGTTGAAAGAGGTGAGTTTTGAGGGTGCACTGGAAGGAGGAGAGAGAGTGTTTCTGACAGAGAGAGAGAGAGTGGAAGAGTGTTCCAGGTGGATGGACCGTAGACGTAGAAGGAGCGGGGGCCGAAAGTGCTGAGTTTGGTGCGGGGGATGTGGAGGTGGAGACGAGCGGAGGGAGCGGGAAGGAGTGTAGGGGTGAAGTAAGTTGGAGAGATAGGTAGATAGGAGATATTATTATTACATGGTATTTATATGGCGCATTTCTCATATATTTATAATATATACTAAATGGGGAAAATATTCCAATAGGCTAAAGCACATGTTACAAATTAGAACTGAGCTTTCAGGGCAACATTACTTTAGTTTCTGGTATTTTCATAGTTAGGAACACATGCAACTCAATCCTAAAGCTACCTACTCCAGGCAGTAAAGGGTTAATAAACTGAACTAGACCCTGTAGTAAACATGTTCTTAGTAATCATGTCTTACAATAATGCTAGACAAAAGGGCTAACTTCACTCTTATCATTCGGAATACACCAGTGTGTGAAATAAGTTTGACTAAAATAGTTCAAGGGTAGTGCCAGAATAGCTTGGCGCCTCTAGACGCCAAGCTATCCTGGCACCACCCTTGAACTAAAGCCATTGGTCTATATCCTTATTTGTAAGTACTATAATGTTGCTTGCATAATTACGGCAGTGCACAAATTGGAAGCTTTTAGACTCAGTATGGGTTAAACCATGAAGTTTGAATGTCGTAAATTTTCTGCTCTTCCTCTGTACCCAAGAGAGTAAGTGTTCCTTCCACTGCCCTCAAAAGGCAGTGGAAAACCTCTGGTATGTGTGCCTACTCACATGGATTGTGAAAAGAAGGGTAGCAAAGTCATAGCTGAGGCACCAACAGTATTGATAACCGCTTTTAAGATCTGCGAGTTTTAGCAATCAAAGCACATCATGGAGCAGATGGCTGTAACCCTTTGCGTGTCGGCAGCAGTTTTAAGTCATGATGATTTCTGGAGGAATCATCGCAACTAAACCACTACCAACATGCAAAGGGTTACTAATGAACCCTTTGGATGAAATTTCCAATTCTGGGAGTTTTGCTCAGAGGACTACATACCAGTTGGGGTGGATTAGAAGATAAACCCATGCTAACTCCAGAATAGTGCCAGACCAGGCGCCAATCTATTCTGGCAGTCACCCTTGAACTACCACAGTCATCTGATCTGCTGCTATGGTGCATATGGACTTAATAGTAATACCAATAATAGGTTCACCTGAAAGAGCTAAGCAAACAGGAGACAAAGCTGAACTACCAGGGACGCAACTAGGCATCGGACATAGTCCGATTGCAGGGCTAAAATGTCTGATTAATGTAGGTGCCAGTAGGTCAAATGTGCTATTATAATTGACTCAAAGCTGCCTTGTTTACTTTTCTGTTGTCTTGGAATTTGTATTTTAGCCCATTAGCAGTTTAAGTCTGAAAAAGCAGGCAGTGACCACTCATGAAACACTATCTTAATTCTTATGTGTACATGTACATGTACTACCATTCTTTGCCCTTCCCATCATTTTGCACACAACATGTGTCTTATTCTAATGATATCACATGAATACAAGAATGTTATGCCATGATGACCCACTGTACTGACGAGCAAAAGAAATGTGACATCATTCAAGTCATCAGAAACACTGAAAGGGGCACTCCTGACCTTTTTTAATGTTTCAGTTCGCAAAAAGCTTTTACTGGGATTCAGTATACACACCCACTTAGACAACGACCACCCTATTGTCCCACCAAATGCTTTCATTTGTCCGTTCAAAGCGAAAAAAGGCCACCGGAATCTTGTGACTGAACGCATTAAAAGATTGCTCCTGATAGGTGATGGTAGCTGACGTCATAACTATTCTATATGACCTTAGGTCATCTGCATAATTATAACCAATCGGAGACAAGATGGCGGATGAACCACCGAAGAAAAGTATCATCGACTCGCACCGACAATGACAGACTCAGAATTGAAGAGAAGAAAGAGAAAGAGAGACAAGATACCCCTAAGTAGAACTGACATCGGACAAGGGAATATGGACATGTGGCAATGCGTAAAGCAAGAGCTTGGCCGTTGCCGCCCACCTAGAATTTGTCCCTTTTCTGCTGAAATGGTGAGTAATATATGGTCTTTGTCGATCTTCCTATAGTTCCGTGAGCGCTAGTGATTTTCAGAATTCACGATCTTCAGTAGAATTTTTCTCTTACTGATTTCGTAAGATTTTAAACCTGTTTTATCAGATAACATTACGAGCTATTATCAGATTTTATGCTGCAAGGATCTGAAAACTATGGTGTGTAAAAATTGTGGCACATCGCTGATCATGACACGTTTTTGTCTGTGCGGGCTCTCATTCACTCCACGATTCACCAGAGGTAGTGTTTCTCCTGCGATGGTGCATTTGTCGTTTCCACTTCCAGTGATGCTTTCAGTTACGTAGACTTCGATGTGTGAGATGTGAAATTGCAGTGCAGAAATTGGGTATAAATACCAATGTTCTGTTTCGTGTTTCCGAGGGATAAAGGATCAAAGGTCAAACAAGGCACTGTGGACGCTGGCTCAGAGCGGAGACTGAGTCGAACAAGCCACGCCCACGGCCGTGCACTGATGATGCCGTGCAGCACAATCGTTACTAGTAAATATTAGCAGGTCATGCGGAACCCGCATTGTGATTTTGACAGCATAGCGAGTATGGAAGGTTTATTGTACATTCTCATGTCAAAGGGATGCCGGCAAACATCAGTAGACTTGTACACTGACACGTGTGGACCACACCGATGACCTCATGACCTGCAGTATTGACAGGGTTCTGCCTTGTGACCTAGCTAGTAAATATGCACATATTGAAAATGAGGCCAATGCAGACGATAATCTGCGCTCTCAGGTACAAAAACAAGACACCCTCCAAACGATGAATTTCGACATTTGGCATTATATTTACATCATAAAGCTCTAAGTTAGTACACAAAGAACCTGTACATACTGTCAGCAGTATGCAGACAGTTTTCTGACTATGTTGATATGCTTGATCCTGGGTAATATAACTTGAAGTGTTTCCGATGACTTGAATGATGTCACATTTATTTTGCTTATCTGTATAAAATTTCTATACAGTGGACCCTATCCATGTTGGCAAACCCAGGACATTTGACCCATCTGCAAAAATGTCTAGTTGCATCACTGAACTACCACATCAACACACTCATCACCTAGAATACACTGGTTTCCCAGATTCGCTGAGGATGAAGACATGTTTTTTGTGGTTCTTCCACTCAGCACTGTTGACGTCTTCTTCGTCTGATGAGAAGGGAGCCTCAGGACCACCATTCACATCACCCTCTCCTTGCTTGTCCGCCAGGGATACTTTCTGCAACATTATGGAAAAATTAACTAAAACGATGGCTCCACACATAAAGGGTTAACCTGTTATAACGTTAATGCACAGAGCCATAAGGTCAATTTTCCAAATTTGTGAGCAGTCCTATGAGTATGCTACATGTACCAGTACAATGTAGTTGAGTGTCAGATTAAGCTTGGCATCTGATGGCATCAAGCTAAGCTGGCACTGTTCTTGATTTATCATGGTGGATCCATCTTCTGCTGTAGTGCGTTGGGGCTACATGGGTCAAGTAATTTAAACTAATATTATAGTATTATAATGTGTCTGTACATGATTGACTTCTTCTTCTTCTTCAACGTTCCCGAGTTTCTGCCTAAGATGTCAAGATTGGTTGTTCTTAAGATGAAGTTCGTGGTCTGCACTAGGTTTTGAATGGAGCCCCAGAGTTTCTCTGACAGCGTCGCTCCATGTGGCCAATGTTGTATCCTGGCGTCTTGGTACTAGGGACATGACTGCAGGACATGCTCTGGGGTCTGTAAACCAGTTTCACACAAGCAGTCTGCAGTGTGTGACAGTCCAAGGCGGTACAAGTGTGCACGCAGTCGGCAGTGACCAGTCCTTAAACGGAATATGGTGGTCTGTTGGTGAAACTGGAGGTGTTTTAACTGGTCATCAGATGGTGGTTTGTGTTTGGTACATGATCGACTGAATCATGAGAAAATCCAAGTTATGTGTACTTGACAGATTTGTTCCAATTTTCCATACATGACAATAACAGTATAATACAGACTGTGTGTTCTTGTCAATGCATAAAACAGATTTACAAATGCCTATATGTGATGTCACAGCAGATACACCAAACACTGTAGCTTTACGTTACACATATACTACATAGTACATAGACCATAATAATGGACCGTGCTTATGGAAACCCATAGTAGGGGTAATGATTATTGGGTTTTTGTGTAAGTCGTGCATTGTGGGGAGGCCATATGCATTTTTTTTTTAGGTGTCTGCATACATGCATGCATATCTGAGACAACCCAAATATTGCATTGGGAGCCAATGACATCAGCCACACACCACTCAGTCACTGGTAACTGGGCCAGGTGGTGGGTAGGGCGACGGTGGAAACATTTTAAGACAGACTTGACAGGAATGACCATTTGTTTTGACAAGAGAGTTTGGTAACTTCTAATCTCACCCTAGAAATCTATGTTCATGTAACCGTTTGTTAAAATATGCTGGTCTTGGAGATCCAGATGCTCCATGGCAGGCTTTCAGTTTCATTTCTAAAAATATGTCCATGTGGGTTAATGTTGTCTTGTCTCAAATAAGATTTTTCTACCCTTGTATTTTGTATGCACATCCAGCAAAAGGTCCTACATCCAGTGCCCTTCGAGCATAAAGAAAGGAAATTCTTTTTACGACCATACAAAGGAGGGAAAAGCAGAGAAGTCTTCATTTATTTTTATGACATTCAGACATAATTTAAGTTCTAAAGCCCTTTTGTCTAGCATTTTTGTAAGACATGATAAAAGCATTTATGAAGGATATATTGCAAACTATTAACCCTTTACTGTCTGGAGTAGGTCGCTTTAATCCATATAACCCCAGGGCCCCATTTCTCAAATTTTGGAGGTGTTACCTAACAACTATGTACCAGCTGCAGGAGATGGATTGACCATGATAATTCAAGGGTAGTGTCAGATGAGCTTGGCGCCTCCTTCAGGCGCCAAGCTCATCTGGCACAACCCTTTAGTTATCAATATCATGGTCAATCAATTTCCTGCTGTATGGACTCGGGGCTAAATCTAAAAACAAAACAAATGTAAACAAGCAAAACCTCGAAAACACGACTAACCTCTGTGCTCTCTTCCACCGATTCTTCACCTGCAGACACTTCGGAGGAGTCGTGATCAACATTGTTTGGTGTGTTGCTGCGCGAATCGGTCGAAGTTTGTCGAACTATCGCATGAATTGTCCCTTTATGTACAGTCTCATGTTCACTTTCGACCAAATCATTGTATAATAAGTCATCCAGGGAGTCACTAGCGAAAAGTGGAGCATTTTCACTTTTTCCAGGTGCTTCGGATTCATTAAAATCACCCTGGTCAGAATCTGAAGTAATACTAGGCTGATCAACATCTAAATCTTGAGGCTGATCCGCCTCTCCGTGCGCAGCCATATTAGAAGCGGAGGACCATTCTTTGTTTTTCGCAACGAAGAGGATAACACAAAGTGTAGAGTAACCCGTCTATGAGCGGTTCGTCTTTTTATCCAAATGAAACCAAATAATACCCAAATGAACTCAAATAAAACTCTCTTGGCTTGACTTCGCGAACGAAGATTTTATAGGAGTTGCCCACGACGTCTGCAGGCTTGTTCGTGGCTGCGGAGGCCAATCCGAGACAGGCAGGTTCGACCGCAGTGGCTGCAGGGGAAGGTATGGCCGGGGTTCTGAGCTGCGGCATCTCTGTTTTTTCTCCTGAGCCGCTTGTCCTTAAGGCTAGCTCTGTGAGAGTCCTCAAAGGAGACAGCTGCCTTGTAAATGGTGGAGCGCCAGGTGTCACGGTCCGCAGCAAGCGAAGACCACTGGTGGTGGTCGATTTGGCAGGCACCAAGTGACTTCTTGAGACAGTCTTTGTATCTCTTCTTTGGTGCCCCTCTGTCACGGTGTCCAGTAGCAAGCTCGCCGAACAGGGTGATCTTTGGTAGGCGATGATCCTCCATCCTGGAGACATGCCCCGCCCAGCGGAGCTGTGTCCGCAGCAGCAAAGCCTCGATGCTCACAGTTTCAGCCTGTTCAAGGACCTCGACGTTGGTGACATAGTCACTCCAGTGAATGCCCAGGATGGTACGCAGGCAGCGCTGGTGGAAGCGTTCGAGGAGTCGTAGTTGGCTGCGGTAGAGGGCCCAGGACTCGGAACCATACAGCAGGGTGGTGAGGACCACAGCTCTGTACACGCTGATCTTGGTGCCTGTCTTCAGCTGTTGATTGTGCCACACCCGCTTGAAAAGTCGCCCGAAAGCGCTGTTCGCTTTTGCCAGCCTGCTGTCAAGCTCCTTGTCCAGCTTGGCGTCCGACGTGATAATGCAGCCAAGGTAAGTAAACTGGTGCACTGACTTTAGATCAGACTCGCCAATGGTGATGTGAGGAGGGCGATACACTGTCTTGGGTGCAAATAAAACTATCAGTGTGGTTTATGTGTGTATGGGCATGTGTGGTGTTGTGTCCGTTAATGTTTATGTGTGTGTGTGTGTGCGTGCGTGCGTGTGTGTGTATGTGTGTGTATGTAGGAGGGGGGGGGGGCAGGAGGGGAGGGGGGATGGGGGGGGGGTTCAGTGTGCCTATGTAGTGGATGTGTGTGGGCATGACTCTACACACACACATGCACATTCACACACAGTCGGCCGACAGACTATACGCCGGACGCACACACACACACAACATGACAGTATCATTTGGGTTCATTATGGCATCCAAAATTGTCAAATTGGGGGAAATGGCAACTTTAGGCTCTTGTATGACTCAGACTATAAGCCACACAATATCCAAACTAGCCTGTACACACACTCCAACCACTGCGTTGATTGTGCCTTTTTTTTTCTGGGTTTGTACTGCAAACGCACATCCTGTGGCGGGCCGTTAAAAACGCAGAATTTTGAAAATAAAACCAATGTCCTATTAGCTTGTGTTGGGTTTCAATCTTCAAAAACTACTACCTCAGTCATAGACTACTTAACCTTCTAACTTCAAATTTGCCCCTACTAAAATATATAAAAAGAGCTCTAAGCACATGAGTAGTTGTGTGACTTCAAAGGTCTCTCTTGGCTTGACTTCGCGAACGAAGATTTTATAGGAGTTGCCCACGACGTCTGCAGGCATGTTCGTGGCTGCGGAGGCCAATCCGGGACAGGCAGGTTCGACCGCAGTGGCTGCAGGGGGAGGTATGGCCAGGGTTCTGAGTTGCGGCATCTCTGTTTTTTCTCCTGAGCCGCTTGTCTTTAAGGCTAGCTCTGCGAGAGTCCTCAAAGGAGACAGCTGCCTTGTAAATGGTGGAGCGCCAGGTGTCACGGTCCACAGCAAGCGAAGACCACTGGTGGTGGTCGATTTGGCAGGCACTATAAGAGACTTCTTGAGACAGTCTTTGTATCTCTTCTTTGGTGCCCCTCTGTCACGGTGTCCAGTAGCAAGCTCGCCGAACAGGGTGATCTTTGGTAGGCGATGATCCTCCATCCTGGAGACATGCCCCGCCCAGCGGAGCTGTGTCCGCAGCAGCAAAGCCTCGATGCTCACAGTTTCAGCCTGTTCAAGGACCTCGACGTTGGTGACATAGTCACTCCAGTGAATGCCCAGGATGGTGCGCAGGCAGCGCTGGTGGAAGCGTTCGAGGAGTCGTAGTTGGCTGCGGTAGAGGGCCCAGGACTCGGAACCATACAGCAGGGTGGTGAGGACCACAGCTCTGTACACGCTGATCTTGGTGCCTGTTTTCAGCTGTTGATTGTGCCACACCCGCTTGAAAAGTCGCCCGAAAGCGCTGTTCGCTTTTGCCAGCCTGCTGTCAAGCTCCTTGTCCAGCTTGGCGTCCGACGTGATAATGCAGCCAAGGTAAGTAAACTGGTGCACTGACTTTAGTTCAGACTCGCCAATGGTGATGTGAGGAGAGCGATACACTATCTTGGGTGCCGGCTGATGGAGGACCTCTGTCTTTGTCAGACTGACCTCGGGTCCAAAGAGCTGGGCAGCGTCTGCGAAGCAGGAGGTGATGCGCTGCAGGGCTCTCTCTGTGTGTACAACGAGGGCAGCGTCATCAGCAAAAAGCAGCTCTCGAATCAGTTGGTCTGGGGTTTTCGTGTGGGCCTGCAGTCGTCTGAGGTTGAACAGGCTGCCATCGAGACGATACCTGATGTACAATGCATCGTCATCATCGAGGTCCACTGTGGCCTGCTTCAACATCATGCTAAAAAAGATGGTGAAGAGGGTCGGTGCCAGCACGCAGCCCTGCTTTACGCCGTTGAGAATAGGGAATGGTTCTGAGAGGTCATTGTTGAGTCTGACCTGGCCTTGCTGGTCCTCGTGTAGCTGGACAAACATGCTGAGGAACTTTGGGGGACAGCCAAGTCGCTCCAGGATCTGCCACATGCCTTGCCTGCTCACAGTGTCGAACGCTTTTGTTAGGTCGACAAACGTTACGTACAGCCCTTTGTTCTGCTCGCGGCACTTCTCCTGAAGCTGTCTCAGCACAAAGACCATATCGGTGGTGCTCCTGTTTGCTCTGAAGCCACACTGGCCCTCTGGGAGGTGGTCTTCAGCGATGGCAGGTACCAGCCGATTCAGGAGCAGCCTTGCAAGAATTTTCCCAGCAATGGACAGCAGGGTAATTCCCCGATAGTTGGAACAGTCAGACTTCTCGCCTTTGTTCTTGTACAGGGTGATAACGACAGCATCACGGAGATCCTTTGGTAGTGTTCCTTCCTCCCAGCAGCAGAGAAAGAGGTCATGGAGCTTGTTGTGCAGTGCTGTGCCTCCATGTTTCCAGATCTCTGGCGGTATTCCATCAATGCCTGCTGCTTTGCCACTCTTGAGCTGGTGGATGGCTGTGAGGGTCTCTTCAGCGGTGGGCGGTTCGTCCAATTCAACCTTTACTGGGAGTTGTGGGATTTGTAGGACGACTGCTTCTTGAACAGTGCGCTCAGCGCTGAAGAGGCTCTGAAAGTACTCCGACCAGCGGTTCAAGATGGAGGTATTATCTGTGAGGAGTGCCTGGCCATTCGCGCTTCGCAGGGGACTTTGTACCAGGTGCCTGGGGCCATACACTGCTTTCAGTGCTTCGTAGAAGCCCCTGTAATCACCATTGTCTCCTAGCAGACAAAATCAACTAACCACTAGTGAATTTTTCAGTGAATTCCAAGATTATGTGGACAGTGCCTCCAGCAGCAGACATGAATTAGTTATGGTTGGTGGTTGGAGACTTTAATTTTCATTTTGAAGTTCCATCTGATCCTGATGCACTTCGTCTGCGTTCACTTCTGTCTGACCGTAGCTTGCGTCAGCATGTGCAGGGGCCGACTCACAGACGTGGTCACACCCTGGACCTTCTAATCACAGGGGAGAGCTCCTCTCTTGTTCAGAACGTTCAGGTGTGTGATTCGCTGTTGTCGGATCATGCAAGTGTTTTCTTTCATGTGCTTGCGTCTCGGCCTCGTTCCACAAAACGCTCGATCACTTCCAGAAACATTCGTCGCATTGACATAGATGTTTTCAGCTCCGATGTAAAGGTGGCTTGTGACGGTGTATTGACAGACTGCACAGTACATGAACTGCTGGACACTTACAACTGTACACTCTCTGACATTCTCAACAAGCATGCGCCACTCACCACCAGACGCGTAACCTCACGGTCCCCCGGACCCTTGGCTAACGAAAGAGCTGAAAGATGCCGTGAGCTTCGAAGCACAGAGAGACTGTGGAGGTGTAGTGGTCTTACAGTACATAGAGACATGTTTGTGAAGCAGCGTGCTGCACTGAAGTCCTCACAGCGTGCAGCTAAGAAAGACTTTGTTACTCCGAATACCATTCCTATGAATGATTTACCTGATAAGTTTTGTCAGTATTTTGATTCTAAGATAAGCACGATCCGTCAGGAACTGGACAACTGTTCTGATGCTGTGTCCTATTTACCATATGACGGACCTGTGTTACATGAGTTTACTGCTGTCACAGAGGAGACTGTAAAGAAACTAATTATTTCCTCACCCACCAAATCTTGTTCCCTTGACCCCATTCCCACCTCTATACTCAAACTATGCCCTGATGAGCTTGTCAGTGTGATAACCAGAATTATTAACTTGTCTCTGGAGTCAGGGTCTGTGCCTCGGCATTTTAAGCAGGCTGTGGTAATTCCATTGTTGAAGAAGGCAGGGATGGATGCAAACTTGCTGAAAAATTATAGACCAGTGTCTAATCTTCCCTTTCTTTCCAAGATTCTGGAGAAAGTTGTGCTGAGTCAGCTCATGTCACATCTCAGTAGTAATGATTTACTTGAACTGTATCAGTCTGCATATCGAAGAAATCACAGTACTGAGACAGCATTGCTTCACATTACCAATAGCCTGCTTACACATGCTGACGTCGGACATGTCTCTTTGCTATCATTATTAGACCTGTCTGCGGCGTTTGACACGCTGGATCATGGGATTCTTTTAGAACGCCTACGCGTGTCTTTTGGTATTTCCGGTCCAGCGCTGTCATGGCTCAGGTGTTACCTTTTTGAAAGATATCAATCTGTATGTGTGAATGGGATCATGTCTCAGCCTGTGCTTTTGAAGTATGGTATCCCACAGGGGTCAGTTTTGGGTCCTCTGCTGTTCTCTCTGTACACTAAACCAGTTTTCCGAATCATCAGCCAGAATAGCTGTGAGTATCACAAGTATGCTGATGACACTCAGATCTCTAAGTCTGACCATCCTGGTAAACTGCAGACCATTGTCTCCAATGTGGAGAAGTGTATAGTTGAAGTCAAAGACTGGATGACTTGCAACAGACTCAAGTTAAATGATGATAAAACAGAGAGCATGCTAGAACATCCGCCTCCGGCAGTGATCATATTTCCATAGGTGGCCAAGACATTTCTTTCAAATCCGATGTAAAAAATCTGGGTGTATTCCTGGATTCAAGTTTATCGATGGAAAAACAGGTTAGCCATCTTTGCCGCACTGCCTACCTGGAGCTCCGCAGAATAGGCATGATCAGATGCTTTTTGACAGAAAAGGCTACTGCCCAGCTCGTATGCTCTCGCATTCTGTCCCGTCTAGATTACTGTAATTCCCTCCTTGCTGGTATCTCATCTGATCAACTCACTCGCATTCAGCGTATCCAGAATAATGCAGCCCGGTTAGTCCTTCGCAAAAAACGTACTGATCATGTCACACCACTGCTAAAGCATCTCCACTGGCTACCTGTCAAACAGAGAATAGAGTACAAGCTGGCCACTTTGGCATACAAACACTATGACAATACGCTTCCTGCATATCTGTCTTCTTCCCTTGCCTCACACAATCCTAGTAGAAGTCTACGCTCAAGCTCACAAAAACTGCTTGTTCAGCCCAGAGTCAGCCTAAAAACTGCTGGTGCCCGTTCTTTCAGTTATCAGGCCCCTCACGTCTGGAACTCACTTCCACTGCATGTCCGTCTTTCCCCTAACCTGTTTGACCTTCAAAACAAATTTGAAGACCCATCTTTTCCAGGTAGCATATCAAGATTAGCTTAGTCTGGATGTGCTGCCTGGAAATGTTGGTTGTTTCCCCATGTTGATAGGCTGTGTGTGTGTGTGTGTGTGTGTGTGTGTGTGTGTGTGTGTGTGTGTGTGTGTGTGTGTGTGTGTGAGTGTGTGTGTGTGTGTGTGTGTGTGTGTGTGTGTGTGTGTGTGTGTGTGTGTGTGTGTGTGTGTGTGTGTGTGTGTGTGTGTGTGTGTGTGTGTGTGTGTGTTTCGTGTTAGGAATGCGCCTACATGGTGCGAGCAGATGTTTATTTAAAGAGTGAGTGCGTTCTAATTTTTCTCCTTTTTAATATTTTTTTTGTGCTGTAAAGCGCTCCGAACTTGCTGTTCGTGGGGAAGGGCGCTATATAAAAACTATGTATTATTATTATTGTCAGCGCAAAGCTGGGTCCTCTGTGCAAGTCTGGTCCACCACTCATTCTGGAGATCTCTGAGCTTGCGCTGGAGACTGCTGCAGACGAGGCGGAAGGCAGACTTCCTCACAGGGCAGGAAGGCTGGGCTAGCTGGGCCTGATGGGCGGATCTTTTTTTTTTTTTTTTTTTTGCTAGGTGTTCCTGGATCTCAACATCGTTTTCGTCAAACCAGTCTTTGTTCTTCTTTCTAGCGAAACCCAAGACTTCTGCAGAGGATTTTGCAATAGCAGTTTTCAGTTGTTCCCAGAGTGTTTCAGGGGAGGAGTCTGCTGGGTCCGCTGTCTTTGAGCCTGCGCTGTAAATCTGTCTGAAAGGCAGCTTTCACGTCATCACGCTGAAGGCTGGCAACATCAAGCTTTTTCTTGGGGGGCCCCCATTTCTTGGGGTTTGGCTTGACGTGGAGCCTGAGTTTGCAGCGGACAAGACGGTGGTCAGTGTGGCACTCTGCGCTGGGCATCACTCTGGTGAGGAGGACATCACTGCGGTCCCTCTGACGCACTAGGACATAGTCGATAAGGTGCCAGTGTTTGGAGCGAGGATGCATCCAGGTGGTCTTTCGACTGTCCTTTTGCTGAAAAGTCATGTAGTGTTGGTGATGACCAGTTGCTGCTCTGCACAGAACTCCAACAGTAGGCGGCCATTGTCATTGCAGTTCCCAACGCCATGCTTGCCGAGGACTCCTTTCCAGGCTTCAGAGTCCTGGCCCACTCTGGCGTTGAAGTCGCCAAGGATGATGACTTTGTCGTCAGCAGGGGTGCACTGTATGAGGCTGCGCAGGTCAGTGTAAAACTTGTCCTTTTCAGCAGGCTCTGCCAGGAGGTTTGGGGAGTACACACTGAGAAGGGTGACGTGTTGCTGGTGTCTCAGTGGGAGGCGCATGGACATGATGCGGTCTGAGTGACCCGTTGGTAGGTTTTCCAGCTTAGTCGCAATGGAGGTCTTGACCATGAAACCCACGCCTGAGAGCCGTCTTTCTGATTCAGGCCTGCCTGACCAGTAGAGGGTGTACCCAGCGCCAAGTTCTTGGAGGCTGCCTTCGTCCGGAAGGCGTACTTCACTGAGCGCGGCGATGTCAATGTTTAACCTCCGCAATTCATGGGCAATGAGGGCGGAGCGACGTTCAGGGCGTCCGCTGTCTGCTTTGTCGAGCATGGTTCGGATGTTCCAGCATGCTACGTTGAGTCCGGTCGTGGTCGTCATGAGAGTGGATCCGTTATTCTTTCTTGTTTTTTGACCGCAGGAGAAGATGCCCGTTTACCGCGGCTAGCCAACTGGGGTTGCGAGGGGATGAGCTTTGGTTAGGCCACCTTTTCTAGGCCCCTCTCCGTGTGGAGCAAGCAGTGCTGTCCCTAGAGAAGGCTGCTTGGTCGTTCAGGGTGTGCCGAGTGACGTTGTCATCCCCAGGTCAACATCAGGCGACCAATATCCTGAACCGCCTGCATGCAGGTTTGAGACTGCGGCTTCCAGTGACATCTTTCACCTGCCGTTTCGCCCCTCGCCCGTCGCTACAGGACTTGGAATGGTCAGTGTCATGGTCCGTGGACGTTTCCTAAAGCCTGCGCGGTGGAGCTTTTTGGTGGAGTGCAGTGTGCGCAGTACTGGCCCCACCCTTTAAACCCTTGGTTCGTCTGCCATGGCCTAGCAAGCTGGGACGGTGGCATCGAGGTCCTCGGGTCGTAGGTTTTATATCAGACTGTCCTTGTCCTAGTCTCTGGCTCAAAAGCCTTCCCCGGAGACACGGGGGCTTTGATGTCAGAGGTTTCCTCCCTTAGCCTTTTCCGCAGCCAAGCGGCCAGGCCTGCAAGGCAGCAGGGGACTCGTGGAGGGCGGGGTCGTCTATGTCCCTTCAAAGGTCACACAAGGTCAAAATATATAATGAAATATATGTTTTCCTCAAGATTTTAACATTTCACTAACATAAATGCTTCATAATGAAACACAACATTAATAATAATAATAATTACGGTATTTATAATGCACTTATCTTATAATAATTATATCTCAAAGCGCGCACTCACAACTCGCTAACGCATGCGCACGCTTTAGACAATGACTCACGTACCACAAATAGTGAAAATACATTACGACGGTCAGCTTGGGGTGGGGAGTGTGGTGATATAGTGCTAGATCTGTTAAAAGAGGTGAGTTGTGAGGGCGGACTGGAAGGAGGAGAGAAAGAGTGTTTCTGACGGAGAGAAAGTGGGAGAGTGTTCCAGGTGGATGGACCGTATACTGAGAAGGAGTGGGGGCCGAAAGTGCTGAGTTTGCCCGGTGCGGGGGATGAGGAGGCGGAGAGGGTCGGAGGCGGAGCGGAGGGAGCGGGAAGGAGTGTAGGGGTGAAGTAAGTTGGAGAGATAGGTAGGAGCGTAGTTGTTCAGGGATTTGTATCAGAGAGACAGAATCTTGTATTGGATGCGTTGGGGGATGGGGAGCCAGTGAAGGAGCTTGAGCAGTGGAGTGATGTGGTCGGATTTTTTCTTTCTGAGGACGAGGCGGGCAGCATTGTTCTGGACGCGCTGGAGAGTGAGAGTGGTGGAGTGAGAAAGGCCGGAAAGGAGAGAGTTACAGTAGTCGATGCGAGATAAGATGAGAGAGACAGCGAGTTTGGTGGCAGCTTCGGTAGTGAGGTATTTTCTGATCTGACTGATGCGGCGGAGGTGGAAATAACATGCCTGGGCCGTGGCGGAGACGAGGCTGGTCATGGAAAGAGAGGAATCGAGGATAACGCCAAGGTTCTTGAACGAGTCAGAAAGAGAGATGGGGGTGCTGTCGAGTTGAAGGTGGAGAGAGGGAGGGAGCTGGGAAAGTTTCTGGCGAGTGCCTACCAGCATGGCTTCCGTTTTGTCGTCGTTCAGTTTGAGCTTGTTATCTGTCATCCAGTTTTTCACGTCTTCATAGCAGTCAGCCGTGCGAGTCAGTAGTGTATGAGTGTTGTCGAGTTTGTCTTTGTCTAGTAGTTGTGAGTCGTCAGCGTAGAGGTGGTGGTGTATGTGGTGAGACTGGATGATGTTGGACAGGGGAGAGGTGTAGAGTGTGAAAAGGACCGGGCCCAGGACGGACCCCTGTGGAACGCCGCAGGAGAGCGTGACTGGGTTGGAGGAGACGCAGCCGATGGTGACGGAGTGCTGTCTGTCGGAGAGGTAGATGGTGTCGAAGGCGGCAGAGAGATCGAGTAGCGTAAGAAGGGAGATGGTGCCCGAGTCAGTGGAGAGAAGCAGGTCGTTTAGGATATGTAGAAGGGCTGTTTCAGTGCTGTGATGTTTGCGATAGGCAGACTGGAAGGGACTGAGGAGGTTGTTGTCGGCCAGGTGGAGGTTGAGTTGGTTGATGACAACCTTCTCAAGAAGCTTGGACAGGACTAAAGAGAGATTGGAGACTGGCTGGTAGTTCTTGATTGATTGTACATTGCTTAACGTCCCGACAGCAACAAGGCTTTCTCAGGACGTGCCTGCACTGCGTGTGAAAAAACAACTAAACAGAATATTGAATGTATGTTACCAGCCGGTCAAATACGTTAAATAAACCTACGACTTGGGGCCTAAATAAAGCTAAGACCATTTAGCAACACACATCCAATATCAAGAGCTACAGGCAGCACAAACAGTAGGGAGAGTTTAAAAAAGGAAAATACAGGTGAATGGACCAAGGGTAGACAGAAACACATGCCCCAGAATAGAGAGGAAAACCCACCCTGTAGGGCTGACCAGGGTGACCCTGGGAACTAAAAAGTGATAAACCACACCCAAGTCCCCCAGGGCAGACCCGGGGGGGGGGGGGGGAGGGGGGTAGTTCTTGAGTTCGTTTGGGTCGAGGTTGTGCTTTTTGAGGAGAGGACGGACGATGGCAGACTTGAAGATAACGGGGACGGAGCCATTCTCTAGAGATGTGTTGATGATGTCGGTAATGAAGGGCAAAAGTTTTGGGAGGCCGTCCAGGTAGAGAGAAGCTGGGAGGGGGTCTAGTTCGCAGGTTTTGAAAGGCATGGACTTTATGGTCTTGAGGACTTCATCCTGAGAGACGGGGCGGAAGGACGAGAGGGGAGTGCCGGAAACATGAAGGGGGGGGGGGGGGGGGTCGGGAAGGCAAGGCGGAGAAGGCAGAGTGTCGAGTGTGTTGCGCAGAGTTTGGATTTTGTCGGAGAAATAGGAGGAAAAAGCGGACGGAAGTTCTTCTTTGCTGTGTGTGTTTGGAAGAGGAGAGTCTTTAGAAGTGCCTAGGAGTGTGTTCATGGTAGCGTAGAGGGTTTTGGAAGAAGTGGATTCCAGGATTTTGTTTTGAAGGTGTTTCGTTTGGAGTCGGAGATCATTCTGCAGACTTTGGATCTGGTGGTTTGGAAGATCTCTCTGTGAACGGTTGAGGTCAGATGAGCGCCAGCGGCGTTCCGCTTGTCGACGCTCGCGCTTGGCCTCAGCTATGTCGTCAGTGAGCCAGGGGGAGGGAGTCGGTTGGATATGGAGCAGGTGGTGACAGGGGCATGGGTGTCTAGAAGTTTTCGAAGGGAGGAATCGAAATGGGATGCAAGATCGGGAGAGGGGGCGGGGTCAAAGAGAAGGTCGACAGCTTCGTCGAAGAAGTTCTCTCGGTTGACAGATTTCAGTTTGCGACGAGAGACAAAGAGCTTGGATTTTTTTTGGGGGAGGTAGGTTGATGGCGACGAGAATAGCGAGGTGGTCGGAGGGAAGCACAGAAGAGGTGTCAGAGTCGAGGAAGAGTTGATCGGAGGTGCGGGTGATGATCCAGTCGAGGGTGTGGCCAAGTCGGTGGGTGGGTTTATGCTTCCAAGGCAACCTTTGATAACATTTTACAATGATCAAGGTCACTGGAGGTCATCCAATGCTTGAAATGTGATCAATGTTTTTTTCAAAATTTTAAACTACAGATTTGCATCTCCTGACATGCATATTAGTTCAGCTGGGAGCTTGAAAAGAATATCTGTACGTTCAAATCTGGGCGACACTGATCTCGCACCTCAAGGTCACAAAAGTCAAGTACATGTAATGTGCAAAAAACATTTATAGTTTTGTCTGTGCCTGCATTTATGAAAGACTCTGTAGTCAGATAAAACTTAACATGATATACTCTTTGTTTATCGAAGGGGCTTCCTTTGCATACTAATAGATTTGACCCCAAGTGCAGGGCAAGGTCACATATTAGCAAATTTGTCAAAATGAACATTAGTTTTGAGTGTTCCAGTGTACTTTGTTAGTTTCTTATGTTGGTGACTATAATTATACAATAACAGTTTATATACACATCCATGTCAGTGACCTTGAGATGGGGTCAAGGTCACAGTTAATGTTATTCTTATTTTCATAGTCTTAGAGTATCTAGTTTGAGGCTGGTTGTGTTTCAACACAGGCGTTGATAAAAAAAATGGTACGTTAGAAAAACTAGCAACACACTCATGAAAACTTTACAAGAAAATTTCTAGAAAATGAACTGTCAAAATGCATGAGGTGTGAAAGATGATATAAAACAGCATATAATTCTGTTACCAATACAAATATAGGTGTGACTGTTATTTCCTCAGGCGGTATATGACTTCTCGCTATGGTGGGAGGAATGATTATTGGTCTGGCATTAGAAGATGTTGGCCAAGTCCTGTAGCGATGGGCAAGGGGCAAAACGGCAGGTGAAAGATGTCACTGGAAGCCGCAGTCTCAAACCTGCATGCAGGCGGTTCAGGATATTGGTCGCCTGATGTTGACCTGGGGATGACAACGTCACTCGGCACAGCCTGAACGACCAAGCAGCCTTCTCTAGGGACAGCACTGCTTGCTCCACACGGAGAGGGGCCTAGAAAAGGTGGCCTAACCAAAGCTCATCCCCTCGTAACCCCAGTTGGCTAGCCGCGGTCAACGGGCATCTTCTCATGCGGTCAGAAAACAAGAAAAAACAACGGATCCACTCTCATGACGACCACGACCGGACTCAACGTAGCATGCTGGAACATCCGAACCATGCTCGACACAGCAGACAGCGGACGCCCTGAACGTCGCTCCGCTCTCATTGCCCATGAATTGCGGAGGTTAAACATCGACATCGCCGCGCTCAGCGAAGTACGCCTCCCGGAGGAAGGCAGCCTCCAAGAACTTGGCGCTGGCTACACCCTCTACTGGTCAGGCAGGCCTGAATCAGAAAGACGGCTCTCAGGCGTGGGCTTCATGGTAAAGACCCCCATTGCAACTAAGTTGGAAAACCTACCAACGGGTCACTCCGACCGCATCATGTCCATGCGCCTCCCACTGAGACACCAGCAATACGTCACCCTTCTCAGTGTGTACTCCCCAACCCTCTTGGCAGAGCCTGCTGAAAAGGACAAGTTTTACACTGACCTGCGGTTGCTCCTGAATCGGCTGTTACCTGCCATCGCTGAAGACCACCTCCCAGAGGGCCAGTGTGGCTTCAGAGCCAACAGGAGTACCACCGACATGGTCTTTGTGCTGAGACAGCTTCAGGAGAAGTGCCGCGAGCAGAACAAAGGGCTGTACGTAACGTTTGTCGACCTAACAAAAGCGTTTGACACTGTGAGCAGGCAAGGTATGTGGCAGATCCTGGAGCGACTAGGCTGTCCCCCAAAGTTCCTCAACATGATCCACGAGGACCAGCAAGGCCAGGTCAGACTAAACAGTGACCTCTCAGAACCATTCCCCATTCGCAACGGCGTGAAGCAAGGCTGCGTGCTGGCACCGACCCTCTTCATCATCTTCTTCAGCATGATGTTGAAGCAGCTCCACGAGGACCAGCAAGGCCAGGTCAGACTAAACAGTGACCTCTCAGAACCATTCCCCATTCGCAACGGCGTGAAGCAAGGCTGCGTGCTGGCACCGACCCTCTTCATCATCTTCTTCAGCATGATGTTGAAGCAGGCCACAGTGGACCTTGACGATGACGACGCAGTGTACATCAGGTATCGTCTCGATGGCAGCCTGTACAACCTCAGACGACTGCAGGCCCACACGAAAACCCTAGACCAACTGATTCGTGAGCTGCTCTTTGCTGATGATGCTGCCCTCGTTGCACACACAGAGAGAGCCTTGCAGCGCATTACGTCCTGCTTCGCAGATGCCGCCCAGCTCTTTGGACTTGAGGTCAGTCTGAAAAAGACAGAAGTCCTTCATCAGCCAGCACCCAAGGAAGAGCATCGCCCTCCCCACATCACCATCGGCGAGTCCGAACTGAAGTCTGTACACCAGTTTACCTACCTCGGCTGCATCATCACGTCAGACGCCAAGCTGGACAAGGAGCTGGACAACAGGCTGGCAAAAGCGAACAGTGCTTTCGGGCGACTATTCAAGCGGGTGTGGCACAATCAACAGCTGAAAAAAGGCACCAAGATCAGCGTGTACAGAGCTGTCGTCCTCACCACCCTGCTGTACGGTTCCGAGTCCTGGGCCCTCTACCGCAGCCAACTACGACTCCTCGAACGCTTTCACCAGCGCTGCCTGCGTACCATCCTCAGCATTCACTGTAGTGACTATGTCACTAACGTCGAGGTCCTTGTACAGGCGGAAACTTTGAGCATCGAGGCTTTGCTGCTGCGGACACAGCTTCGCTGGGCGAGGCACGTCTCCAGGATGGAGGATCATCGCCTACCCAAGATCACTCTGTTCGGCGAGCTCGCCACTGGACACTGAGACAGAGGGGCACCAAAGAAGAGATACAAAGACGGTCTCAAGAAGTCACTTAGTGCCTGCCAAATCGACCACCGCCAGTGGTCTTCGCTTGCTGCGGACCGTGACACCTGGCGCTCCACCATTCACAAGGCAGCCGTCTCCTTTGAGGACTCTCGCAGGGCTAACCTCAAGGACAAGCGGCTCAGGAAAAAAAAAACAAAGTTGTCGTAACTCAGAACCCTGACCAGACCTTCCCCTGCAGCCACTGCGGTTGAACCTGCCTGTCCCGGATTGGCCTCCGCAGTCACGAAAATGCCTGCAGACGACATGGGCAAGCCCTATAGAATCTTCGTTCGCGAAGTCAAGCCATGATGAGAAGATGTTGGTATATTAGCTGGATTAGCATCTTTTGGGCTGGAGATAACAAACAAAAAGATAAATAAAATGTCTCAAAAACATGAAGTATTAAGTACCCTATAGTTTCCACAAAGTTAAAGAGTATGAACTTGATTATAAGTAAAGCACTAGAAAACAACAAAATAAGTGATGAAGAGTTTAAAATCAAATCATAGGAGCTCATTAAAAACATTCCATATTAGGCTAATTGGTACTAAATGGTATGTTCTTAAAGTGATACAGAAAAGTGTTTCTTTGCTGAGATATTTGGGATAAATTTTGTGTGCTCCAATGTCAAACGGCCTATAATCTGCCCTTGTACACAGATACACACACTGACACACTCAAGCACACAAAACTAACGCAGATGATCTTGGGCGACTTGACTTCATGGTTGGGCAAGTTGACCGCTTACTTTGGCGACTTGACGGCTTACTTTGGTGACTTGACTGCTCGCTTTGGTGACGTGCTCGTACCTTGGGCAAGATGGCATATGGACGAGTTGACCAGCAACCAAAAGAGGTACCCGCTGTTGCGTCCCAACCTTGCTGTTTCGGTTTCATTAGTCTTAGTCACGTAGGTTCAAGACGGAAGCCAAATAGCTGATTTCACACAGTGACCATGCATCTCATATCGTAAAAAAAATAAAAAAAATAAGCACGAACAGAAGTATTCAACAACTGTTAAAAATAATGTTAGATGATCTCAGCTGAATAGGGTTTCTTCACTGGCGTAATTTGCAGCACTTGTGCCAATGATCACGTGATATCTACTAAAGATGTGTCGTCTGCACCTCAACTCTTCCAAGATGGCAGTATCTTGAGCCCCACACCGTTGATCAGTATGTAGAGGCATATTCATTGTTTATGTAGAATATTCACAATTTTATCGATACATACTTTATAATATCAGTTTGCAAGTTATGCTTGTAGTTAAACCTTTGTTTTATCTTCCTGTTACACAGACTTTACGCTTCTCGCTCGGGATGTTTTCATCTTTCCGGAGTAAGCTGAAGCGGGGGGATTCCAAACTGAATGGACGCAGACGAACTTCCAGCGACGGATCGAAACGATCCTCTCGTCCCGAACGCCAGGCTTACAGGAGACCAGAATTTTTGCAATTGACAGACGAACAACGTGCAGCGTCGGTCAATTTTGAAAAACGACCCATCATAGTCCCAAACAACGAGTGGTCCTTGCCCTGGAAAGCAGGATATGCAGAGTAAGTCAATGTAAAACTATGCTGCATAGTTCGTGTGATATAAGACCCCACCGGTAATGTCAGGAGTGTTGTGTAAGAGCGTGAACATTTAGGCCTGGACGAGATCATTACACACACACACACACACACACACACACACACACACACACACACACACACACACACACACACATATATATATATATATATATATATATATATATATATATATATATATATATATATATATATATATATATATATGTCATGTGTGTGTGTGTGTGTGTGTTTGTATATATATGTCTGGCATCCTTGAAACCAAGTACATGCAGCTCTGACTCGATATTCGCGATTGCAGTTGCTTGGGTCCATAAAACTTACTTACTTATGCCTGTCACCCCTCCCAGGGTATAGGCCGTCGACGAGAGACCTCCAGCGACTCCTGTCCTGTGCTTTTCCTTCGATTTTACTCCAGGTGGTTCCCAGTCTCTTGATGTCTGCTTGGAGGTCTCGACGCCAGGTGTTTCTCGGCCTGCCTCTTTTCCTCTTTCCCTGGGGGTTCCATGACAATGCCTGCCTAGTGATACTGGAAGCTAGCTTTCTCAGACTCTGACCAATCCATCCCCATTTCTCTGCTGTTATCTGCTCTGTTCTCTCCCAGAGTCTGACGTTGCTGATCTTCTCTGGCCAGTGGATTTTCAAAATTCTTCTAAGGCAACTGTTTATAAAGATCTGTACTCTGTTGACTGTGGTTTTTGTCAATCTCCGAGTCTCTGCTCCATATAGGAGAACTGCTTTTACGTTGGAGTTGAAAATCCGGACTTTGGTGTGTTGTGACAGCTCTCTGGAACTCCACACTTTTTTCAACTGGAGAAAGGCTGCTCTGGCTTTACCGATTCGTGCTCTGATATCTGCATCAGTGCCGCCTTTTTTTGTCTATGATGCTTCCGAGATAGGTGAAGGACTCCACCTCCTCCAACGGGGTGCCAGCAAGCAAGACTGGTTCTTCCCTGGTTGCGTTCAGCCTCATTGTCTTTGTTTTCTGTTTGTGGATGGTGAGGCCCACTTGGGACAAGATGTCAGCAAGCCTCGTGGTCTTGTCCTGCATTTGTTGATGAGTGTGGGACAGTAAAGCCAAGTCGTCTGCAAAATCGAGGTCGTCAAGCTGTGTCCACAGTGTCCACTGTATTCCACTTCATCTGTGCTCTGTGGTCCTCTTCATGACCCAGTCTATGGCCAGTAGGAAGAGGAACGGAGACAGCAAGCACCCCTGCCTGACACCAGTTCTGACCTGGAGCTCCCTGGTGAACTGCCCTTCGTGGATCACGCGACATGTCATGCCATCGTAGCTGCTCTTGATCAGGCAGACGAGCTTTGTGGGTACACCTTAGTGTCGTAGGAGTTTCCACAGAGTCTCTCGGTCCACGCTGTCAAATGCTTTCTCGTAATCCACAAAGTTGACGTACAGCGGGGAGCTCCACTCCAGAGACTGTTCCACGATGATGCGGAGAGTGGTGATCTGGTCTGTACATGATCGGTTTTTCCTGAATCCTGCTTGCTGGTCTCTCAGCTGGGGATCGACGGAGCTCTTCATTCTCTCCAGGATGATCCCGTTGAAGACCTTTCCTGGTACTGACAGCAAGGTGATTCCTCTGTAGTTGGAACACTTGCTGAGGTCACCTTTCTTGGGAAGCTTGATTAGGTAACCCTCCTTCCAGTCAGTCGGCATCACCTCCTCTTCCCAGATCTTTCCAAACAGTGGGTACAGCAGCTCTACTGTTGTCTGTAGGTCTGCTTTCAGAGACTCCGCTGGGATGCCATCTGGCCCTGCTGCTTTGCCGTTCTTCAAAAATGCCACTGCTCTTCTGATCTCTTCCCGACTGGGTCCCTCACAGCTGATGGGTAGGTCGGTCTCTGCTGGCTGGATGTCTGGGGGGTCGGGTGGGCTGGGTCTTTTCAGTAACTCTTCAAAATACTCGGCCCATCTGTCGAGTTGGTCTGCTCTGTCTACAATAGGCTTGCCTTCTTTGTCTTTTACTGGTCTTTCTGTATGGCCATACTTGCTCGACAGTCTTCTGGTAATGTCGTAGAGCTGTTTCATGTTGCCGCTGCCTGCTGCCTTTTCTGCCTCTGCTGCCAGGCTGTCTGTGTAGGCCCTCTTGTCTGCCCTGATACTCCTCTTCACCTCGCGGTTGGCTTCCAAGTATTCCTCCTGTGCCCTTGCTTTGGCTGCTCTCGTGCGACTGTTGTTGACAACTGCTTTCTTCTGCTTCCTCACTTCTGTCTTCTTCAAGGTCTGTGCCGACAGCCAGTCCTTGTGATGGTGTTTTCTGAACCCTACAGTGTCTTTGCATGTTGAGTTCAGCGCCTCTCAAACTGCCTTCCACAGCTGCTCTGTGGTGTCCGCCTCCTCTTCATTTACTAGCTCCTGTAGCGCTTGAAACCGCTTGGACAGCACCAGTTTGAACTCTTCTCTCACTCTAGTCTCTCTCAGGAGGCCTACATTATAGCGCTGTCTTCTTGTTGTCTCTGTGCGGCTTTTCTTTAACTTGAGCTTTATTCTTAAGGTAAGCAGATGGTGGTCTGAAGCGACATCTGCTCCCCTCCTCACTCGAACGTCTTGGAGGGATCTTCTAAATTTCTTGCTAATGCAGATATGGTCTATTCGGTTCTCTGCAGTATGGTCAGGTGAGACCCAAGTTGCTTTGTGTATTCTTCTGTGTGGGAAGATGCTGCCTCCAATGACAAGTCTGTTTAGAGCACAAAAGTCTACAAACCTCTCCCCGTTCTCACTCATCTCCCCTAATCCCTGTCTCCCCGTCACCTCTTCGTATCCGGTGTTGTCCTCCCCTATTTTGGCATTAAAATCGCCCATGACGATGGTGATGTCTCGCTCCACACATTTGTCCACAGCACTCTGGAGTCGGTCGTAGAACTCTTGTTTCTCTTCCTCGTCACTGTCATTAGTGGGCGCATAACACTGGATGACGTTCAGCTTGATCGTTTTCTTGGTTCTAAAGGCTGCTGTGATAATTCTTGGCCCAAGAGGTTCCCAGCCAATCAGCGCTCTCTGTGCCACTGGTGACAGCATGAATGCTACACCTTCTGTATGGGGGGCATTCTCCTCTTCATGACCTGAATACAGAATCATCTCCCCACTTAACAGTCTTTTCTGGCCAGACTGCGTCCATCTGGCTTCACTGATACCTAGCAGGGAAAGGTTGTACTTTTGCATTTCCACTGCTATCTGGGCGGCCTTCCCTCTCTGGTACATGGTCTTGACATTCCATGTGCCCATGGTTGTGTCCCTGGATAGAGAGAGGCGGCTCGGTCCTGTGGCTTCCCAAGACTTCCGGCTTTCACCACAGGACGTCATAAATCTTCTGGTAGAAGAACCTTCCTCCTCCAGGAAAGAAATTGCTGTTTGTCTTTTTGTCAGCGTTTTTGTACCTATTTCCTTATTTGCAGAGTGGGGAAGCTACCCCCACGCCCAACCCCCTTACTAGGAGGACCAGGGGTTTTCTGTCGGGGTCACCTTCCCTTAGACCATGTTGGTTCACGGCACCTTTTTTCATTCGGTGCACCCCTCTCGCGAGGGACCCCCTATCCACCACCCAGGGGACGCGCCTCAACGCCATGATGGTCCCAGCGCGAGGGGTCCATAAAACGGGACCGCGATATAGGGCTCGGAAAGTTCCCCGCGTTGCCTAGGAGCGTCGGCTCGGCAGCCGCTATCTTGAGAGGATACGATCGATAGACTTCAGATAGCAGCGAATTAGTGTTTCAGCAAGTTTTTCTTCATGTTTTTTCCTCTTTGGAAACAAACAAAAACAGATTCTGGTTAGCAGTTTTCTACGGTGATGGCAAGACTTGCTGTTATTGCCTATAGCATGTCAGGACTTTCCCGACATTGTCCTGACAGCGATTTCTCTATGAGCGTATGAGGCACGTATCCTCTCAAGATGGCCACCAGGACAATTAAGCGTGATGACGTCAGCTTCCCAAGCCCTATATCTGTCCATGAGATACTGAGTTTGGCCTGGGAAGGGGGGTGGGGTGGGGTGGGGGGGGGGGGCGTAGGGGTCATAAGTTGGAAGGGAGGAACAAAAGTGAACCACTACTAACGTAATCCGCGTGGTGGTTATGAAGGTTTACAAAGAGCCACGGATTTGAAAAGGCCATGATGCATTTCTGCACCGAACAGTTAAACTGACACTGACCTGCGCTCACCGGTTTTGATTATAGACCATCACACAAAATGTACCCTCGTGCCATAACATTTGTTCTTCAAAATCTTTTACGGTCATTAGCACTGAGAACAAAAATAAACCATGCAGGACATTTTCTTTAGTATTTGTCATCATTCTGGTAATTCCTTCTGTACCCTGCACCGCCCACTGGGCACCGCCTCCACGTGGCGTGGGTGGGTAGTCTCTCCAGTCACTGACTGAGGGGGCTAGCAGAGTGGTGCCATCATTGTCCAGGATAGGACTTGACATCAGCAGATATGTTGTTTAGTCTTTTTCTCTGGTCCGGTTTTTAAGGAGCTGTGCTAACACAGGTCTTACCATGTTGGATTGGTCCTTAAAAATACTCATTATTTTTTGGTCCTTTGGATCCCAAGTGTGTGCCGTGCTTGGAGACCCGTGTCGGGGGAGAAGAGGATCCTGGTGGCTGAAACACTCCACTTTGGCCTTGACTTCTGCCTAAATGGGAGGCTAGTCGTACCGGCCTAGTCAATCGGCTCTTGTCACATTGAGCCCTATCGCATTGTTGACACGTGGGCTGATATACGGAGCACCATGCTACAGCCGCCGCTGCTGATTAGGTGCTTTACGCCAGTATTCCCCTGCATTCAACGGTGTGATAGAAGGCGGTGGCTCAAACGGTTCAATCGGGCTTACCCCCTTGAGTATATCTTTCAGGCAGTCTCCATTGTGCGTTGGCTGGAGACCCGCCGACAAATGCACTTTCCCTTGTTGGGCTCGGTGGCGGGCGAGGACCCCCGGGGGATGAATATCTAACATACTATAATATGGAAAACCCCAAAAAACCAAAACTGGCACCAAAGCGGCACATAGCCGCCGACATTGTTATTGAGAACGATAGTGACTCTGACTGTGAGGAAGCGACGCCTCAGGCGTCGGCCGCCTGGCCTCGCTTTCTCATTATCCACAGCAAAGTTAAAGAGAACCCTGTTTCCAAGCTGCACCCTTTCCTGGTAGGGGAGACCCTCAGGAGCCGTGTTGGCAGGCCTGAGGCCCAGCGCCTCAGGTCTGGTGACTTGCTAGTAGAGTGCCGTACCCGGGCACACTCCAATGGGCTACTGAGGCTCTATCGGAGACACTCCAGTGGAGGTCACTCCCCACAAAACGATGAATTCTTTGAGAGGAGTGATTAAAGATCAAGCATTGGCCGAACTGTCTGAAGATGAACTTGTCCGGAACCTTAAGTCACAGGGGGTGACCTACGTCAGGCGCTTCGTTTCCAAACGAGGTGGTAGGGAGATCCGTCTCCCTACCATCATCCTGACGTTTGGCACCCCCACCGCTCCTACTACCATCTGGGGAGGTTACTACTCCCTAAAAGTGAAAAAGTACGTCCCTCTCCCCCTCCGGTGCTTTAAGTGCCAAAAGTATGGCCATGGGCAGAAGACATGCCGCCAGGCAGAGGCTCTATGTGCCCGCTGCACTAAGCCCGGACATTCTGCTGAGTCCTGCACAGCCATCCCCCTGTGTGTGAATTGCCAGGGGGCGCATATGGCTTCGGACAAGAAGTGCCCTCGGTGGATCTCCGAGTGCAGGATTCAGCAGGTGCGTGTGGAAAAGGGGCTGTCCTTTGCGGACGCCAAAAAACTGGTTGATGGTCCTGGTGCAGCTGAGGCTGCGCCAAACTTAAATAACAACTTTGTGTATACTTTCAGTGCTGCGGTGGCAGGCAAGCGCCCCACCAAAGACTTCTCTTGTCAAACCCCAACTTCTTGGTTGGGGGCGGAGCCTCGGATCCTCTCGCCCCTGGAGAGTAACCCTCCTCCGGTGATGATGAGGAGCCAGGGAACGCAGAGAGCGGACGCTGCCGGTCTGGTGGCACCGCCTTCTGTTGCCCCTAAGCCTCAGCCCCCACCCAAACCTGCTAGTTTGTCAACGCCAAAGGTTTCTGGCTCTGGTCAGCCTTCTAAGGCCACTAACTCTAGCGGCAGGACCGCTGCCCAGGACCAGAAATCTAAGAAATCTATGGGACCGCCGTGCGCACGGGCCCAGAAGGGGAACACTGATGTCCCCCTTCAAAACAAATATGCTGCATTTGAGGAGCAGATGGAGGGGGTGGAAGTTGTCGTTGCCGATGCTGCGGCAGCTCCACCCCCTTCATCTCCGAAGAACCAGAGGAGGCCCGGGAACCGGCCCCCCTCTGTTTCTCCAACTCCTTCCAAGGCAAAGGAAAAAGGGGGGAAAAACTCCGCACCCCCAGATAAGACATAATCATGGACTCTCTGCTTCAGTGGAATTGTCGTGGTTTTCAAGCTAACCTTTGAGGAATTACATCTTTTAGTCAAGTGCTATAACCCCTCAGTAATATCTCTTCAGGAGACTTACCTGAAGACTTCTGACCCTGTGTCCTTTAATGGTTTTAATGTTATACATAAAGGCTCTGATTCAGAGAGGCGCTCGGGTGGAGTGGCTCTTCTCATTAGTAGCCAAATTTTATGTAGCCCCGTTAGTGTTGACACCTGTCTTCAGGCTGTCGCAGCTCGGGTTACCTTAAAGAAGACTATAACAATATGCAGTATTTATCTGCCACCATCCCTGCGGGTCTGTTGTAATGATTTTTTTAATTTAGTAGATCAGCTGCCCCCTCCCTTTATTCTCATGGGGGATTTTAACGGTCACGCTCACCTTTGGGGGAGTGACCACTATGATGGCAGAGGTCAGATATTAGAAGATGTTTTTTCTCAACTTAACCTATGTGTCTTTAACGATGGTTCACCTACATACTCTAACCCAGGTTCAGGATCTAGTTCTGTTCTAGACCTCACTGTGTGTGATCCTTCTCTCATGCTGGACTTTGACTGGAAGGTTCACGACGATCTGTGTGGTAGTGACCACTTCCCAGTAGTCCTGTCATCGGTCAGCTGTGGGGAGGATCTGCCGGTGGGGCGCTGGAATCTCAAGAAAGCTAACTGGCCTCTGTTCGCCTCCCTCTGTCAGTCTCGTATTACAGAGGAGGTGGTCATGTCAGCTGAAGAACCTGTTTCTTCTTTTACTACTATTTTGTTGGACGTAGCGGGTGAAACCATCCCTAAAACTTCCGCATCAGTCCCTCGGAAGCCGAGAGTACCATGGTTCAATGAGGAGTGCCGCAAGGCCCAAAAAGCGCGCAAATCTGCTCAGCGACGTGCTTTCCGTAATCCGTCGCAAGTGAATATTTTAACCTTTAAAAGACAGAGGGCGAAAGCCCAATACATTTTTAAACGTGAACGCTGTACTTCCTGGAGAGGCTTCGTCTCATCTTTAACTTCTCGGACTCCGTCCCAGAAAGTCTGGAGGGCTGTTCGAAGAATTAGGGACAGGGGTGGCTCGGCTTCTGTCGGCCATCTTAGAGATGGTGCCAGCTTGGTCACAGATAAAAAAGCTGTGGCCAATTTGCTTGCCTCCACCATTGCCCATAATTCTTCAACTCGGCATTATTCACCCTTCTTCCAGAGAGAGGAGAAGCGAGAGTCTCGTATTTGTGATTTTAAGTCCGATAACTCGGAAGACTATAATGCCCCTTTTACATTATCCGAATTGCAGCAAGCCTTGCAGAAATGTAATGACTCTGCTGCTGGCCTAGATACCATCCACTATCGATTCCTAACGCATCTGCCTGAGAGGTCACTCCTTGTACTTTTCAAGGCCTTTAACCATATCTGGAGAACTGGTCATTTTCCGCCGTCTTGGCACCAGGCTGTGGTTGTACCGATCCCCAAGCCGGGTAAGGATCCTTCCGACCCGGGCAACTACCGGCCTATTGCTTTGACATCATGTTTATGTAAAACTATGGAGCGCCTGGTCAACGCCTGCCTGGTGTGGCATCTTTGAGTCACAGGGTATCCTCACAGACCTCCAGTGCGGTTTCCGGCGCTTCCATAGTACAACTGACCATTTAGTCCGCTTTAAATCATTTATTCGAGATGCTTTTGTCAACAAGCAGCATGTCTATGCAATTTTCTTTCGATCTTGAGAAGGCATATGACACTACCTGGAAGTATGGCATAATGTCTGACTTGTTGGACATGGGGTTTAAAGGGCACCTGCCCGTTTTTATTCACAATTTTTTGACTAACCGGTCGTTCCATGTCCGTGTGGGCACCACCCTCTCCAACTCCTTTGAACAGGAGATGGGTGTCCCACAGGGCAGCTTCTATCTCCTGTTTTATTTAGTATTAAAATTAATAACATTGTAAAGGCCATCAAGGATGATTCTGAATGCTCTTTGTTTGTTGACGACTTTGCTTTGTGCGCACGTGGTCGAGGACTTGCGTCCCTTGAGAGGCGCTTGCAGCTGTGCGTTGATCGCATCCAGCGGTGGGTGTCTCTCAATGGATTCAAGTTCTCGCCCTCCAAGACTGTGTGCATTTTACTAACCAGACGAAATTTTTTCCAGAATCTAGCCTGAGCATTGCTGGAGTGCCGATTAAGGTGGCCGAGGAGGCAAAGTCTCTGGGGGTCAGTTTTGACAAAAGACTTACCTTCCGCAACCATATTAATTACCTTAGAACCTCTTGTCAGAAGGCTCTCGACATTCTTCGTGTCGTCGGTCATACTGACTGGGGTGCGGACCGTACTGTCTTACTTCGACTGTACCGGGCCCTTGTTCGGTCCAAACTGGATTACGGCTCTGTGGTGTATGGCTCAGCTTCCAAGTCTGTGCTACAGCGTCTGAACACAATTCACCATCAGGGTCTGCGGATATGTCTTGGGGCCTTCAGGACGTCTCCAGTTCCTAGTCTGTATGCCGAGGCAGGGGAGCCTTCTCTCAAGCTCCGCCGCATCCGCCTCATGCTCAGCTACGTTCTGAAACTGAAGGCCCATCCAGACAATCCTGCCTATGATTGTGTTTTTAAACCATCGTTTGCAGAGATTTACGATACCCATCCGGGAGCTGTCCATCCACTTTCTTTCCGTGTCCGACCTCATCTGCAGGCGGCCAGATTGGACCTGGACAGAGTTTCGGAATCCCTGCAACACATCACACCACCTTGGCTCTTACCAGTTCCTGACATCTTGCTGGACTTGACTGCCCACAAGAAAGACTCTACTCCACCAGCCATATACCAACAGAGCCTCAATGAACTGCTTTCAATTTTTCCTGGCTATTGTCGTAACTATACCGATGGGTCAAAGTCTGAGGATGGGAGAGTGGCTGCGGCCGCAGTGTCCTCTCGCCATCCTAGACGCCCATTTAAGCACCGTCTCCCAGACCACTCATCTGTATTTAGTGCGGAACTGCAGGCGGTTCTGCTGGCACTCAGGCATGCTTATCGATCTAGAGAAAGTAACTTCCTGATTCTGTCTGACTCTCTTTCTGCCCTGCAGGCCCTTCAGAGCACAGGAAATGATCACCCACTTTTGGTTCAGATCAGAGAGCTCCACGCGGACTTGATGAAGGAATATTATGACATTTTTATTTGTGTGCCAGGGCATGTGTGCATCGAAGGCAACAGGATCGCAGATTCTGCTGCCAACGATGCAAACAATGACCCTGTCCCTGACACACAGACTGTTTATAGTGATTTTAGACATGTGGCTAGTGCGTACATAGCCCGTGAGTGGCAGTCTGAGTGGGACAAAGAGGAAGCTAACAAGCTGCATGAAGCCCTTCCTAAGTTGTCCGACGGTCTACCTTATCGCTGCAGCAGCCACCGTGAGGAGACTGTCCTGGCTCGGCTCCACATCGGCCACACGTATGTTACGCACTCTTATTTACTTAAACAGGAGGAGCGTCCATGGTGTTATGCCTGCGACGAGCAGTACTCTGTTCAACACTTTTTGTTGTCTTGTGCTGATCTAATCGACACAAGGTATAAACATTTCACGGCAGACTCCTTGAAGGTTTTGTTCCGGGATGTGCCCCCGGACAAGATCTTCAGTTTTCTGAGGGAGTGCCATATTTTTAATAAGATTTGAGCGTTTATAGATTATGATGTTTCTATTATTTTGACCTTTTTGAGAGTCTTTCGACGTTTTTTTTAAAGACCTGTGCGACATTTTATCCTGACATATTTTTAAGGTATATTTACATCATGTCTTAAGACCTTTTTTTTAGTCTGGCTGACCAGATTTTTACCCTTCCCGCCGTGAGATGGCCTTAGTTGCCTGCTCGGCGTTAAACCCAAATAACTAACTAACTCCAAGACTGTCTGTGTGCATTTTACTAACCAGACGAAATTTTTTCCAGAACCTAGCCTGAGCATTGCTGTAATGCCGATTAAGGTGGTCGAGGAGGCAAAGTTTCTGGGGGTCATCTTTGACAAAAGACTTACCTTCCGCAACCATATTAATTACCTTAGAACCTCTTGTCAGAAGGCTCTCGACGTTCTTCGTGTCGTCGGTCGTACTGACTGGGGTGCGGACCGTACTGTCTTACTTCGACTGTACCGGGCCCTTGTTCGGTCCAAACTGGATTACGCCTCTGTGGTGTATGGCTCAGCTTCCAAGTCTGTGCTACAGCGTCTGAACACAATTCACCATCAGGGTTTGCGGAAATGTCTTGGGGCCTTCAGGACGTCTCCAGTTCCTAGTCTGTATGCCGAGGCAGGGGAGCCTTCTCTCAAGCTCCGCCGCATCCGCCTCATGCTCAGCTACGTTCTGAAACGGAAGGCCCATCCAGACAATCCTGCCTATGATTGTGTTTTTAAACCATCGTTTGCAGAGATTTACGATACCCATCCGGGAGCTGTCCGTCCACTTTCTTTCCGTGTCCGACCTCATCTGCAGGCGGCCGGATTGGACCTGGACAGAGTTTCGGAATCCCTGCAACACATCACTCCACCCTGGCTCTTGCCAGTTCCAGACATCTTGCTGGACTTGACTGCCTACAAGAAAGACTACTCCACCAGCCATATACCAACAGAGCCTCAATGAACTGCTTTCAATTTTTCCTGGCTATTGTCGTATCTATACGGATGGGTCAAAGTCTGAGGATGGGAGAGTGGCTGCGGCCGCAGTGTCCTCTCGCCATCCTAGACGCCATTTAAGCACCACCTCCCAGACCACTCATCTGTATTTAGTGCGGAACTGCAGGCGGTTCTGCTGGCACTCAGGCATGCTTATCGATCTAGAGAAAGGAACTTCCTGATTCTGTCTGACTCTCTCTCTGCCCTGCAGGCCCTTCAGAGCACGGGAAATGACCACCCACTGCTGGTTCAGATCAGAGAGCTCCACGCGGACTTGATGAAGGAATGTTATGACATCATTTTTATTTGGGTGCCAGGGCATGTGGGCATCGAAGGCAACAGGATCGCAGATTCTGCTGCCAACAATGCACGCAATGACCCTGTCCTTGACACACAGACTGTTTATAGTGATTTTAGACATGTGATTAGTGCATACGTAGCCCGTGAGTGGCAGTCCGAGTGGGACAAAGAGGAAGCTAACAAGCTGCATGAAGCCCTTTCTAAGTTGTCTGACGGTCTACCTTATCGCTGCGGCAGCCGCCGTGAGGAGACTGTCCTGGCTCGGCTCCACATCGGGCACACGTATGTTACGCACTCTTATTTACTAAAACAGGAGGAGCGTCCATGGTGTTATGCCTGCGACGAGCAGTACTCTGTTCAACACTTTTTGTTGTCTTGTGCTGATCTAATTGACACAAGGCATAAACATTTCACAGCAGACTCCTTGAAGGTTTTGTTCCTGGATGTGCCCCCGGACAAGATCTTCAGTTTTCTGAGAGAGTGCCATATTTTTAATAAGATTTGAGCGTTTATAGACTATGATATTTCTATTGTTTTGACCTTTTTGAGAGTCTTTCGACGTTTTCTTTAAAGACCTGTGCGACATTTTAGCCTGATATATTTTTAAGGTATATTTACATCATGTCTTAAGACCTTTCTTTTAGTCTGGCTGACCAGATTTTTAACCTTCCCGACGTGAGATGGCCTTAGTTGCCTGCTCTGCGTTAAACCCAAATAACTAACTGTACCCCGCACCAAACTCGGCACTTTCAGCCCCCGCTCCTTCTCCATCTATGGTCAATCCACCTGGAACACTCTCCCACTCTCTCTCCGTCAGAAACACTCTCTCTCCTCCTTCCAGTCCACCCTCAAAACTCACCACTTCCAACAGTTTTAGCACTATAACATCACCCCCCCCCCCCCACACACACACACACACACACACACACACACCCCAAGCTGACTGTGGTAATGTATTTGTGGTACGTGAGTCATTGTCTAAAGCGTGCGCATGCTTGCGCGAGTTGTGAGTGCATGCTTAGAGTTATAATTATTATAAGATAAGCGCTTTATAAATACCGTAATTATTATTATTTTTACCCATAATTCAACAGCCAAGCTCTGCGTTTTCAGCCGTCCTGTGCTAAATAATTGTAGGAGGCATTCCTAAGTTTTGTGGGCAGGCTCACAATATTTACTATATATATATATATGTATCTTGAAACTGTACTAAGATGATTTATTCAGTATAATTTGTTAATTTACATCGCTGTTTCATGGAATAATCATGAAATATATGTGGATGCACACCCATGCTAGTTTTTTCATAAAGAATGTAGTGAGGTAGTTTAGCCATCATAAGCAATTATCTCAGTGCTTTGACCTGAAGCATGCAGTTTTCAGCAGAGTGTGTCGGGTTTTCCATATATGCCAGCTATAACCAGTTCAGCCACTGTAATACATGCATCACTACACAGAAAAATCAAATATAATAGATCTATAATGTGTATATAGGTCTCTAGCTCCGAAATGAATATTCATTGAGCAAAAGGTCCTTAGGCTGATGTCAGCCTTAGCCTACATCAATATTCACCTGAGGATCTTCTACTTGCTGTGTGACTTTTCTTCACATGCCTATGCAAATAGTGGAGTCACTAGTTCCGAAAACTAGACTGTTCTCTAGCGCAAGGGGGAAAAAAACGCAGCAGGCTGTGGGCCAAGCTAATATATATTGGATTTTACTACTCAGTATCCGCTGTGCGATGCTGGGAGTTGATACATGCAGATTCTTGCTGTACCATGTGGATATTAGACGAACAGCGCGCATTATGCTGTGGCAATACAACCAATGTGCTTTCCTCCCCTTTCATCATCTCGAGTGGCTCTTCCCACGCCACGCTCAACATCACTGCCTGCAGAATAGCGCTAGTGCATTCGACGAAGCGAGTACCAGCAAGCTTCAGGCCCCACATTCCAGCCGAATGATGTGATGACAGACGCCTCCCATACGCAGTGACTGTGTTTCTTACTGAACAGCGTGCCAGTGTGTACTCTTTAGAAACCATTTTGGACAGCTTTTACGTTAATGATGTAGTCCTACTACTATTGCTTTAAAAATGACTATGAAGTTATATACTAGTTAAGTTATAATTAAGGTGGTGACTGTTTATGCCGGAGCGACTGTCTAATAGCCGGTGCTGTTCTTATGGCGACGGGCCCCCAGGTAGCAACTGTGAAAGTATTCATCTTTTTTTGTTGTTGTTGCGTATTTTGGTTATTTGTGTAACTAGTCTCAGCCAAGCAGAAAGTTTAAAAACATTATATTATATGTGTTATAGAGATACTAAGATAGAACCGTTTTTAGTTTGCTTGTGTTAGGGAGGTTCAGGTCGGGTTGGGGCCGTTGGCGCTGGCCATTAGACGCCTTGGCAATGGGCTTCACCCGTCCCGAGCCATTGTCCATTTGTTTGAAAACTGTTGTGTGAGTGTGTCTTGATTGCGAGTTGCACCTGAGGTGGCGAAAAGAATTTTTCTTTTTGAGATAATAAAGTACTCTTATTCTTATATATATATATATATATATATATATATATATATATATATATATATATATATATATATATATATTATATATATATATATATATATATAATATATATATATATATATATATATATATATATATATAATCACTGTTTCAGATTAGCAATGCAAGCAGCAATACTTGACGGAAACATACTCTTTAAACATACTCTTTTCACTTGAAATTGGCTGACAGCATAACAGTGGTATCAATGCACAACTGCTAGCTGAGTTGCCCGCATTTTGTGTCTTGCCAATTCTACTTAGCGGTGTATCTCGGCTGAATGTTGTGTAAACTAGCAAGCTTAGCATCTTGCACTATGTGGGAATCTCTAACTTCTCTACTGTAAACAGCATAACATAAATGTGAACTGTGTAATCTGACCTGATGCTGTATTGTGGTTTTAGATGTATCCATGCTGGTGGCAAGTCCAAACTAAATGAGGACCAGGCAGCGGTGGGAGAGATCAGGCTGGAATACCAGCTTCCGTCAAGCTCTGCACGCAAAGCTTCAGGTGATGATGAAAGTGTCATTGGAAACCAGTCCAAGGTGAGTATGATACAACTACACAGTATGATACAACTACATAATGGGATTGTTTTAACATTATTTGAATCTTGAATCCAGCTCCAGTCCATCTGCCTGAGGCATGATCATATGTTCATGTGAACCCTTGCGTCCTGCAGGGGTGCATTAGAATCTTTGCCTCATAGATAGACAGATACTGTTTATTGCCATTTGCCTTAAGAAACATAAAGCATAGGAATGTGTGTTGGTGTCATTACAATTACAAACATCACAGTCAACAATAAGAAATAATTAATACTCTATCTCACAAACCCAATGCCCTACACACACTATAAAAACTTTAAAACTAAGCAACTAATATCACAAACCAATACGTACCCACTCGCACACCCATGCTCATTTACCACACATACACAACGCACACATGCATAATAATCTAGGAAGTCTAAATTAATTAAAGGTATATCATTTAAAATGAAAACAGTATGTCTTAGAGTAAATACGTCACAGATTTAGTGATCACAGTCGGGTGTAAAACTGGTTTATAAGACTAGGCTTAATACTGACATGCACTATCCTCTAAACCGTTGGGGGCACGCCCTGCCGGGGGAGGCGACTCATGGAGTCAACTCGACCAAAAGCACCACCAACAACCAAAGGGATAGCACATGGGTTGGGCGAGGTTCTCTGTAGGCTGGCCACATGATTCCATACACATACACACTCTCTCTTAGTCAATCAGTCCTCGACAGTGAAACTCTATGATCAGCCCACAGAGCACATCATCGCACGGTTATAAATAACACTGAAAGGGCTCAGACAGCACTAGGATGAAAACTGTTATTAAAACGGTTTGTCCGTGCTTTGAGAGCAGAGTAATGGTGACCAAACAGAAGCGGGTTAAAGAAACAGTTAGCCGGGTGTGTTATGTCGTGTGCAATAAACCCTGCATGTCTAAGCAGCTGCTGTTGGTACACACTGTCAAGACTTGGCATGTCTTTGCCGACTATTTTGGATGCCATCCTGACGACACGGTTCAGTCTGTGTTTATCCCGTGCAGATGCCCTGCCATACCATGCTGGGTGAGATGAGGGTGGATGTGATACATGTTGTACATGTGTGCTCATCCAGCCTGATCCATCAGCAAAAAAATGTAGATTCGCATGAGCCCTGCAGACCACAGGTGCTCATGAGAATGTATGCCTCGTGCTGGCTGAGATTATGCAGTTTCATCTGCACCCGCTTGCTGAGAATTGATGGCAATTTGAATTATGTAGATTAATATGCAACTGTACACCTTTGTCACTTTTAGGGTCTAATTTGTTTTACTTTCATAACTGACCCTTTGGGTGTCATTAGTGGTTTTAGTCATGTTAATTTCTGCAGGAATCATCACAACTAAAACTGCTACTAACAGCCAAAGGGCTAAAAGATTAGAATGGTGACTGTACTAAACTTGATCTTGATCTACATGCAGTAGCATGATGGATGTGCTTGAGCTTGATTCTCATGAACTCCAATGAATGTGTGCAGAATCTCATTATGTGCTCTTTCCCTAGGAAACATGTATGAATGTTGACATATCGTGTATGTTTGCAGGAGAGTGGCAGCTTGCGTGCAGTCTATTTTGGTATATTTGATGGTCATGCTGGTGCCGGAGTGTCCCTCATGGTAGCAGACCAGTTCATAAACCATTTGCAGGTGTGTGCATGTATGTGTTAGCTTGTACGCATGTAATTTCCCTTAATAATAAACAGCTCATCCGCTTAATGTTACTGTGCCAGTTATTAAGACATCATACACAAAAACAGTATTCGTCTTTGTCATGATTAAATCTCCCCTGATAATCATCCACTTTTGTGCTCACCACTTGCTGTTCTCTGCTGCTTCCACTTCTTTTTAGTGAACAACATTATTCTTTTGGCAGGACATAATACAATTTTTTTTTTCAGTGACCATAATTAGCTTCTGCTCATTGAAGCATGAAGGTTTTGATTTTGACAACCCATCCTTCATTCACCACCACCTCCATTTACAAATAGTGATCAGTGTGGATTGTAGATGAGCAATTGCTGGCTGTTTCTATACTGATCAACAAAAGAATGCAAATTTTTCACCATAGCGCTTTGTTTTGTAAATATGCTTTAATCCGGGTTATTTTGACGTCATTTATTAGAAAATGTTTTGAAGAGTGTGTTATGTCATGTGCAAATAGAATGTTTAGTCTTAAAAGTCGCACATCGATAACTTATGACGTCATCAGTGACACTACCACCACAGGATATTGAAAGTGAAATGGAGAGCATCTGAAAGGACACAGCTGAAAGCCAACCAATGTGCAGTGTCACTAGTGTCTGTGTGCATGAAAATCCGTCCTGTTTGGTCTTGACCTACTTTTCGTTTGTCAAAGGCACCTAAATAATCAACATGACCTACAAACATGAAAATCAAAAAGTTCTTTATTTTTAGGTTAGCGGCCATATTTACCTGATCAAAGGGATATGGGTGTGTTCTTTATCTCTGTGTCAATCACTGGAGCATAAAAAAGGGTTTGACAGTAATTCACATTAAATCAAATAAGATTTATTAAGAAAATGATGTGTAACGGAAGTTCTGGTTCTCTAATTAATTTTTTGAGTCAAATTTCCTTTGAGGCAGTTAATAACAACATCATAAGCATTCCACACAACTTGTGTGTTAAAACATATCACAGGAAACTTGCTTGACAGAGTGTGCCCAGTTTTGCTTATTTTCACCACTAATGAAACCCTGTGTCCTCCAAGGTAGCCATGGGCAATAACTCATCCATTTTTTGTGTGAAGGTAGCTCAGACAGTAGGCTGAACATCTGAAGTAAGCAACAAATAAAATTGTTTTCTCAAAATACATTACCGATGGCACTACTATATGGAATACACTCTATAGCCTATAGATTTCAGTCTAAGCCAAGTTGTGTCCCCTACACAACTGGGGAGGAGGAGACACCGGGGATCCATGCATAGGAGCCCGGGTGGCCTCCCCTTACCACCCTATCCGGTCACGCGTCAGGGCGAAAGCCCGGCAGTTTCACTTCTAGCTCGACCGTGTACGGTCGAGTTTTTGGCCTTACTCTGTTTTGCAACGGTTTCAGACTTGTACTTTACGATATCTACTAGGCGTGACAAGTACATGAACTTTCTCCTGGGCTTTTGCCTAGTTAGTCTTTGTGACTTGCCTTGAACTGTTATTCGTTTTCTAGAGTGTTACGAATTCAGTGGACTCTGCCGTGTGAGCTTTTCGACCGCTCTCGGCCTGTGACTTGACTTTCCATGACCTCTGTCGTGTGAACTCTGGCCTCGTGCTCGACTAGTACCCCACCCGGGTCTGCCCTGGGGGACTTGGGTGGGGTTAGGTATTTTTTAGTTCCCAGGGTCACCCTGGTCAGCCCCACAGGGTGGGTTTTTCTCTCTATTCTGGGGCATGTGTTTCTGTCTACCCTTTGTCCATTCACCTGTATTTGCCTTTTTAAAACTCTCCCTACTGTCTGCACTGCCTGTAGCTCTTGATATTGGATGTGTGTCGCTGAATGGTCTTAGCTTTATTTAGGCCCCATGTGTTAGGTTTATTTAACGTATTTGACCGGCTGGCGACATACATTCAATGTTCTGTTTTGGTTTTTTTTCACAAGTAGTGCAGGCACGTCCTGAGAAAGCCTTGTTGCTGTCGGGACGTTAAGCAATGTACAATCAATCAATCAATCGTGCTCGACTAGTGACTTACAGGACACTTCTTCGTTTGCTTTCGGCTTGAGTTCTAGACTCTTCAGTAACTTTTTCTCGGTGGACTGTGTGTGTCGGACGTTATGGCTTCTTCCCGGCTGAGAACCTGCCAGCTTTGTGGGGATTTCCAGTGGCCCTCGGACGCGCACGACGCCTGCCTTCCGTGCTCGGGCTGCTCTTCGGACAGGACTTGTGTCATGTGTGCCGACTGGAGAGAGGACCGGTGGTCTCACCTCTGGGACTCTCTACCACCGCGACCGCCTGTCTCGGCCCCTGCAGACTCCCCGGTCTTCCCCGCAGGAGGTTGTCGTTCCGCCTCCTCATAGGACGACCCTTCGTTCCATCGTTCGGGCATCCGGCCCGCAGGTAAGTCACCTTTTTCTACTGTAATCACGCAGATGCTCCCTCCCCGCTCTAAGGCTTCCGAGCAGGGCAGGCAAGTGTTAGAGTTGTGCCACCCATGCTCCATCTCTTCCGAGCGTGGCCCGAGCGCCTTAGTTTTACTCCCTCCCCCCCCCCTCCATCCCCCCCCCCCCACCCCCGCTCTGAATTGTCTGAGTCAAGCCTATGTCCACACCCCCCTGCTCCGATTCTTCCGAGCGGGCCCGGCGAGATTTGCTCAAGCTTAGTACTAAAGAGAAAAAGAGAAAGAGTTAATGAGAAAAGATGCTCTCCCTCACGCTCTGATTCGTCTGAGCGTGACCCGAGAGCCATAGATGGGCCGCCCCCCCGCTCTGAACTATCTGAGCAGGCCCGGCGAGCCACATATAGGCCCCCCCCCCCCCCCCCCCCCCCCCCCCCCCCCCCGCCTCGAAGCTTCCGGGCGGGCCCGGCGTGACACATACACACTCCCCCCCGCTCCGATGTTTCCGAGCGGGCCTGGCGAGTCTCTCTTTCATCCCTGCCCTGTTCTGATCCTTCTGGACGGTCCCGGCAAGACTTGGACATGCTCCCCCCATGCACCGGTTCGCCTGAGCGTGGCCCACGAGCGCTTTTGTTGCTCCCCCCCCCCCCCCCCCCCCTGCTCCAGTTCTTCTGAGCGGGTTGGGCAGGACTCAGTCTTTTGCGCAAGATCGGATGTACTGGGTTGCTGACAAGCTCTCCCCCCGCTCACGCTCTCCCGAGCGGGCTCCGCGAGCCAGGGATCCCCTACCGCCTCCCTTCGTTAGCTCGGAGCGCGGTCCCCGGCACCCGCGATCTCCTCACCGACGCGTCGTTGACGACTCTTGCAGTCCCCCCTCGACCCGCTTTTCGGTGGGTAGGGGGCTTCCGGAGCATTCCTTTTTGCCTCCGGACGTCATTCGACCGGCGTTTCTCCTTCTCCGCGTCGCCCTTCCTTACAGGCTTCACGTGTGGCTCTGCCTGTCCCTCGCTCGCGCGGCAGCCCGCCGCTGGCGGATGGCTCTCGCTCTCGTAGCCAGTTGCCCCTCCTTTGGGCTCAGCGTGACAGGCGGCATTTGGATCACGATCCTGACATCCTCAGCCTTCATACAGGGGACTCAGCTTCAGAGATTTTCCTTTGGGACTCTCCAGCCGGCTCCCCCGCCCACCACTCTGCGGTGTCTTCGGTTTCCTCCGCTTCCCCGGTCCGCAGGCCTATTCTAAGTTCTCAGACTTTTCATTCCTTAGACGAGGCTTCCCGACTTATTTCGACCCTTCTCCCGCCTGACCTATGCCCGCCGTCTCCCCCAGTGAAGAGACAAGCTTCTGCTATGGTGGATGCGCAGTTTTCTGCCAAACTTTGCAAGTTGCTCCCTCGGTCAGCTGGCTTCCGGGATCTTGCAGATGAGTTCTCCACACAGCTTCGCCAGGACAGCTTTGGGGAAAAAAAAAATTTTCTTCGGATTCCCGGTGGCCCGAGGGTATCAACATGAACTACCGCCAGTCTTGGTACGCGGGACACTCACAAGCCTTCGCCGTCCTCTTCCCACCTTGGTTTCGGCAGCCATCATACAGACGGGGGGTGGGGGGGGGTCGACGGTCTGTCCAGAACACGCGGCCTCTCTCCCTGGACAGGATCGTGTCTCTAGTTTGGAACTCCCTGGCGTGTTCTGGTTTTTGGGAGATGGCAACGCAAGCAGTTCTGCGCGGGTTGGCTGATACGTGGGACTTGGAGGCTTCGTCTCCGCTCCATGATATCCATTCGATCCTTGTGGCTGCTAAGCCGCTGCCCCCTTTACCTTTCGCTTTCGTGCTCCCTGTATGGCCGTGGGTCGCGCCCTGTGGTCTACCAGGCCCGCATCTCATGCAGCCGGCGGCGCCCGAGGTAGAGCTCACCCCCTTGAGGTCCCACAGCAGTCCCTCCCCGCCTCCCGACCTTCCTGGTCCCACGGCGCCCGTAAATTGGGGCGCGGTCGGGCCCGCTGACTCGCCCTCCCCCTAGCCCCCGCCGACAGTTTTCGGGTCTCCTGTCGGAGGGCGGCTGTCCCGCTTCAGCGACCTCTGGTTTTCACTGACCCCAGACCACCCTTGGATCCTCGCGACTGTCTCCACAGGCCTCCAGCTGTCGTTGCAGTCCCCTCCGCCCCTCCGCAGGTCTCCCCTTTGGACCCAGTCTCCAGACGATTGGCTCAAGGCGGACGCTCTTCACAGAGAAGTAGCGGCCTTGCTCAGCAAGGCGGCGATGGAGATAGTCTTTCGACACGACTCACCGGCGTTTTACAGCCGACTATTCGTCGTTCCCAAGCCAGGCGGCAAGTGGCGTCCGGTCATCGACCTCTCGGCGCTAAACAGGTTCATTACGGCGCCGCACTTTCGGATGGAGACGCCCAGGACTCTTCGCGCAGCCGTCCGGCCGATGGACTTCGCTATCAGCCTCGATCTTTCGGACGCTTATCTGCACGTGCCCATGCATCTGTCCTCCCGTCGTTATCTACGCTTTGCCTTCGAAGGGATCGTCTACCAGTTCCGATCCCTCCCTTTCGGCCTCAACATCAGCCCCTGGGTTCTCACGAGGCTTCTTGACGCAGTGATGGGCCGCTTCTGGCAACGATCGCTGAGTCCGGCCTCCAATTATCTGGACGACCTACTACTGCGCAACCAGGTCGCCATAGCTTTGGAGGAAGACAGAGACGAGCTGCTCTCGCTCCTTCGCCGGTTAGGGTTTATGGTCAGTCTGGGCAAGTCGGATCTCACTCCTTCACGGCGGTTTCTGCATCTGGGGATGGAATTCCTAACCGACCTCAACTTGGTCCGCCTGCCGTTGGCTCGGCAGCAGAAGATTGCCGAGCTCGCCTGTCAGATGGAGCTAGGAGCCTCCTTCCCGACCCGGGTATGGCTCCAGCTCTTGGGACTGCTCAGCGCAGCAGCGGATTTATTACCCCTCGGCAGGCTCTATGCCCGACCTCTTCAGCTCCACCTCCTCCTTTGCTGGCGCCCCTCCTCTGGCTCCCTGACGGATCCGGTTCCAGTTACTCCCCTAGTCCGGCCCCAACTCCAGAGGTGGTCAAACCTTGCGTGGTTGTCGACGGGCGTGCCTCTGCACTCCCCTCCAACCCGGTGGTCCCTCTGTACCGATGCGAGCCAGTCGGGATGGGGCGCTCACCTCTTACCGGACTTTGTCTCAACCTCGGGCCTTTGGCCTTGGGAATTCACGGACAAACACATCAACTGGCTGGAGTTGAAGGCGGTGTGGTTGGCCCTCGTCACCTGGCAAGAGAAGCTGACACACCAGGAGATCCTCATCCTTTCGGACAACTCGACAGTGGTGGCCTACATCCAGAACCAGGGGGGCACTCGCTCGCTCTCCCTGTGCATACTCCTGTACCATCTTTTGCTCTGGTGCAGGGACCGGGGCATTGCTCTTCGAGCCCGCCACATCCCGGGCCACCTGAACGTGGTCGCAGATGCCCTGTCCCGCCGCAGACAGCTTCTCCACATGGAGTGGTCCCTGCGCCCAGCCATCTTTCGCATGGTCTGCTCGCGATGGGAGACATCTGTTTGCCACCAGGTGAAACAAGCAGCTACCGATTTTTGTCTCCCCCGTTCCGGACCCGCTCACCTGGGCAGTGGATGCGCTCTCCATCTCTTGGGACGGGTTGATTGCTTATGCCTACCCTCCATCAATACTGGTGCCGAAGATCATACAGAAATTGCAGGGATGCTCCGCGGTTGTCCTGTTGGTGGCCCCCTTCAGCTGGACCAAAAGCTGGACCACGGACCTGCTCGCTCTGGCTATGGACCCGCCCTTGGAGCTCCCCACCCCGCCATTGATGCTCAAGCAGCCCCGGCAGGCGCTCTTCCACCCGTGCCCGGAGCGACTCCTCCTACATGCCTGGAGGTTGTCCGGCAAGCCCTCACCGCTAGAAGTTTCCCGGATGCTGCAGTGGCGGCGATTGCGGCAGCCCGCAGACTGTCTACCCGGAAGGTCTACGAAGGCAAGTGGAGGGTCTTCCAGTCGTGGTGTGCCACCCAGCGGCCCCCCCCCCCCCCCCCCCACCATGAATTTAACTACCCCCCAACTGGCGGCATTCTTCCTGTGGCTCTTCGACGACCAAGGCTTAGCACCTATTACCATCAAGGGTTATCGCGCCATGCTGGCGGACACTTACCGCCACTTAGGCCTCCCGGACCCGAGCGCTTGCAAAGATCTCTCGGACCTCATGGCTCATTTTGAACTTCGATGTCCAGTCTCTCATTCCCTCATAACTCGGTGGGACCTCTCCTGGGTACTGACGTGGTTAAATTCGGATCACTTCGAACCTCTGCCTTTGGCACGGTTCTCTGACTTGACCCGGAAAACATGTTTTCTCCTGACCCTCGCCATCGCGTCCGCATGAGTGAGCTTCATGCGCTTTCAGTATGCCCCGCATGTTTGCAGTTTCTAGCAGATGGCTCTGCTCAGCTGCTCACCAACCCGTCCTTCCTGGCGAAGAATCGATGGCCCTCAGCTGTGCCCCAGATGCTGACCATACGTCCGCTCAGAGGAACGGATCTTTCCAGCAGTTCGTGGCAACAAGATCCGGTCCGGGCACTAAAGATTTACCTGCGTCGAGCAAAGAAGATCCGCCTCTGTCGCTCCCACCTGTTCCTACCACTTTCTCCAGGCAGGCCAGATATTTCAGCTCAGACAGTCTTGTCCTGGCTGTGGTGGGTGATTCGGTCAGCCTACAAAGACCTCTCCCCGGACGGGGACAGACGGTTACAGATCCGTGCGCATAAAGTTCGAGCAGTGGCCACTAGTGTAGCTTTTGACCACAACTGCTCAATAAAAGACATTGTGACGGCAGTAGGTTGGCGTGCAGACTCCACCTTCGCCCGCTTCTACATCTGTGACCTATCCGGCCAGCGTGACTCCTTGGCCTTGGTGGGCGACATCTCCACAGCCCAACACTCCCTCCGCGCACCGCAGGCGCCTTAGGTACGTCCTAGCTGAAATCGTCGGGAGTTCCTTAGTGGGCCTGTGGGGGTGTACATAACTGAGGGTAATGGGGCGGCACCCGCCTCCTCTTCGTAATTCTTCCACATAGTAATGCCATCGGTAATGTATTTTGAGAAAACATGAATTTTTTTCTAAAATGTATTTTTTTTGAAAAATACTTACTGATGGCATTACTTGGATCACCCTCCCTCCTGCCCTGCTTGCCACCTCGGCTAAGCGTGAAACTGCTGGGCTTTCGCCCTATGATGCATGACCGGATAGGGTGGTAAGGGGAGGCCACCTGGGTTCCTATGCATGGATCCCCGGTGTCTCCTCCTCCCCAGTTGTGTAGGGGACACAACTTGGCTTAGACTGAAATCTATAGGCTATTCCATATAGTAATGCCATCGGTAAGTATTTTTCAAAAAAAATACATTTTTGAAAAAAATTCATTTTTCTTGTTTTGCTGTCAGGGTGGCTCTTTGTTTGGGGGTATATTTACAGACACTTTTCGCATTTTTAATGGAAGTCAGTATATATACATGTACTCAACACTTGACCTGACCATTTAATTAAATCATGAGATGTGCCGTGCCTGGATACTCAGCATCAAGCCAAGCATCTGTGTGGAGCACATCATTAATGTGTTAAGTCACTTGTTAAGGAAGCTGCAAATATGCCAATTCTCACTTGCTCGGAATTAATACCTCAGAAGTGTCTGCCTCAATCTGTAATAAGATTTTGTTTGAACAGGAGAAGCTGGTTGAAGCAAGAGCAGAGTTGTTCCGTTGTGCGTACCCTGAACTCTTCGATGTGGGTAACAACTGCTGGTACCCCCAAAACTACCCGAAGTCTCTCTTCACTGTGGACAACTTGGTGATAGGAGCATTGGAGTCAGCTTTCCAAGCTATGGTTTGTATTCATGTTTTATTACACCTATGAGCTATAGCCGGATTTTCGGATAATTTTTTTTTTTTTTTTTTTTTTTCACTTAAAAAGTGCCCCAAGACCCTCGCTTCAAAATTCAACTTTTTTTTTCGGTCCCACCCATGAATATATGTCTATTAAGATTAACTCATTAACTCTTTGCTTACTAAGTAACTTTTCTGTATTAAGAGGAGTGGTGGCCATGCAGGCCCTCCCCTGCTCCCCCAGGGGCAGACTGGAAAGTTGCCTGCATGTGTTGTATCGTGTCAGGGCATTATGGGTTTATGGACTGTGGTGTACTAGTTGATTTGCTTTTGAAGATAACGCACTGTTTTTGCATTTTAAACATCACTTGTATACGTTAAGCCTTTTGCTGGTTGAAGACATGTTTACTTCTCTCAAAAGGGGTCAATACAGTGAATCTCAATTTTATGTTCACTCACTGCAAGAGGCATAGGTTCTCATCATAGCTGCAGGGGCTCACGTGAATCTATTCCTCTTTCTGACAGTTTACATCATATTGAGGGACATAATCAAATTTAATCCCCCTGTATATGCTGCCACCATTACTGGTACTGTCAACAGTACTGCTGACTACATGTACAAGTGGTCTATCCCACACGTGTTTTTTGAAAAATGTTCCAGGATCCAGGTAGAGACCTGATATACATTGCCCCTAATTTGGTCAAACTGCTCACTAACTGAGTCTTCAGAGTTTGAACTCCGTCAACCCAGGGCCTATAATTATAAGGCACACAGAGTCATGTTAAGTGCACATGGAACAAAAGATACACTGCAGTCACAAGTGATTCCCTGTCGGGTTTACGTAGGCCTGCACACAAACTTATTCTGTAGCAGATGATATTGACAAATAACTGGACGACACATTTGACAACCACACTCCATGTGCACCTGTTGAATAGGGCTGTTAGAGCATACAGATACATAGAGTGTGGCTGTTTATTTGTCAGTATCGTCTGCTACAGGATTAGTTCCTAAGTAAAGCTGACAGGAACTCCCTTGTGACTTCAGTGTATCTCATGCTTTGTTCACGGTGTGCACTAGACTGTTGCATGCCTTATATAGACCCTTTGCTGATGGAGTTCCAACCCTGCAAACTCGTTTAGTGAGCAGTTTGACCAACTTAGGGGATAAATACAGTTTTTGGCTCACGTGCAAAGCAAAAGTGAGTCTATGTTTTTGGCCAGTGGTCGTCTGTCCATCGTCAATCCTCCGTCGTCCACCATCCGTGGTAAACTTTAATGTTGGCATTTTTTCGGAGACTATTCAAGCCAGATTCTTCAAACTTGACCCAAGGATACTTTGTGGCAAGACCTTTCTAAACATACCAGTTTGAGTGACCTCTCACAAAGGTCAAGGTCACGGGGATCAGGAAATATGTCAAAAATAGCTATATTTTGACATAATTTATTTTTTCTCAAATACTATTCACAACTTCAAATCCATACTTGGTACAAAGATTCCTGATGGTAAGACCTTTCTACACATACTAATTTGGTTGATCCCTCGAAAATAGCCATATTTTGACAAAAGATGATTTTTTTTTCAAATACTATTCGCAACTTAAAACCCACATTTGGTACAGAGATACCTGATGGAAAGACCTATCTATGCAAACTGGAGGGCAAGATGGCGGCCAGGCACCATCTTCTTGCCGGCCGCTCCGGCAAAATCCGCCAACTGTGCTTTTAAGTGACTCCTATTATTATTATTTTCCAGGCAGTGTTGTGCCATCAAGTTCTGAGGAAACAATGATGTACTTTATTTGACAACTTTATGTGATATCTGTGGTGTACCGACTATAACATCGTCTTAATCTTGTACACTGAATATTCGGAATTTGGACTTCGGTTTCACCAGTCGTGCCAGCCTATGTGTCCAAAGAAGAGCGTGCACATAAACTGTGTCATTATTAAATATGTGCTGTTCTGGGCTCCATCCCTACATTATTCACAGACTAACCCACTGCCTGATTTTTTCTTCTTTCTGACTGACCCCACAACAAGCGGCATGCCAGTGAAAATGACTGTGTGTGGTGGTGTTGGTTTTTATTTCATTATAATTACTCATGACTGTTACCTTCATGATATTATGTGTTATAAATGATGTTTACTGACTTTGTCGGAGGGGTGCCCTCTGAACACCGGCGCTGTACTATAGCGACGGGCCTCCAGGTACAGCTTCGACCGTTGTTTTATGTTGCCTAGATGGGAGATTATTTTCCTTTCGACGGTAATTTGTTTTTCTTGTAAAGTTGTATTTTTGTGTACTAGCTTTAGTCAAGTAGGAATTTAACAAACGAGCATATACTAGTGTGTTCAGGAGAAATAGGGCTGTCCGAGCATTCTGTTTTTGTCAGGGAGGTTCGGGTCGGGATGAGGCCACTGGCGCCAGCCATTTGATGCTTTGGCGACGGGCTTCACCCATACCGAGTCATTGTCCATATTGTAGCTCTGTTATTGTAATTTGTGGAATGAGCATGGGTGAGTGAATGTGAGCAGCACCTGCGGTGGCAAGACAATTTTTGCTGTGTATGATTATCTTCTATTACAGCAACAATAAAGTAATCTTGAATTTGGATTACTTCTTGGAAAGGTCAAGGGTCACGAAGGGCTCAGGAAATAGGTCAGAAATAGCCATATTTTGACAAAAGATGTTTTTTTTTTCAAATACTATTCACAACTTTAAACCTAAACTTGCTACAGAGATACCTGATGGGAAGACCTTTCTATGTACACTATATTGGTTGATCCCTTAGAAAGGTCAAGGGTCACGAGAGCTCATAAAATTGGTGAAAAATAGCCATATTTTGACAAAAGATGTTTTTTTCTCAAATACTATTCACAACTTCAAACCCAAATTTGGTACAGAGATACCTGATGGAAAGACCTATCTATTCATACTAATTTAGATGACCCCTTGGAAACGTCAAGGGTCACAAGAGGCTGGCAAGTGTGTGTAAAATGCCGATTATTGATAACATTTTTGCAAATTTTTCAGCCAAATTGCATACTAATTTAGTCGACTCGTCACAAAGGTCAAGGGTCACATGGGGTTGACAGATGTGTGAAAAATGCTTACATTTTCAGAAAACATAGATTTTGGTGCTGCAGAAGCCAGCCCTTGTCACAAAGGTCACACATATTTAAATCGGTCATACACGTGAGCCATAATGTCTTTGCCTTTCTTGTTCAGCCAGATTTGGTACAAAGATAGCTGATGATAAGACCTTCCTATGCATACTAATTTAGTCAACTCATCACAAAGGTCACGGGAGGTTGACAGATGTGTGAAAAATGTTTACATTTTCAGAAAACATGGATTTTGCTGCTGCAGAAGCCAGCCCTTTTCACAAAGGTCACACATATGTAAATCGGTCATACACATGAGCCATAATGGCTTTGCCTTTCTTGTTTTGAACTGAGTTCAATAGCTGAGTTTAAAACACATGCAGGATGGAACGAAAAGATTAAATCTCTGTATTAAGTCTACATCTGTTTTAGTACGTTTTTTACCATATTTGTTGACCAGGATGAGCAAATAGTGAGGGAGAGTGTTTCATTCTCCCTGCCCGGAGGATGCACCGCTCTTGTTGCACTCTTCATTCTGGGAAGGCTGTTCATTGCCAATGCTGGAGACGGCAGGTTGGCCCAATTGTGTTCTCTTTTAATGCAGTGCAATTTGAAGTTCTAACCTTTTGGCTGTTGGTAGCGCCTTTTGGAATCATCGTGACAAAAAGAGATACTGACAGCCACACGGTTAGAATTGATGTGTTTTCAGTTGTCAGAGGACCCCTTAACCCATTATACCCTGAGGTTACTTTTGTTAATTGTCCTATGAAGGCTAAATTACATTTTAGGAGACAAATCAAACATTTTAGATCAAGGACGATGCAAGAATAGCTTGGCACCTTAGGCGCCAAGCTATTCTGGCACCACCTTTGAACTGTCATAGTCAGATTTATTTCTTGCGATAGTGTATCAGGATGAAAATGTTAACTCATTTGAAAAGTGCTGCATATGGGTATGTGGATATTTGTTACATATCCGTCTGGGGCTCATCTTGAATGAGTTAACCCATTCAGTCCTACCAGGGGGTATTATGGTTATTGAAATATTAGAAATGACACATTTCTGTCATCATTGCTCCTTAATTTGACATTCCACTTTGGCTCAAGACCACACAAGGCAGAATGACCATGATAGTTCAAAAAGCATGGTGTCAAAAGAGCTTGGCATCAGTAGGCTCCCTGTTTTATCACCACACTTAAACTATCATTATGATTTAATCTCCTGAACTGGTATCTGGTTCCTTTATCTCTGGTACCTTATCTGGTTCCTGGTATCTTTTTCCTTCCTTATCTGGTTCCTCAAATTAAGGTTCAGTGTGTTAAAAGCAGAGTACACTACCTATTATCCTGTTTCAGAGTTGTTTCACAATACATAAGGAAATGTTAACTGGAAAGGCCAACCGTGTTCGCATTATTATAAGGATGTTCAGATGCATTTAGTAAATATTTCCTGCTCACCTAGTTTTGTACATTTAACTTGTTTCCTCAAGATCCATATCGATGGCATTACTATAAGGAAAATACCCCTTAGCTTACCGATTTCAGCCTAAGAACCCTTTGTGTGTTCCAACACAACCACCCCCACCCAGGTCTGCCCTGGGGGACTTGGGTGGGGTTAGATAATTTTTAGTTCCCAGGGTCACCCTGGTCAGCCCCACAAGGTGGGTTTTCCCCTCTAATCTGGGGCATGTGTTTCTGTCTACCCTTGGTCCACTCACCTGTATTTTCCTTTTTTAAACTCTCCCTACTGTCTGCACTGTCTGTAGCTCTTAATATTTGATGTGTGTTGCTAAATGGTCTTAGGTTTATTTAACATATTAGACCGACTGGTGACATACATTCTGTTTAGTTTTTTTTTTTCACAAGCAGTGCAGGCACGTCCTGAGAAAGTCTTGTTGCTGTCGGGACGTTAAGCAATGTACAACCAACCAACACAACCAGGGACGCAACTCTAGGGAGATGTAACCAAGGACCCTGGGTAGTCTCCCTTCCATCCATAAGGCTACGTGAGCAATGTAGTCATGCCAGTTTTACCCTTAGCTTCCCGTGAGAACGGTTCACCGGCTTCAGCCTTCCCGGTTTGGAATTGGATTATGTTCTACGGCTACGCTACATTCACAAGTTTTGACTAGTGGCTAAGAAGATGGCGAGGTAAGGCCTCGGGTTATGTCTACGAGAAGGCCGTCTTGATTTACGGTGGCGTGGGCGGCATACTCCGTGGAATTTGACGAATTTTGGGACTAACCCAGGCTTAGGTGCTCTAGGCATTCATTTGACAGGCGCTACTGGACCCCGCCTGACATGAGGTGACGCTTCATTTCCGGCTTTGCCCGCGGCATCGGAATGTGACCAGTCTTCACCCGGAGGACTCAGCTTCAGCCCTGGTATTTCAGGACAGTTCCCCCGCTTCCCTCCCCAACAGCCCTCCAGCACCTGACACTGCAGGAGATGCACCTTCGGGCTCTGAGACCTCTCGTGTCTTAGATGAGGTGGCGCGTCTGATCTCTGTTATTCTTCTGCCAGAGGTATGCCCACCTTCTCCACCTCTCAAGAGGAAGGCCTCGGTGGACGCCCCTTTCCAGGCAAAGCGATTCAAGTCTCTTCCTCAGCCACCAGGTTATCGGGACCTTTCGGATGCCTTTAGTGAGCATCTGCACCAGGGCAAGCTGCGGGATAAGGGTTTCTTTGTGGACACTCAGTGGCCGGCGGATGTCGACATGAAGTTCCGGCAAGCGTGGTACGCGGGTCACTCCCAGGCTTTCATCTGCCCCCTTCCGGCTGTAGACCCAGCGGTGGAGGTACAGGCTGGAGGCAAGGTGCAGGTTCAGTGGTTCTTCCCTCCTGGTCTCGACCGCACGGCAAGTTTGATCCGTAATTCCCTGGCTTGTGTGGGTTTCCTGGATCTGGCTAAGCAGGCGGTGGTGCGGAGTGTGGAGCAATTTTGGGAGCGGCCTAGTGAGACGCACTTGCGGGACATCCACTCTTTGGCTGTGATGGCGAATCATGCGGTTCACCACACCACGACCGACGCCCTGGCGGCTGCACCGACCTGTGACTTAATGAGACGTGACGCCGTTCTGTAGAGTTGCCCCAGCATCCCCCCGACCTTCCTCTCTCAGCTCCGCTGTGCCCCCTTGGGCGGTTTTCTCCTCTTCATATCCACCTGGCAGGAGGTTAAGGATTCTGCTAAGGGCCTGTGGCCTAGTGCTCCCAGAGCGGACTTCTCCCGGTTTCAAGTTGCCCGCAAAGACGAGGGTCGCACCCTGCAGAGCTTCAGACCCACCTCCTGGCTTGTCACCAGACTTCCTCTCAGGACCAGACCTCAGGCTCCTCCTCCCGGTCCCGGCACCCTTCTGGCTCAGGAACGCCCGGAAGCCCGGACTTGGGAGGGCCCAGTGACTCTCTCCCTCCTTTGCCCCTGCTGATTCCTGCAGGGTCTCCAGTTGGTGGGAGGCTAACGCTGTACAGCGACGAGTGGCAGTCGCTGCTGCCGGAAGACCTTTGGATTCTCGCCACGATCTCGGAGGGCCTCCAGATCTCTTTTTGGACTCCACCCCCACCCGCCGCACTGAGATGTTCCTCTCTCTGGACGCGCGTGCCGGTCGACCAGTCCAAGGCAGATGCTCTTCAGGGAGAGATCTCCGCTCTGCTTCAGGCCACCATGGAGGTAGTAGCCCGCCATGACTCTCCGGCCTTCTACAGTCGCCTCTTCCTGGTTCCAAAGCCTGGCGGCAAGTGGCGACCAGTCATAGACCTCTCTGCCTTGAACAAGTTCATTGCCCCCCCCCCCCCCCCCCCCCCCCCCCCCCCCACTTTCCGCATGGAAATGGCAAGAGCTTTACGAGCCTCGGTTCAGCCTATGGACTTTGCTGTCCGTCTCGACCTCTCGCATGCATATGTACACATTACCATGCACCCTGCTTCTCGCCGTTACCTGCGCTTCGCCTTCCGCAGAGTGGTCTACCAGTTCCGAGTCCTCCCCTTCGGTCTCAACCTCAGCCCTTGGGTCTTTACGAGGATCATGGATGTTGTAGTGGCCAAAGCCAGGCAGGTTTCCTCAAGCCCTACCTCCAATTATCTCGACGACCTGCTCCTCAAGAACCAGGATGTGACCTCGCTAAGGGCAGACAGGGACGCTATCCTAGCGCTTCTTCGCTGGCTCGGGTTCCTTGTCAACATGGGGAAGTTGGACCTCGTTCGTCTTGCAAGTTTGTTCACCTTGGCATACAATTCTTGACCGACCTCAACAGGGTGCGTTTACCGGAGGCTCAGATCCTGAAGTTGGCGTCCCTAGCCCACCAGGTGTCTCTCCCCGACACGGTTACGGCCAGGACTTGGCTCCAGCTCCTGGGTCTAATCAGCACAGTGGCAGACCTGTTACCCTTCGGCCGGCTCTACTCGCGCCCGCGCCCGCTCCAGCTCCATCTTCTTCTCCACTGGTGTCTGTCCTCGGGAGGTCTGGCAGCCCTCTGATCCCAGTTCCGCTGTTGATCCGTCCTCACCTTCACAGATGGACAGACCAGTCTTGGTTGGCGATGTGAGTGCCACTCTTCGCCCCCACCCCCACCCCCACCCCACCCTCCGCAGTTCTCGCTCTGCTCCGATGCAAGCCTCATCGGCTGGGGAGCTCACTTACTGCCGGAGTTCAGCGCCGTCTGGGTCGGTGGACTTTGGAACTCCGAGACAAGCACATCAACTGGCTAGAGTTGAAAGCCATCTGGATGGCGCTCATCACCTGGGAGTCATGACTCCATGGCCAGGAAATCCTGATCCTGAGAACACGACAGTGATAGCCTATATCCAGATGCGGTTCCCGTCCCTATGCATGCTGCTGTACCAGATTCTCCTGTGGGGCAGAGATCGTGGAATTGCACTTCGAGCACAACACATCCCGGGTCAAAATGTTCTCGCCGACTCCCTCTCTCGACAGGGACAGCTCCTCCACACCGAGTGGTCCCTCCGTCCGGACATCTTCCGGATGATCTGTGCGCATTGGGAGACGCCCATGATCGACTTGTTTGCGACCAGATGGAACAAGCAGCATCCTGGACCTGCTCGCCTGGACAGTGGACGCTCTGTCCGTCTCCTGGGAGGGCCTCGTGGCCTACGCTTATCCTCCCTCAGTGCTGGTGCCCAAGGTCCTTCTCAAGCTCAGGGGATGCAACACAGTCCTGCTCCTCGTAGCCCCGTTTAGTTGGAATAGGAGCTGGACGACAGACCTTTTGAGCCTTGCCACGGACCCTCCTCTCTGGCTCCCCTCACCTCGCACGATGCTGAAGCACACCAGGCAAAATCCTTCCACCCTTGCCTGGAGAGACTACTTCTTCACGCCTGGTGGTTGTGCGGCAAGCCCTCGCAGCCTGAGGTTTCTCGAATGCAGCAGTGGAGGCGATCGCTGCAGCCCGTAGACCATCCACCCGCCAGGTAAAGTGGAGGGTCCTACAGTCTGAGTGCCTCTTCCCCACGGCACTGACCATGCCTCAGCTGGCCGAGTTCTTCTTGTGGCTGTTCAGAGAGCAGAACTTGGCCTCGATCAGAGGCTACCTCTCCATGGTTGCCGACTCTTACCGGCACTTGGGCCTACTGGACCTGGGAGTGTGCAAGGACCTCTCAGACCTGATGTCCCACTTCCAACTCCAGCGTCCGGTCTCTCGCTCTCTCCTTCCACGGTGGGATCTCCCATGGGTGTTAACTTGGTTGAACCCCAGTCAGTTCGAACCTCTTCCCTTGGCCCGCCGAGCAGATGTGACCAGGAAGACCTGCTTCCTCTTGGTCTTGGCCCTCGCCACAGCAGCCAGAATTAGCGAGCTGCACATGCTGTCAGTGGACCCGGCCTGCCTACAGTTCAGGGCTGATGGCTTAGTACAACTCCTACCAAGCCATCCTTCTTGGCCAAAAATAGACTCCCCTCGGTCGTGGCACTGGTGATGCGTCTACGCCCGCTCACAGGGTTTGACTGGTCCCAGACATCCCAACTGCAGGACCCGGTCCGAGCGTTGAAAGTCTACCTGCGCAGAGTAAAAGCCCATCAGGAGAGGCCACACTTGCCTCTTCCTGCCTTTGGCCCCGGGTCGAGCTGACATTTCTGCCCAGATGATCTCGTTCTGGCTGTGATGGATCATCTGCTCCGCGTACAATGATATCTCACCATTGGGTGGCTAAGAGAATGCGGATACGGGCACACGAGGTCAGAGCTGTCACTGCGAGCGTCTCATTTGACCGCAACTATGTGGTCGGAGACATTGTAGCGGCTGTTGGGTGGCGAGCACAGTCCACCTTCGCCAGCTTCTATCTCCGAGACCTCTCCGGCCAGCGAGACAATCTGGCCCTCATCGGAGACCTCTCGGCAGCGCAACACTTCCTCCGGGCACCTCAGGCGCCATAGGTAACACTTAGCTGAAAGCGTTGAGAGGTTGCCCCTCATGGCTAACTTTGCAGTGGCGGGGATTTTGGGCGGCACCCTGCTCCTTTTTGCTATTCTTCCATATAGTAATGCCATCGGTATGGATTTTGAGGAAACAAATGTATTTTTCTCTAAAAGATATTTTTTTGAAAAATACTTACCGATGGCATTACTCAATGGGCCCTCCCACCTCCCCCGCTTGCTGCCAATACGCCAAGAGTAAGACTGGCATGACTACACTGCTCACATGGCCTTATGGAGGGAAGAGAGACTACCCAGGGTACTTGGTTACATCTCCCTAGAGTTGTGTCCCTGGTTGTGTTGGAACACACAAAGGGTTCTTAGGCTGAAATCGGTAAGCTAAGGGGTATTTTCCTTATAGTAATGCCATCGGTAAGTATTTTTCAAAAAAATATCTTTTAGAGAAAAATACATATTTTGTAAAATGCACTTTATGTGAATGCAGAGCAGTAGTGTTCACAGACAATGAGATGGTGCAGATGTCGACAGAGTTCACGCCAGACAGAGAACGAGAGAGGATCAACATGTTGGTATGGCTCCATGAACTTGCAAGAGTCTATAATTTTGTGCTGGTCTGTGATTTTGGACCTTCAGGTCCTCAGACCGATGTCAGCTGTAGTGGGCCGCCGCATTTACATGAGCTGGCCCACTGCTGCTGACTTCAGCCCAAGGACCTTTGCTTACTCAGCATGGCCTTGATCTGTAAGGTACAGAATCACAGACCAGATGTGTATACACATCTGGTCTGTGATTCTGTACCTTACTAGGGTTTTTGACAATCTATATTTTCTTTTATTAGTACCTGGTCAAAACGGCGGAAATAAATTGGTTTGTTTACTAGTCAGGCCTCGGAAAATCAAATGTTTGGGGGGGGGGGGGGGAGTGGGGGGGGGGGGGGTGGAGGTGGGAGGGGGGGGGCACAGTGTTCAGTCTGGCCTTAAAGGTCAACTGATTAGAGGGGGAGGGGGATGCTGCAGTCTTCAGTCAGACCTTTCTGAATCTCAAACGTGTACTTTGGGTTGGGGTGGGGTGGGGTGGGGGGTGGGGGGCGCAGGTGGGTGGGAGAGGGGGGGGGGGGGCAGGTGGGTGGGGGGAGGGGGGCTGCAAAGCATATGCACAAAGTTGGATTGTACATTTATTGTAAATTCTTAGTATTCTTCTACGAATGTTGGTATTGCCAATTTCACAGTCGGTATTTATCTTTTCAAATCTCTGTTGCCTGCCGGTTGCTCCTTTTCTTTCCAATATTTGCCTTCAGAAGCTGGTAAAAACATGAAAATTACTGCATGTTTAATGTGAGCATTGTGTATGTGGTTTTTAGTTTTATGGCCCTGCAACAAAACAGTGGTTTTTTTTTATTCATGATGTTCTAACTTTATGATTCAAAGCCATTTAGTGATTTACAAGAACCTTTTGAAACAAGGACATCTAGCCATTGTCAAGATTATGTAATGTGAGCTGGTCACTAATTTTGGATCTTATGACCTAGAGTAAACGTAAGGCCCAAATTAATTACAGACCAAACACTTTTTAACTGTGAAAAAATAACAATATGGTACACACGTTTTGCCTTCATTAACCTTGTTACTGCCAGGGCAAGGTGAACGCTACCCAGTTGCAAGAGACTTGAACACTCCATGGGACCCCACAAAATTTGATTATTGTCGTATGAAAGCTCCAGTGCCTTACAGATAAGAAGGCAGATCAACCATTGTAGTACAAGAATGGTGCCTTATTAGCTTGGCATCTTGGGTGCCAAGCTGTTCTGGCACCACCAGTGAACCATCATAGTCAAATTAATTTCAAGCAGTGGTGTATCAGGATGAAAAGGGTTAAATGGCCAAATGTGTGACATGAAGGAAAATTTAAGCTTTCTTTTCAAAACACAGGGTTACTGTCGCCCGGATTTGCTTCATGGTCTCTTCACATACAAGACGTTCTGGCGCATGCCGCGAACAGAACAAGAAGTAGGAAAGAAGATGCTTTGCAGAGGACCCATGGACCAGGGATGGTGAGGTTTTTTTTTTTGCTCACATGCGAAGAAAAAGTGAGTATGTTTTGGGCCAGTGGTCGTCCATCCGTCCGCTGTCTGCCGTTGTCCGTGGTAAACTTTAGCGTTGGCATTTTCTCAGAGACTATTCAAGCTACAGTCTTCAAACTTGGCCCAAGGATACTTTGTGGCAAGACCTTTCTAAACATACTAATTTTGTGACCTCTCACAAAGGTCAAGGTCACAGGGGATCAGGAAATATATCAGAAATAGCGATTTTTGGCCATAATTTATTTTTTCGCAAATACTATTCACCACTTCAAACCCAAACTTGGTACAAAGATACCTGACGGTAATACCTTTATACGCACACTAATTTGGTTGATCCCTCAAAAAGGTCAAGGGTCACAAGAGCTCAAGAAATAGGTACTTTCACAAATACTATTCACAACTACAATCCCAAACTTGCTACAGAGATACCTGATGGTAAGACCTATCTATGGATACTAATTTGGATGACCCCTCGGAAAAGGTCAAGGGTCACAAGAGCTCAGGAAATAGGTAAAAAAATATCCATATTTTGACATGAACTGTTTTTCCTCAATTAGTACTCACAACTCCAAATCCAAACTTGCTACAGCGATACCTGATGGTAAGACCTATCTATGCATACTAATTTGGATGACCCCTCGGAAAGGTCAAGGGTCACAAGAGCTCAGGAAATAGGTATAAAATATCCATATTTTGATATGAAATGTTTTTTTCTCAATTACTATTCACAACTTCAAACCCAAACTTGCTACAGAGATACCAGATGGTAAGACCTATCTATGCATACTAATTTGGATGACCCCTCTTTAAAGGTCAAGGGACATGAGGTTGACAAATGTGTATAAAATGCCAATAATTGTAGTTATTGTCAACATTTTTGCAAATTGTTCAATCAAATTCACAACTTCACAGCAAGAAATGGTACAGGGATACCTGATGGTAAGACTTATCTATTATGCATACTAATTTGGATGACCCCTCAGAAAGGTCAAGGGTCACAAGGGCTCAGGACATAGGTCTGAAATAACCATATTTTGACAAAAGATGTTTTTTCTCAAATACTATTCACAACTTTAAACCCAAACTTTCTACAGAGATACCTGATGGAAAGACCTTTCTATGCATACTAATTTAGTTGATCCCTTGGAAAGGTCAAGGGTCATGAGAGCTCAGGAAATGGGTCTAAAATAGCCATATTTTCACAAAAGATATTTTTTCTCAAATACTATTCACAACGTAAATCCCAAATTTGGTACAGAGGGACCTGATGGTAAGACCTATCTATGCATTCTAATTTGGATGACCCCTTGGAAAGGTCAAGGGTCACAAGAGGCTGGCAAATGTGTGTAAAATGCTGATTTTTGATAAAATTGTAGGTATTCCTAGGTACAGTGGAGTCCGCTTAACACAAATTTCTGGGACACGGAAAATCACATCATGTTAAACGTATTTCGTGTTAACCAATATGGCCTCAAAATTGATCACGGCCCTCAAGGGATCAACTAAATTAGTATTCATAGAAAGGTGTGTAAGAGATGTGTGCGTGAATGAGTACGAGGTTAAAAGTGCACTTTATCGTACTTTATATGCATACCTTCAGCTTGCTAGGAAAACACAAGGAAACGTATACAGCTCACATATTTAATGAAAAATCCATCAGGTAATATTCATAGTAAAGTACAATCCATCAGGTAAAAGCAGCACAGGCTGAAGTACAATCCCGCATCGGTAAAAGGGTTGTGTTGGTACACGAATGATGCAACATGAATACCGTTCAGAAACGCTAGCCATGAGAAGATGGATTACAACAGCCGAAGGCTATTCAGCCAATCACAGACTAGAGTTCGCTTTGATCTGTGTCATGTGTACTACAGCGCGAGAGCGATACGGAATTGGTTTTCAGTGTTTGAGAATGGAATCTGTGTTCATGTTAAACAGGTGAATAATAGTGAAATTGCCCTGGTTGGGAATCAAAACCAGCTTCGTGTAAAACAAAATTTCTTGTTAAGCATTTCATGTTATCAGTGAAATTTTAATACAGAATAAGAAGGCCGGTGGCTGGGAATGCAAAAACGGTTCATGTTAACCGGAAATTCGTGTAAAGCGTGTTCGTGTTAACTGGACTCCACTGTAGGTATTTTTGCCAATTTTTTCAACCAAATTTGGTACAAAGATAGCTGATGATAAGACCTTCCAATGCATACTAATTTAGTCGACTTATCATAAAGGTCAAGGGTCAATGGGGGTCGACAGATGTGTGAAAATGCTTACATTTTCAGAAAACATGGATTTTGCTGCTGCAGAAGCCAGCCCTTGTCACAAAGGTCACACATATGTAAATCATTCATAACGTGAGCCATAATGGCTTTGCCTTTCTTGTTTTATGAAGAGTTGTACAGGTTGAGTTGTGCAACTGAGCCATTAGGGCTTTGCAAAAGGTCATCGAAAGTATGTTGTTTCAGTTGTGTATGTTAGCTGTAAGTGCTTTAAATTGCCACATTCTTCTTCTCACTGCAGGCACTATGAAACTGTGATGTCTGAAGATCTCGGCAAAGTTCCACTTGTTCCTTACGTGGAGGTCAAAAGTGATAGGGTAAGTGCAGTTCAATATATACCATCCCTGACTTACCACTGCAAGGGTGGAAGCAACCCTGATAGCTCAAGGGTGGTGCCAGAATAGCTGTTCTGGCACCACCCTCGAACTATCTGCAGCTAGGGTTGTTGTGTCTCTTGAATTGTAAAATTTTCTTCAGAGGACAACTTCCATATTTAGGAATTTTTACCATCAGACTCGGTGTTTGAAGTATGTATGCTGTCATCGTAGTTTAAATACAGCTGTTATTATTTTCTCAAAATCATTACCGATGACATTAGGAAACTTCGCTTAGCATACCAATTTTAGCCCCCAAAACTCGTTGTGTCCCTCACAACAGGGGAGGCAACTCTGGGGTGTCGTTACCAGGATACCCCGAGTAGCCTCCCGTGCCTCCCTATCTAGTGGCGCACTCACCCTTTCCCGCCAGTCTCTTCGCTCGGCTACACCTAATTGTTCGTGTGCACCTCGCGTGCTCCGACTGTGTATGGTGGGATTTACCTTTTGTGAACTCGACTTACGTTGGAATTATGTTGGACGTGTGCTACTACCTGTGCGGTGTTGAGTGCTTGGATTACCTTCGGTTTCTGAGGATTTACTTGGTGGTTGGCCTCTGTGGATTACTGGGTCTCAGGACATGGCAAGGTAAAGCTTCAGTTACTACCTCAGCCAATGATTTACCGGGTGGCGGCAATTGACCGGAGACTATGTATGCGACCGACCGGGAGCTCGGACCCTCGTAAGGAGGCTCCGCATACTTGCGCCGGCCTTTGTCTGTCTTATGTTATAGTACTCAATGAGGACCCGCACCAAGTGTGGCGCTCCAGTGGCTTAGTGGTGCGCACGATTTCGGCCTACCCTGCTCTGGCTGCACCTCCAGTCGGACTGGCATCTAATGCATGACGTGAGAGGAGAAAAGATGGTCACAGCTTTGGGCATTTTACCGGACTGAGAGACCGGCACGCAACCCAACAGCGACCACAGCCATAAAGTTTCACAGAGGAGGGCCACCTCAGACATCGTGAGCTTATCGGCACAAAAAGGGACCTGCTGCCCCCCACTGGTGCCTCAGACAGAGCTGCTCCGCCTAAAGCTGTATAAGAGCCTTAAAGCAGCTGATGAGATTTGCCATCCCTTCTAGCACCAAGAGCTCTAACCTGCCTTTTCGACCAGGGATATGCCATGACCGGGTTTGTCCCCCACGGAGATACAGGCATTGAGAGCTCGGTCCCCCTGCAGGGAAATGTTGGGCCACTCACACGCCCACACCAGAAAAACAAAGAGTCCAGGCAGCAGAAGCGAAGGACCACCCCTCTGAGACGACAGTGCCCTCTTGCCATAGGCCGGACCAGCGCCTAGACAGGGCCGCACCAAAGGTGCACCTCTCAGAGCGGGATAGGAATTAAGCCGCCGACGGACAGGCCATGAACAAAGAGGGGGCCAGAGACTGAGAACGGAGCCACAGGCCGTGAGATGGTTCTGTCAGTGCAAACTACCAAGTCCGAAACCCACCACGGGTAGGAAGGAAGCTTGGTCAGTCATTACAGCCGACGAGACGTGTTTCCTCGTCAAGGTCACGCCCCTGAAGCACCACCACCTGACGGACAGGCCACAAACACAGACTCCGGGGTCCCGAGACAATGGAAGAATAAAAAGGAGAGAGAAAAGAGAGAGGGTGGAGCCACAGACGGTACAAGGCCCCCAGTCAGGTCAGATCCACCAAGACCGAAGCCCACCACAGAGAGGGAGCAAGCTCAGTCAGTATTACAGCCGATGAGATGTTGTTCCTCGTTGAGGGCAGACCCCGGAGCAAACTCCTTCCCCCCCCCCCCACCCCCACCCTCCCATCCCCTGCGCTAGGAACGGTGAGAGGGACACCCAGCGCCCTCGTGAGAGCGACCTCAGCAGACAGGGACAGGGTGCTACAGATACCCCACGCCAGGATACCCCATTTCCCGCTCCTCCTCGCCGGACCAGCAGACAAGTTTGGGTGCAACGCAGCGATGGAGCTCTTCACGGCACCGGACCTCCGAGGCACCATCCAGGAGCAGCTGATCTTCTGGCCAAACCGGCGGGGACCGATCTTCCTTGAGGACTTGACGGCCTCGACGTCTGCGACGATTCACAGGAACAGACTCCCCCCAGGGGCTACGCTTCGATTGGCGCACAGACTGGCAGCGTCTCCCTCTTCATAGGCAGCGATGGGTGGCGAAGAGGTGCTCAGTCTACACTCAGAGGACTCGGTGGCGGCATGGGGCGTAAACGACAGACATCTGGCGGATGGTTGGCGCTCTCCACCCCCGCGGTCAGCGCGGCCTCGGCATCGCAGACTCGCCGCTCCATGGACAAGACGTCCCGGCTCATCGCATCATGCCTTACTCCGGACTACTGCCCTCCGTCTCCACCCCTGAGAGGAAGGCCTTGGCGATGGTCGACGCACTGCAGCGGCCCCAAGCACTTCAAGTCGCTCCCTCATCCGGCAAGCTCCCGGGATCTAGCGGAGGCAGTCTCGGCTCGCCAGCGACAAGATGGCTTCGGAGACCACGGCTTCTTCGCAGACTCCCCCTTGACCAGAGAGGATGGTGTCTTCTTGCGCCAGCGGTGGTTGGAGCTCACTCCCAGGCGCTTCCGGTGTCCTTTCAGTGGTGGGCTAGGAGGCACTGATGCAGGCGGAGGTACCCCGCAGTCATGGACGCTGACGCGAGGCTTGGACAGGACAGCTACCTTGGCACACTTCCCCATAGCGGGTGCGGGATTCCTCGAGATGACGACGCATCCTGTGGTTGCGTGGTGGTAGACCTCCTGGGACCTCTCGGGGCGGTGTCCGCTAACGGACACACAGTCACCCGGGACCGCGAGGCCAGTAAAAAGCGGAAAAACTGCCACGCGCGAGAACCAGTCTAACGCCCAGCGTCACAGTGAACGCTGCACCATTGCAAACAAGCCAACATGCAATGAAACAAATTAAACACGACAACAAAAACGAGGGAGGAAACAGCAGGGTCAAACAAGATCTGTTGCTTAAACTATCAAATGCTTAAAGCACCCCAAACAATGCAATGACTCTAAATAAACAGGAAAGAGTGACCTAACAAAATATAAATCCACAGAACGGTGTTTATCACCAATGTGGTCAGGTTGGTCCGCTGACGAGAACAGTACCTGGCTTATTGCAAGCAAAAATGTGTTCGAAATACGCAAGGGAATGAAGTGACAAAACAAAATCTACACCTGTGTCATAAAACTTTGTGTATACGGCCAAGCCAGAATAAACAGGCTACCGAACGCGTTGTTGGTGTGCGATGTTGAGCACCATTTTATACACTCCCCCCCCCCCCCCCCCCCCCCCTGCTGAGGCTCCCCGCATCGCGCTCGGTGCTCAAGCAGCAACGGTTTCCGCAAATAAGGGAACGAAGCGCACCTGGAATGACCGTGGCTGCGCACTTGGAGATGGTCAGGCAGGCCCTCGCACCCAGAGGCTTCTCGGGTGCGGCAGTGGAGACGATCACTGTGGCGCGGAGGGGCTCTACCCGTAACGGATACCTGGAGGTGCCAAGCCTGGTGCGCAGCAGAACGACACGCCCCCTCGGACCTGACTAACCCCCAAAGGGCCGAATTCTTTGGTGGTTATGCCCCAAGCAGAACCGGGCCCCATCACCAGCCGAGGTTTCCTGGCAATGGTGGCATGCGTTTACCGACGCCTGACAGGGCCAGAACCGGGCACATGCAAGACCTCTCGGATCGGGGGGGGGGGGGGGGGGGGGGGGGGGGGGGGGGGGGAGGGGGTGTGGGGCTTCGATCGACTTGGAGACCTAACCAGGAAGACCTGCTTCCTGCTCGCCTTTTGGGTAAGCGAGATGCATGCCTTCTCCGGGCGTCCCTCCTGTCTCCAACTCACGGCTGATCACTCGGTGCTACGCCTCACTGACCCTACGTGTTGGCCAAGTACCGCCTCCCAGCGTCCGCGCGGAAGTATTGACCGTCCGTCCGCACAGAGCTACAGACCAGTCCCAAGAGACCCGTCTACTGGACCCAGTCAGTGCGCTTGAAGTGTACCTAGGCAGAACTAAGCCACTAGGACTAGGGCGCTCACACCTATTCCTGCCCTTGGCTCCAGGTAGACGAGACAGGGCGGCGCAGACGATCCCTGCCTGGCTACGCTGGGTCATCTGGTCGGTGTACAAAGAGCTCTCGCCAGAACAGGCCAGTACGATGCGCATCTGAGCACACGAGGTCATAGCAGTGGCTGCGAGCATCACCTTGGCCACAACGGCGCAGTGAAGGACCTTCGGACGGCCATGGGGTGGCGGGCCGAGTCTACCTTCGCCCGCCTCTACCTCCGAGACCTATCTGGCAAGCGCGACTACCTGGCCCTGTTGGGGGACATCTCGGCAGCGCAGCACTCCCTCCCGGTGCCACAGGCGCCATGGGTAACGCCTAGTTAAAATTGTCGGGAGTGGTGCGTAGGGACGGGCCTCGATAGTTAACGAGAGGATCGCTCAGGCATGGGAAGGTGTACCGAGATTGCGGCACCCTCCTCTTATTCACCATTCATCCTAATAGTAATGTCATCGGTAATGATTTTGAGAAAATAAATGGATTTTTCTCTAATATGACGTTACTCAGAGGTCCCTCCCTCCTACCCCGCTTGCCGCAGTTGAGCTAAGGCTCAGAGACTGGTGGGAAAGGGTGAGTGCGCCACTGGATAAGGAGGCACGGGAGGCTACTTGGGTATTCTGGTAGCGACACCCCAGAGAGGGACATAATGAGTTTTGGGGGCTAAAATTGGTATGCTAAGAGAAGCTTTTTAGTGGTAATGTCATCGGTAAGTATTTTTCGAAAAAATACATTTTAGAGAAAAATCTATTTTTGATAACAAGGTCAGGTATAACAACACTTTGTTAAAGGTCCCAAGCACTTTTCAATGTAAATTACTTCACATAGAACAAACTCAACAAAAATGGGTCAGCTGGCACGTTGCTATATTCAAAGTCACCTGTGTGTACATGTATGGGAGATAGATTTAGTTTGCACCTGCCATGAGCATGCTGACAGTTCCTGCTTCCCGGAAATAATATTGATATGAAGCAGCCCATGAAGTGTGATTATCTGAGTGTTTTCCTCATATTATGGAAAAAAAAGTCATATTAAAAAAATTACATCCTCATTATCCCATTGGGTGTTGGTAACAGTTTTAATCACAATGATTCTGAAGGAATCATCATGACTAAAACTGCTACCGCCACCCAAAGGGTTATGGAGAAAGTCAGAATCAGATAAAATTACACTTTACAGAATGTTTCATGTTCACTCATTAAAACTGATATTATATTTGGCTTGCTGTGCTACGGCAGTGGGTTAAATAATTTCTTATGCTTTGTGCCATTCTCTGACAGGGTCCTGCTCGCCTCATGGGAACAATTGGTGTGACTCGAGGTTTTGGAGACTTCGACCTGCATGAGGTTTTGTCTGGAACAGTTCCTGTGAAACCGTTCTTATCCTGTGTCCCTGAGGTAATAACGGGTTTTTTTCCATGTCCACGTGAGGTAGATCAATTGTGATTGCTTAGTGGTAGTCACACTTGGTTGCTCAGTGATGATTAGCATGCTCAATGCCTGATTAGCATGCCACATAACACAGTAACAGTTTCTGTAAAACCGTTCCTGTCCTTGTTCCAGTACTCTTCCAGTGCCAGGAAAAAGGAGATGGTAGATTTGATTGCTCATTGGTAGTGCCTGAATAACTTAGCATGTTTCAGGTGCCAAGCTAATCAGGTGCTGCCATTGCACTGCTGTAGTCAGTCCATCTCCCAGTACTTGTCCTAGCGCTTTGATGATAAGATGATCATTGTATATCTGTAAGGAATATAATAATAATAATGAATGGTTCTTGTATAGCGCAAAATCTTTTTGTGACAGAAACTCATTGCGCTAACACACACATTCAAATATGACATAGGCGATATGAAACATTACAAATAAATAAAAGAAAAAATCAAGCTGGAAGAAGTGAGTTTTCAACTGAGCCTTAAACTGAGAGAGAGTAGAGAGATTCTGCAGACTGACAGGCAGCGAGTTCCAAACTGAAGGTGCAGTGAAGCTGAATGAGTGTTCACCAACAGTTTTCAAATTACGTTTAGGAGCCTTCAAGAGTTTCTCACTGGAGGAACGAGAGAACGTGAAGGCTGGTATGTGCAGAGTGAAGCAGAAAGTTAAGCCGGGAGAGACCCATCAAAGTGATGGTATGGGAGAAATGCAGAGAATGTGAAGGCTGGTATGTCCAGAGTGAAGCAGAAAGGTAAGCCGGGAGAGACCCGTCAAAGTGACCGTATGCCAGTTATCTGAATTTCCACAATGCATATGTTTTTGAGAGAATTGAGAAACTCTCCAACGCCTTAATTATGTAACAACATGGAGCCCCAAGGTTCACATTCCAAAATTTAGGAGTTGCCCGCACGCGACTATAATTATGTACAGGTGAGAATCCCATAGGCACCAAGCTACTCTGGCACACTTGACCTATCATGAACGATCCACATCTTGTAGAGTGTCAGGGTTGAATTGGTTGACCTATTTAAGTCCATGGCTGCACTACCCGAATTTTGGAGGTGTCACCTAAGGACATCAGTTGCAGGAGATGGATCGAATATGATAATTCAATTAAGCGTAGTGCCAGATTAGCTTGTCACCATCAGGTGCCAAGTTAATCTAGCACTACTCTTGAGTTGTCATGGTCAATCTGTGGTCAGCTGTAGTGCATCAGGCCTATTAATGGGTTAACATGTATATTTGAATGTGACAGGTGACTGTGATTGACCTGAGAGACTGGAAACTGACGGAGAAAGACGTGTTGGTCATGGGCTGCGATGGGTTGTGGGATCGAACCTCCAACGCTCTGATTGGTGGCCAAGTCAGGCAAGCTCTGGCTACACAGGGTGTGGATAAAGACAAGCGCAACATGTAAGAGTAAATATTATTTTAACACATTTGAGATATGTATCACATCTGGATACAAGGCAAAAAAAACCTTCCACGCACCCCCCACTTCCACCCCTGACCTTCCCGTTAGAGTGGTGGGAGGAGTTTATCTTGGATTTGTCATGTCTGTGTGTGTATGCATGTATGAAGAAGCATGGGGGCAAAAGCGGCCCTTTGAAATACATGTATATGCCTTTCTTTTAATGGCATCAATTTGCTGTGACACTGAAACAAATACAATTTCTTCTTGTTACTTCTTCCAGCTACTGCAGAGTTGCTGAACGAATCGTGAGCTTTTCCAGAGGTACAGACGACCGGGGCTGGAAGTTGCCAGACGGCCGTGATGCCTCATATGATGACGTGTCAGCATTTGTTATTCCTCTGCACGATGTTGCAAAGATGACTTCTCTGGTTCGACACCAACAGGAAACCTGATGATGTTTTGTTGTTGAAAGTCACAGGTTTAGACCTCTGTGACTTTCTTCCTATGAGCAGTGGGGAAACATACTGCTCTATTTTCGGCAAGAGGCATGGATTTTCACGAGCCCCAGCGTCTGCAGGGGCTCATGAGAATCTATGCCTTTTGCAGGTGGAAGACGAAAAGATGGGTAAATGCATTTGATCTCCACTAAGAGGCATAGGTTTTCATAAGCCCCTGCATCTGTCCGGGCTCATGATCATCTGTGTCTTGCAGATGGAATGACCTGACATTCTTGTCACTAGTCAGCACAACTTGATGGTTTTCTGTCAAAGCCAAGTATTGTACAAATTTCTTTAAGATACAGCAGAACCTGTTTGGAGTGACCATTCTCACAAGAGATTACCTGTCATTAAAGACCATCATTTAGGTGGCTGTAGCCACATACATGATGGTCTTTAATGACAGGTGACACTGTTTGCATATGAAGACTTTCTCATGAGAGAGCACATGACTTTTAAGACTACTTTTTTTCTTGCAAAAATGGTGGTGGCTTTAAATAGATTCTTCTGTACCTGTAAGTTGTTTAGTTGGTTCATCCATATTCAGGCAGCTTGCAAGATGGTGGTAATAGATGCAGTTCAGATGACAGTTTTTAACCCTTTCAGCACTGTTCTCGCATTTTGGCGAGCAGAGTGCTTTTCTTGCATTTTGGGGAGCATGACCCAGGAGTTCATTGCACTTTCGAGTGACATCTGTGTGGAGTCTGAGACAGTCTAAATGAGGCACTACATGATCCCCTTTTTCACTCGGTGCCATAGTCAGTTTGTTTTGAGCATTTCGAGCAAGAATTTTGCAGTTGTTTGGATGTTATGACATCCGTGATTTTCCAATATTGTGGAAATACCAGACCGCAGCACTAGGCGTACTGTTATTAGCAGAGATGAAGTTTTGAGGAGATTAACCTACTCTAGATTAAACCTACTCTATCTAGAAATGATGCTGATTCAGATGAAGAGCATCCATGCGCAGCCGAGGTTGATGCATATGTTGCTGGTTCACCTCACGCAAAGACAGTGACACATCGGACTGACGGACTCTACACAGGTGTTTGTTTTTTGTTATTGCATATCACTTAAGTAATACTGTTTTCAAAATTTATGTGGGTCACTATAACAAAAATTGGACAATATTCTAAAAATTCATAGAATTCATCATCCCCTAATAATTTGAAGTACACTGTAATATAGCATAGTAGTTTAGGAAATACAGGCGTTTAAAGATGAGAGGTGTATGGTAGCTAAAGTCAGCCAGAAAATGGCTGACGCTGGGAAATGCAGCTCTGCAGAATAGCTACCGGTGGCTGTATGCGCTAGGGGGTTAATGCTGAATTTGATGTGTTGTTGATGTTACATACTCAAAAACTGTGGACTCATGGCCTAAAATATTAGCAGTACAAACCCAAATCATTCATTTCTACAGCCAAAGCCAAAAAATAAATCGGCTGTGATAGTTGAACTTGAATAGCATGAGTCTGGCAGTACCTTTATGCTGTCAGGACTGATCTGTTTTCTGCTGGCTGTCAGCATATAACTCTACATTGTGTGCTGTTTGGTTCTAAAATGAAAAGGATATGGCATTGCAGCCCTTGTAATAATTATACCGAATGCTGTTTCTGTTGCATATACGTACAGCTGATTTGATCTGTCTCTGTCACTACCTGCTGTGATTTATTTCATCAAAAACATTACCGATGACATGACAAATGGGAGTGTCTACTACTTGCTCAGTTCTAGCCTACGAACCCGTTGTGTTACCACACAACCCGGGAGGCACTCGGGGAACCCCCAGAGGGGCCGAGAGTTGTCTCCCGATCCTGCCTATCCGGTTCCGAGTCACCTGACTCGCCAGTCAGCTACGTAGGCTCACGACCTTCGGACGTGTTCTCTAGCCTCTCGCACTTGGTGTTTCGACCGGCCGGTCTTAGGTGCTTTCGGCTCGGTGTGACTTCTTCACTTCAATTCGCTTTGCTTCGGCTTCGCTGCGCCTTCTTCGTTGGCTTGGCCTCCTCTGCTACTGGGGTCGGCTCTACTTTGGCGGGCCTGCTCGTCACCCGGTCATTCGTTCGTGGCGTCATGGACGTCTCTTCCCCCGCTCCTGCTCAGGCAGAGAGGTATGGTAGTTAGTTGCACACTCGACCGGTTCCCGGGCGGGGTACCGGCTGAGCCTTTGGCTTCTGCGTTATGCTACTTCGCCTGTTGACCTTGGGGGACTTGTTGAGCTGGGACTCTTAGCTTGGCGGGGCCCTGGCGCCCTCGCCCTGCCCCTGGTTCCTGGGGTGGGAAATTGTTTTACTTATTCCCCGGGCAGCTTACGAGGAGCCTTGTGTGTTGCGGCGCTTGCGTTCTTAGCTTGGCACGGGCCCCTCGTGTTCGCGCTTCGTCGCTCTCGCTAGTTAGCGGCTCCGACTCTTGGCTTACGTTCAATCCCCAGCTTCGCTTGTGTGTTGATATGTTGCGGGGGGGTTCTCGCTCTCTCTAGCCTTAGAGCGACGCGAGACCCTAACCCTTGTGGCGCAGCCCTGTGATTCTGATTGTTATTTGCGGTGCGCCCTCCTTGATAGGACGGGCCCCATGGGTCTCGCCCACGTGCCAGCAGGTGTTTTGTGTGTTGCAGTGCCCTCTTGATGACATGCACACAGTGTGGAGGATTCCAGTGGCCCTCGGATTCGCACCAGGTCTGCCTACCATGTGTCGGATGTACCTCTGAGCGTTCGTGTGACGTCTGCGCCAGCTGGCCTGAGCTCCGCTGGTCCCAACTTTGGAGTTTTTACCGACGTGAACGCCCGACACCTGTGACTGTTGCCAGACCTGATGATGTGCCGGCTGTTGTTTCCGGTTCACCGGCCACTCATGTGTCCGACGTCCCTAGCTTGAGGAGATCACCACGCCGGACACAGCAAGGTAGTGTGCGGAGTGGGGAGATCGAGGCGCTGGTTCCCAGGAGGGAACGCGCTTGGACCAAGCCTTACGCCAGGCAGAGAACCCATCTCGCTACAGAGCTCGGTTCAGAGAGACGTGCTTCGTACCGTCCATGGTCAGCCGGTCCCCACTCGTCTCCTAAGAAGGCCTTGGATTCTCCTCGGCCGCTGCGAACCCGTCTCGCCACAGAGCCCGGCTCGCGGAGACAATCTCACACGCACACCACATCTCGACATGTTTCGGGATCCGCTTGTCGCTCGAAATCGGACCTCCACTCTCGCTCTCCTTCGCGAGAGCGTAACAAGGATCGGGCTTCGCCTCGTCATAAGGAAAGCGGACCTCCTCGCTCTACGACTTCCCGGCACTCTTCCGACGTTCCCCGCCGGTCCCCTCGTTCTTTTCGTTCCCCTTCCCCTCGCCCAGCCTCTCCCCGTCCTCCTCTATCCGGTAGGGCTCCGTCTCCGCCCCACAGTCGCTCTTCGCGTGATCGCCGCCGTTCCCGCTCCTCTAGGTCTCCGCTTTGTCGCCTCGGGCATCGTTCTTCCCCTCGTCCGTCGACTGCCTCTGTCGCCCCTCGTAGTCGTCGAGTTGTCCACTCTCGGAGTCCCGGTCGCCGTCGTTCTTCACCTGCCCCCCGCGAGGCCGACAACGACTCTTTGAGCCTTCTCCCGGACGATTCCATCTCGGTGCTTCTCGGAGGTCTCAGCCGCTCTCCTTCGCTGCTCTCGCCTTCGGATACGTCGACGGCCCACGGGTTACCTTCTTCCTCCTGCACGGATACTCTTCTGGCCCTCGACGAGGTCGCACGACTCATCGCCGCCACGCTTCCGGCAGAGGACTGCCCTCCGTCCCCCCCTCTCAAGCGGAAGCCCTCCGCCTTTGTGGACGCCGGTAAACAAGTGAAAAGGTTTAAGACCCTCCCTCAACCCCCCGGCTTTCGTGAACTTCGGGATGCTTTTTCAGCGCATCTGTTGGCTAACTCCCGGGACGGCAATTTCTTCACGGACCACAAGTGGCCTCCTGAACTCGACATCTACTTTCGCCAGCATTGGTATGCCGGACATTCCCAAGCCTTCCTCTGCCCTCTCCCGCCTGTGGACCCAGCCGCCGTGGTGCAGGCTGGGGGTGCCTCCGTCCTTAAGCACGCTCTTCCGACTGGATTGGACAAGACGGCTTCTCTCGTTAGGAACACTCTGGCCTGCGCGGGCTTCCTGGAGCTGCTTACGCAAGCCTTCCTCCGTCGGGTTGAAGATTCTTGGCACCCTTTCTTGACTCCCCTCCTCGGAGATCTCCTCGTCCTGGCAGAAGCGGCCAACCGCGCGGCTTACCATTCGTCAGTCAACGCTATGGCTGCAGCCTCCAATTGCGATTTGTTACACCGGGATGCTGTTTTGCAGGCCTGCCGGGGGATGCCACTGGACCTGAAGCTGCAGCTTCGTCGTGCCCCCCTGGGGGGCCCTCTACTCTTTGGTGACACCTGGCAAGTGGTGAAAGACTCCAATTCGGACCGGTGGCCGCTCAAGACTGTCCCACAGCGCTTTCAGTCAGCCCGCAAGGCCGTGGGTCGCTCCCTGCGGACCGCCAGACCCTTCGCCCCGACTTTGGCCGCTCAGCTGCAAGGCCTACGTCGACGTCGCCCCGCTTTCGGACGCCCCGGCCAAGTTAGCGCCCCCGCCCCCGCTTGGCCCCGTCCCGCCCGTCGCCCTGGGCGTGGGCGGGCTCCCTGACTCCGCCCGTCCTCCACCTCCGCCGGCCGTCCCGGGTCCTCCAATCGGCGGCAGGCTCGCCCTATTCAGCAAGGAGTGGCGATTGCTGGTTCCAGACGACCCCTGGATTTTGGACACTGTTACCTTCGGCCTACGGATCTCCTTTCGTTCCCCTCCGCCTCTGCGCTCTACTCCAGTGTGGACCGAGATCCCCACAGACCCGCTCAAGGAGGGCGCCCTGCGTGGAGAAGTCGACGCTCTCTTGAGGAAGGACGCCACAGAAGTAGTGCGCCGCACAGACTCGCTGGGGTTCTACAGTCGCCTGTTCGTCGTTCCCAAGCCCGGCGGCAAGTGGCGTCCAGTGATCAACCTCTCAGCCCTGAATCTCTTCATTCTGGCCCCTTCTTTCCACAGGGAGACGGCCCGTGCCATACGTACTTCCGTGCAGCCGATGGACTACGCCGTCAGCCTAGATCTTTCCGACGCCTACCTCCATGTGCCCATACATCCGTCCGCCCAGAGGTATCTGCGCTTCGCCTTCGATGGGACGGTGTACCAGTTTCGCGCTCTACCTTTCGGCCTCAACCTCAGCCCCTGGGTTTTCACCCGCATCATGGATGCAGTGATGGCCAAGGCGCGTCGGTCGTCGTTCAGCCCGATGTCCAACTATCTCGACGATCTCTTCCTGAGGAACCGCGTGAGGCCGCCTTGGAAGTGGACAGGGATACGCTGATGCATCTGTTGTCACGACTGGGGTTTCTCCTCAATGTCGGAAAGTTGGACCTCACGCCCTCGCGTCGCTTCGTACATCTCGGAATGGATTTCGCCACCGATCTCAACGTAGTTCGCCTCCCAGATTCTCGCATTCGGAAGTTGTCCTCCCTCGCCAGCCAATTAGCTCAGCAGGAAGCAGCTCCCGCCAGAGTTTGGCTTCAACTACTCGGACTAATCAACGCGGCGGCGGAGCTTCTCCCGCTAGGTCGCCTCTACGCCCGTCCGCTTCAGCTGCACCTCCTGCTCCTCTGGAGACCCTCCTCAGGCGACCTCACCACCCCGGTCCCTGTGTCGCCCTTGGTTCGCCCTCATCTTCTGCGCTGGACCGACACTGCTTGGTTGGCTTCGGGAGTCCCCTTGTCCTCCCCTCCCCCGCACCTCTCCCTGTGTGTCGACGCGAGTCTCTCTGGGTGGGGAGCTCTCCTGCTTCCACAGTTCATCTCGACGTCCGGCCTCTGGCCTCCGGAGTTCAAGGACAAGCACATCAATTGGTTGGAGCTACAGGCAGTCTGGCAAGCCCTCATCGTTTGGGAGGACCAGCTCAGAAACCAACGGCTTCTCGTTCTCTCCGACAATACGACAGTGGTTGCCTACATCCACCCGCTCCCCCGAGCTCTGCATGCTCATCTTCCGTGTGATGCGCTGGGCCGAAGACCGCAACATCTCTCTCCTGGCGCGACACATTCCCGGCCACCTGAATGTGTTAGCGGACTCCCTCTCCCGTCGCGGCCAGTTGCTTCACACAGAATGGACGTTGCGACAGGATATCTTCCGGATGATCTGCGCCCATTGGGAGACCCCGTTAATCGACCTTTTCGCCACGAGGTGGAACCACCAGCTTCCCCTTTTCGTCTCCCCGATTCCGGACCCGCTGGCCTGGGCGGTCGATGCCCTCTCGATTCCTTGGGATGGTCTCATCGCTTATGCATACCCCCCGATGGTCCTCATCCCCAAAGTCCTCCGCAAACTGCGGGAGTCCCAATGCAGTCCTGCTACTGGTCGCCCCATTCGCGTGGTCCCGTGCCTGGACCACCGACCTTCTCGCACTCGCCACTTCTCCTCCCCTGCGCCTTCCCACGCCCCGCACTATGCTCAAGCAACCGAGGCAAACACTTTTTCACCCGTGTCCGGAGCGCCTGCTACTTCACGCCTGGAGGTTGTGCGGCAAGCCCTCACCGCCAGAGGCTTCTCGGGTGCTGCAGTGGAGGCGATCGCTGCAGCCCGCAAACCTTCTACCCGGCGTGTCTACAAAGGAAGTGGCGCGTTTTGTGCTCCTGGTGCGACGTCCGTCGACTCTCGCCCACCGAATTGACTAACCCCCAGCTCGCGGACTTCTTTCTGTGGCTCTTCGTGTACCAAGGTTTGGCTCCGATCACCATCAGGGGCTACTTGTCCATGATCGCCGACACTTACCGACACCTTGGCTTCCCAGACCCTGGCGCTTGCAAAGACCTCGCCGACCTTATGTCCAGTTTCAGCCTACAGCGTCCAACTCAGCGTTCTCTCGTTTCTCGCTGGGACCTACCTTGGGTGCTGACTTGGCTGAATTCTCCCCGCTTCGAGCCCCTGACGCTCGCCCGCTTGGCGGATGTTACACGCAAGACCTGCTTCCTTCTGGCTTTGGCCACCGCGTCAAGGGTTAGCGAGCTACACGCACTTTCCACCCGCCCTGACTGCCTACAGCTTCGGGTGGATCGCTCCGTACAGCTTCTGACGGACCCCGCCTTCATTGCCAAGACCAGGTCTCCTCTGACTGCCCCACAGATCATCACCTTGAGACCCCTGGGAGGCCCTGACTGTTTCCAGAAGACTCGGCAGCAAGATCCCGTGCGAGCCTTCCGCATTTACCTGCGCCGTACCAAAGCTATCCGAATAGGACGCTCTCGCCTCTTCCTGCCCTTACGACCTGGCAAAACTGATATCACAGCCCAGACGATCTCTTCCTGGCTGCGCTGGGTTATACGTTCCGCATACATGGACCTCTCCCCGCTGGTAGCGAAGAGACTGAAGATTCGGGCACATGAAGTACGTGCTATGGCCACGAGCGTCGCGTTCGACCGGAACTGCGCTGTCAAGGACATCGTGGCTGCGGTGGGCTGGCGAGCAGAGTCTACCTTCACTCGCTTCTACCTGCGGGATCTGGCGGGCCAGCGAGACAACCTCGCCTTGGTGGGGGACATTACAGTGGCACAGCACTCCCTCCTGGCGCCGCAGGCGCCGTAGGTACGCACCTAGCTAGCTAGCTGGGAGTTGGCAATGGGAGGACGGTCAGGATAGCCGGTAGTTTCCGGTGCGGCACCCTCCTCCTATTCGTTATTCTCCCATTTGTCATGTCATCGGTAATGTTTTTGATGAAATAAATGCATTTTTCTTTAAAAGGTATTTTTTCGAAAAATACTTACCGATGGCATGACTCGGAGGACCCTCCCACCTGCCCCGTTTGCCGCTGGTGAGCCTAGTATCTGACTGGCGAGTCAGGTGACTCGGAACCGGATAGGCAGGATCGGGAGACAACTCTCGGCCCCTCTGGGGGTTCCCCGAGTGCCTCCCGGGTTGTGTGGTAACACAACGGGTTCGTAGGCTAGAATTGAGCAAGTAGTAGACACTCCCATTTGTCATGTCATCGGTAAGTATTTTTCGAAAAAATACCTTTGAAAGAAAAATGCATTTTTCCCATGAAATTTGGGAGTTGTATTCCAAAAACTTAATACATTAACCCTTCTCTGCAGAGGAAAACTGAACACAATCCAACTGCAAGAGACATAGATCCTCATGAGCCCCCACAGTTGTGGGGGCTCATGAGGATCTGTCTCTTGCTGACACCACTGTGTATCCATATTTCTTGGATGTCAATGGCTCTTTGGTGTTGACTTAACCCATATCATACTGAGGCTAACAGCTTCAAATTTGTACACTGCCATATATGCAAGCTACATTATAGTACTTACAGATAATGGCTTTAGTTCAAGGGTAGTGCCAGAATAGCTTGGTGCCTAGAGATGCCAAGCTGTTCTGGCACTACCCTTGAACTATTTTAGTCAAACTTGTTTCACACTAGTGTATTCCAAATGATAAGGGTTAACAAATATTTTAGAAACAAAGTTTGCATCAACTGGCAGTGAAGGGGTTGACCCTTTTCTGCCAGTGGTCACACATTGTGTTTCTGGATTTTCTATTAATGTCAAACAGCCCCAACCACCCAGAGAATATTGATAAAAAGTCATGTCTGCAAGAGGTGTAGGTCCTCATGAGCCCTCTGTGTCTCTTGCAGCTGGATCTTGCTCACTTTTTCTCAATAGCAATGGGTTAAGCAGCAGGAGATGGATCAGCTGCATGCACAGGTTGAAACAAAATTGATTTCACATTTCAGTTTGCCTTGGATTCTCATGATTGGGCCAGTGAACTGTGTCTGACACCCATACACAGGTGCATGTCTGACAGAATCCAAGGTAGATTGATTTTGAAATTGCTTTTGCATCAGCTTCAGGATTGACCTTGATACATGCTACCATTGACATCCTTTAGATTTGTACTTTACTTGAAGCATCAGTAGACTTGCAGTCTGGGAGGAACAGCACTGTCTGAAATGATGAAGCGCAGCACAACAGTCATTGCAGCAGTGCTGGCTTGTATTTCAAAGGTGCTTGTACCATATGTGTCAATTTAAACTATGTGTCCGCAGTGACTGTACAAATCTGTTGCATTGATTTCCCAGCATAACTGCATGTTTCACTCACGGACAGATTAATTAAGACACTTAACTGCGATACAGCCCCATAAAGACTATTATATCAGATCGCCAGCTACTTTTTTGCTCGAGGACCTGGAGTTTGGAGCTATAAATAGCTTTGCCTCGGTTCTGACGCTTGGTGAAGTTGAGCGGCGCATACGCTTCAGCAGTAAAATGGACACAAAGTGATGTAGTCACGCAGTTATGAACGAAATAACCGTAGCCACTCATTAGGAGCATTATAACACATTATATATATATATATATATATATATATATATATCAGGTGTTGATATTCGTCAACTGGTTTTATGCAATGTAGAGAATGCTCCGGGAGCACTTAGAGTCTTTAACTGCAGTATAAGGCTACCCTTGTATTATATGGTTCTGAAGGTAGACTTCTGAAGGGAGTAAAGTTAGGGACATTGGAAAAATGTTGTAATCCCCTTGTGCATGCAGCTTCCAGTACTGTTAACCCATTACATCCTGAGGCTGATTTTGTCAAATTTGCTTATCATCCTATGAAGGCTACTTTACAGATTGGGAAATAGATCAACTGTTTTAGTTCAAGGGTAGTGCCAGAATAGCTTGGTGCCGGAGGCGCCAAGCTATTCTGGTACCATCCTTGAACTATCAAATTTATTTCAAGGAATGGGTATATCAGAATGATTAGGGTTGACAGTACCAGCGACTGCATTACAAGGGGGTTTACATATATTTTGTATGATTTCTTTTTGTAATTTGTATTACAATACTCGAAGTTTGGTGTGCTGTGTTGTTGGCTTGAAAGTTGAGCCGCATACAATCAATTTAACCCTTTGGCTGTCAGCAATTTTTTTTGTTGTCATGATTCCTCCCAACAAAAATCGCGACAAAAACTGCTAACAACAGCCAGAGGGTTAACTTTTTTATTTCAGAGAACAAAAGTGTCTTTTAATTGTTATTTTTTTTACTTTAATCATATGCGCAATGTTGATTGCTTGGAAGTTGAGCCATGGATCACTATCATTTTTTTAATGTTTGTTTCATGACTACAGTTTGTTTTGGTGATTCGCTATATTTTATTGTATTTATCCTTTTGCACTTTTGCATTCTTATAGCAAGGTTTCAAACGTGAGTTTCCTGCTACATAGAAGAAAAACCCCTCAAAAAATGGCCAAGATGACAATAAGATAGGTTTTCTCGTGGTCAGATAACATCTGTAGTCCCGTGTCCTTATTCTCTTGTTCATTGAAGATAGCTGGTGTGTGCTGGTCTGAAACATACAGCTGTAGGAGGTAAAGTCCACAGACACAGATCACCCCATCTATTGAGCAAGAAATGTGATAGCCCAAACTCGGATGTAAGTTGCTATTCCTAGACAACAGGGGAGATGATCAAGAAGATGATCTAGCAGTGCCATTGATTTAGGATAGCCTTGACTGCTGTGCTCCCCCTTGTGTTTTGCATTACCCTTAACCCATTCAGCCCTGACGCACTACAGCAGGAAATGGATCGACCATGATAATTCAAGGGTAGTGCCAGATTAGCTTGGCGCCAATAGGCGCCAAGCTAATCTGGCACTGCCCTTGAATTATCATGGTCGATCCATCACCTGCAACAGGTGCATAGTTGTTAGATGACGCCTCCAAAATTTGGGAAATATGTGTGTCAGGCTGAATGATTTAACCTATTTAACCCCATGGCTGCATTTTGGAGGTGTCGCTGAACAACTATGCACCAAAGGCAGGTGATCGATCTACCATGATTTGAGGGTAGTGCCAGATTAGCTTTGCGCCTGATGGCACCAAGCTAATCTGGCATTAGCCTTTAATTATCATGGTTGATCCATCTCATGCTGTAGTGCATTGGGCTATCTGTGCTGCCCAGTGATGGCAAAAGGCCGTAAATCTATTTTTGAAATTCCACTTTTTGCACAAAATGGACTTCACGCTTACTGCCTTAGCTAAGGAGGGTGCAGACTCAATTTAATTAAGAAAAATTACAGACTCCAGTGTGGATCAACCGTTTTTTGTGAAATGGCCATTTTCTCGCCAATGAGCATCTTAATCAAAAAATCGAAAAAAAAGGTCCAGAGATAATTCTTTTAGGGACAATATCCTAAAATTTCAAGCTAGTCCATCCTCAAACGTGGGCTCTAGTCGCTGTCACTTACACACACACGGCACTTGGCGCCAAAAAGACGTTCTCTAGCAAGGTTTGCATAGCTAGACATGACGTCATTTTTATCTTGTTACCTCTTTGCCAAAATTTCTGCGCTACACACCAAAAACGTCATGTGCATGCTCCAGAATGCACTCTGACCCAGCCCCATTTCAAAGTCTACCGTATTTTTTAAATACGGTAGACAAAAATTATGTGCCATACACTGCTCTATTCTTATTTTGTTTGAAAGTGTAAAAAAAGAAACAAAAGAGACTCGGAAAAACACAAATAATCAGAATGAATTAAAAAAAAAACAACTTTGTGTTTCGATGAATTAATAACAGAACACACCTAGATTTGATTATTATTAGTATTATCCACTTCATCAGACGTTCAGGTTCGTTTTGCTGTCGGCAACTGTAAGTCTGCATATTGTGACATCACAACTATTTCCACTGGTCACATGATGAATTCGAGACAGGAAGGTCTTCTGTGTATGGGTTGGGGCATGCCATTACTCGTGGTATAACAGTTATGTCTAAAAGTAAAACATAAATGACTTTTGGGGAGATGGTGCCGAGTACTATGCACTATAGTATTTTGTGGTTTGATACTGTCAGTTTGTTTAAACCTCTACGCACTGTTTACAAACTGTTGTTTGTGTGTCAGAAAAATGCATGCTTCCAGTGCAAAGTGGAGCATAATTTAGGGTAAATGATAACTACCAGTGACCGCTTGTTGCTTGTTATGAATTTTGCTTTTCATGATTGTCTTGAATGTAAATTACAGTATAAATAACATTGTATGTGTGTACACTTGATATGCATATTTTCCCTCATTTCCTTTGTGGCCTTTTTGTTATTTGGTTACCTCACATGCATACATCATTGTAATATGGGTTTACAGAGATTTGTTTTAGTTTTGATATGTTTTACATCATGTACATTGCACATGTGTATCACAGTATTATTTAAATGTTTGTTGGAGTTTGAGTGTATCATATGCTGATAGTGGCATCAAAGACATTCATAACAGCACTGCCTCGAGAAGGCACAAGATGGTGAATCCATTCTTGTGAACAGTGAGATTTTAACCCTATCCGTGTCAGTAGCAGTTTTTGTCGCAATGATTCCTGTAGGAATCATCATGACAAAAAACTGCTACTGACATGGGAAGGGTTAAAAGTGGTACATAGAAAATCTTGCTTTTCACAAAAATGGACAAGCTGCCTTTTGGCACAGGGCAGAGTTATGTGTGTCCCTGGTGGCCGGAGTGTCTTTTTTGGCCAGACCAACGGGGACAAGAAGTTCACAAACTTTACATTCACTCTTGTCCAGCCAAAACAGTGCACCAGTAAATTTCGGTTTTGTTCCCAAGAAGTCTGTCCAGTGAAGCCAAAACGACAGCAAGTCCATTTTTGTGGAAAAGCAAGATATACATTGTTATACAATGAAAATCAAGCTTTTCATAATAATGGAATTAGTCTTTTGCCTTCGCAGAGCAGAAGTGTATACTCTTTCATGATGCAACTGTTAACCCTTTTGGCTGTCAGTAGCTCTTTTTGTCACGATGATTCCTGCAGGAATCTTAAATCATTGACAAAAAGCACTACCGACAGTCGAAGGGCTAATGTTGTTATTGGTCAAGAGCTGGATACTCTGACCGTGTTATTTCTCTCACCTCTTCACAAAGTGCTGAAGGTGAGTTGACCATTGTAGCTCAAGGATAGTGTGTTTGCTTATTACAAAGCACGTATTTTTAGACCTAGTGTGTACTGTTGAATTATTTTTAATACAATCAATATTTTAATATTTGTTTGAAGACAATTGTGGATATTTTTGTAACTTAACTCAGTTATTCAGTATTGTATTTTCACTACTTCATACTTTTGACCATGAAGCCATTCCAAAGTTCCATTTTGCCTTTGCTTAACTGGGAACAATTTACAGAAATAAACATTTGTTTGTGACTTTTTCCTTTGGTTCTTACCCGAGAACAATTTACAGAAGAAAACATTTGTTTGTGACTTTTTCCTCTGGTTACTTACCTGAGAACAATTTACAGAAGAAAATATTTGTTTGTGAATTTTCCTTGGGTTACTTACCTGAGAACAATTTACAGAAGAAAATATTTGGTGCCCGTTATGTCAAACAAAACGTATTTTTCTTTAAAATAAGTTTTTTTGAAAAATACTTACCGATGGTATTACAACTAGGAAATGTTTCTTAGCTAGTCTAATTTTAGCCCAAAAATTGTTGTGTACGATAATGGCCATGATGGCAGGAGAGGGGCGCCATAGGTTAGGCGGAAACCCGGTAGCCTCCCTTCCGGTTCAACCACGCATGTGCTCAGTGCTCAAATCACCAGTCAGTTTCTTAGCGGAGCAGCGGCGAGCGGGGCAGGTGGGAGGGACCTTCGAGTAATACCATCGGTAAGTATTTTTCAAAAAAACTTATTTTAAAGAAAAATACGTTTGTTTTCTCAAAACACATTACCGATGGTATTACAACTAGGAAGAATCCCGAAAAGGAGGTGGGTGCCGCTAACCGCCCCTACCCCTGCCATCGAAGTTACTAGAAGAGTCCACCCCAAGCAACCTCCCTCTAATTTTAGTGAAGATACTTACGGCGCCTAGGGCGCCGGGAGGGAGTGTTGCACCGCCACGATGTCTCCCACCAGCGCTAGGTTCTGCCGCTGGCCGGAGAGGTCCCTCAGGTAGAAGCGAGCGAAGGTGTTCTCTGTTCGCCAGCCCACAGCCGCCACGATGTCCTTGACCGCACAGTTGCGTTCGAATGCGAGGCTCGTGGCCATGGCTCTGATCTCATGCGCCCTGATCCTCATGCGTTTTGCTGCATCAGGGGCGAGTTCCTGGTAGGCGGATCGTATCACCCACCGAAGCCAGGAGGATATAGTCTGGGCTGAGATGTCGTTTCTACCTGGGGACAGAGGAAGAAAAAGGCGGGTGCGTCCCCTGCGGAGGGGCTTGGTCCGGCGCAGGTACACACGTAACGCTCGAACTGGGTCCTGTTGCCGGGACTCTCGATCGGAGCGTGGCTCTCTGAGAGGTAGTATGGTGACCAGTTGTGGTGCCGCGAGTGGAGATCTGGTCTTGGCTAGGAAGGTCGGGTCGGGAAGCAGCTGCACCGAACCGTCCGTCCGGAACTGTAAACAGTTGGGGCGAGTAGAGAGGGCGTGCAGCTCACTGACTCTGGAGGCTGAGGCGAGGGCTAGCAAGAAGCAGGTCTTCCGCGTCACGTCCGGTAGTCTCGCCAGCTGTAACGGCTCAAAGCGGGCCGAGTTGAGCCAAGTAAGGACCCAAGGTAGGTCCCAACGTGGCAGCAGTGTACGTAGAGCGGGACGATGCAGACCGAAATGGCCCATCAGATCGGCGAGGTCCTTGCAGGCGCCCGGGTCGGGACGTCCTAGATGCCTGTAAGTATCAGCGATCATGGCCAAGTAACCTCGAATGGTGATGGGAGCTAAACGCTGGTCGTGAAAAAGCCAGAGGAAGAAATCCGCCAGCTGAGGGACTGTCAACTCGGTGGGGGAGAGGCGTCTGTCGTCACACCAGGTGCTGAGGACTCTCCACTTGCCCTCGTACACTCGTCTGGTCGAGGCTCTGCGGGCTGTAGCGATCGCGTCCACTGCCGCACCTGAGAAGCCTCTAGCGGAGAGGGCTTGCCGGACAACCTCCAGGCGTGGAGGAGGAGACGTTCTGGACAAGGATGGTACAGCGTCTGCCGCGGTTGCTTGAGCATCGTTCGTGGAGTGGGTAGCTGTAGTGGGGGGGTCGTCGCCAGATTCAGGAGGTCGGTCGTCCACGATCTGGTCCAACAAAACGGGGCCACCAGAAACAGGATAGTGTTGCTGCCCCTGAGCTTGAGAAGAACCTTGGGGATGAGGACCGTGGGTGGGTAGGCGTAGGCGACCAGTCCATCCCAGGAGATGGAGAGGGCGTCCACTGCCCAGGCCAAGGGGTCTGGAATCGGCGAGACGAACAGAGGGAGTTGGCGATTCCATCTCGTGGCAAATAGGTCGATCATGGGTGACTCCCAGGTAGCGCCGATCATCCGAAAGATGTCTGGACGCAGTGACCACTCGGTGTGCAGTAGTTGACCGCGACGGGAGAGGGAGTCGGCCAGCACATTCAAGTGGCCCGGGATATGTCGAGCACGGAGAGAAATGTCCCGATCCTCGCACCACCGGAGCACTTGGTACAGGAGGATGCAGAGCGATGGGGAGCGGGTACCGCCCTGCTTCTGGATGTAGGCGACGACCGTAGAGTTGTCCGACAACACCAGTAGCTCCCGGTGCAGCAGGCGAGCTTCCCACACACGAAGGGCTTGCCAGACGGCTTCCAGTTCCAACCAGTTGATGTGTCGGTCCCGGAGATCCAGGTCCCACCGGCCGGAGGCCGTCTCGAAGGAGGGAAGAAGGTGTGCTCCCCAACCGGAGAGGCTCGCGTCTACGCAGATGGAGAGGGAGGGCGGTGGCGAGAACAGCGGCACTCCTGTTGCGAGCCAGAGGGGGTCCGCCCAGCGTAGAAGGTGAGGACGGAGCAACGACGGAATCGGAACCGGAGACTCTAGGTCGGAGGTCGACGGACGCCAGTGTAGCAGAAGGTGCAACTGTAGCGGCCGGGAGTAGAGACGTCCTAACGGAATAAGGTCTGCTGCCGCGCTCATCAGCCCCAGCAACTGAAGCCACTGCCTGGCGGGAATCGAAGACGTCTGGGATACCTGCCGAGCTAGTTCCGCCAGCTTCTGAATGCGGGGTTCGGGCAGCCGGACGATATTGCGGTTGGTGTAGAACTCCATACCGAGGTGGACAAAATGGCGTGACGGCACGAGGTCGGACTTGCCGAAGTTGACTATGAAGCCCAGCGTCTTGAGGAGCTGAAGCAAGGCATCCCGGTCCACCTCCAAGGCGGCAGAGGACTGATTCTTCAGGAGCAGGTCGTCCAGGTAGTTGGACGTGGGGCTCGTGGAGGTCCGACGGGCTTTGGCTACCACTGCGTCCATGATGCGTGTGAAGACCCATGGGCTGAGGTTGAGGCCGAAGGGAAGAGCGCGGAACTGGTATACCACACCCTCGAAGGCGAAGCGTAGATAGCGTCTGGACGCTGGGTGCATGGGCACGTGAAGGTAAGCATCCGCGAGGTCCAGGCTGATTGCAAAGTCGAGGGGTTGCACCGAGGCACGCAGGGCCCGAGCTGTCTCCATGCGAAAGCGTGGAGCTACTATAAACTTGTTGAGCGCGGACAGGTCGATCACAGGACGCCACTTGCCGCCCGGCTTGGGAACTACAAACAGCCGGCTGTAGAAAGCTGGGGAGTCGAGACGCGTCACCACCTCTGTCGCTGCTTTCCGAAGTAGGGCGGTCACCTCGTTGCGCAGAGCGTCTGCCTTGAGCTGGTCTGTCGGAACCAAGGTCCACGCCGGAGTACGTTGCAGTGGGGGCGGGGACCGAAAGGAGATCCGCAGACCGAGGGAGATGGTTGAAAGAATCCAGGGGTCGTCCGGGAACAGTGTCCGCCAGGCGACGCTGTGCCGTGCGAGCCTCCCGCCGACCGGAGGTCCCAGCGCGGTCGACGGAGCCCGAAGGTGGAGACCGTCAGAAGGCCCTGCCCCGCCCGGGGCGTCGGGCAGGCTTGGGCCAGGTCCTGGGAGCGGGGGCCGAAGAGGATCCTGCAGTGGGACGGGTACGGGGGAAGGCAGGGGGCCTGGGGGGGAGACGTCCACCTCTGGTGTAAGGCCGGGAAACGGGTCTAGCCGCCCGCAGGGGGCGACCCTGGGTCCTGCGGGTATGTTGAAAGGGAGTAGGTACTGTACGACTTGGCCAGGTGTCCTTATTTGCCTCTTTAACCGCTAACCAAGTGGGGCCAAAGAGAAGTTCTCCGCCAAGGGGCGCCTGACGAAGTTGGAGCTTTAGGTCATTGGGGAGAGGGCAGGAGCGGAGGAGGAAATCCCGACGCAAAAGGTCACAGTTGGCCGCCGCAGCCATAGCGTTGACACAGGTGTGGTAGGAGGCCCGGTTACCAGAGACGGCCAGGGCTAGCAGATCCCCCAGCAGCGGCGTAAGGGACGGATGCCAAGCCTCCTCTACGCGACGAACCATGGCTTGAGTCAGAAGGTCAAGAAATCCCGCGGAGGCTAAGGCGTTGCGTATGAGATTACCTGTCTGATCGATTCCTGGAAGCAAAGGGGTCCGTGCCGGAATAGCCGCCAGGGCCCAAGCAGCTGGGTCCGGTTTGGGTAGTGCGCAAGTAAGCTCTGAGTATGTCCTGCGTACCAAGATTGCCGAAAAAACATGTGTAGGTCCGCCGGCCACTTAGAGTCATTGAAGAATCCAGCGGCGCCCAAGTGTCCCTGCGCGAGTCGAGCCGAGAACGCGTCCCGTAGGCTGCTGAAACCGGGAGGTTGAGGAAGAGTTTTAAAAGTCTTGGTATGGAGTTCCGCATCTACATAGGCCGAGGCCTTCTTCTTCGCAGGCGGAGAAGGAGGACAGTCTTCCGGCGGCAGGCACGCCGAGATGATGCGAGCTGCCTCGTCCAGGGCACGCAGAGTCTCCAACCTGTGTCCCACTGCTGACGGATGTTGTTCCTGCTCATCTTGATCCACGTCAGGGGGCGCCGGGATAGAGTGCACGGGGCTGTCGTCCCGAAGTAAAACCGAAACTGAGTCCTCAGGCGCCAGGCTGAGCGCGTCCTCTTCTAAATGCAGAGCGAGGTGGGTGGGGCCGGTTCGTGCTAAGAGTGTGGGCCCAGCCTCCGCGACGAGCCGGGATGTGACCGAGGCCTTGGCCGGAGAAGGTCTCACGGAGCGGTGACGCCACGAACGGACCGGGGAGGTTACTTGAGACCCAGAGCGAGAACGATGAGCGTAGCGTCGAGGCGACCTCCTACCCCGCGGGGAGGGCTCACGGCGGGAGCGGGGACTCCTAGAACGGGATTGGCGGCGGCAGCGTCGACTGCCTCTGGACGACGACGGCCTGGAGGGTGGAGTAGACGATTGGCGCGCTCTCCGAGTAGAATGTCTCACATCTGGAGAATGTGGTCTGGACCGACGCACCACTTGCGGAGATCCGAGCCCGGACACCGTCCGCGATGGCCTACTGGTACGGGAAGATCTGGAGGCATGCCTATGCCGCGGTGACCTGTCCCTGGAGGGTGAACGATGGCGAGAAGAGCGGGAGACCGTCCGGTGCTTCTGCTCTCTGGAACGAGGTGAGTAACGGTCCGTACCTGAACGCCGAACTCTGTCGATGCGTGGAGGAGGAGTATCCTTCTGCTGGGAAGCGGGCATCTCCTGTGCCGAGACCGCTACCGGAACTGAAGCCTGTACCTGTACTTTGTCTCGCGCCGAAAGTATCGGCGGAACCGGGCAGCGTGCACTAGTCGGGTCTGTACCTGCTGCCGGTGTAGTAGAACGAGCAAGCGACCGAAGTCGCGATGGAGAACGTTCTAACGTCTGATAAGCACCACTAGTCGGGTCTGTGGTGATTACCGGCGTGTCTATTTTGTTCCAGGAAGAGGGCCTGACTGAAACTTCAGTACTAGTTTCTGCTACCGGACAGCGCGCACTAGTCGGGTCTGTGTTCGCTGCCGGCCCAGGAGGACGGGCTCGCGGCGTAAGTCGCGGCGTAGACTGTCCTCTCACCAGGTAATACCCACTAGTCGGGTCTGTGGTTCTTACCGGTGTATGGCCCTGTATACGTGCGGGCGTCGAAAGTGCACGGTAGAAACCCCATAGCTGATTCCATTGTTCTTCCCGCCAGGGGGCGCAGACCAGGCACGGTTGGGAAGATGTACAGGTTGAACAGGGCAGGCACACCTCGTGTCCATCGCTCGGCCACTGGAATTGTCCACATCTGATACAGGTGCGGACTTGCCAACTGCAACACAAAACAGAACAATCTATGTGAAGGTAATCGAACCTGCCGCAGCCGGCAGGCAACGAAACGCGCGAAACGAACGAAGGATATACGGCGTATGCTGGCGTGCGGCGCTCAAACCCTCCCTGAGCGCCGTACGGAAGCAGTGACCGAGATTATACCTCGCCATGTTTGGGAAAGGAGAGGAACGAAGAGCGGTGTCAGCGGTGAAGCCCGAGGCCGTCCTATCAAGGTGCCAACCCGCTCCGACCGGCCACGAAGGGACCGGTACCAGGCGCAGAGACGACAGTCACCCGAGAAGACCCGGAACGCGCCGTCCGCCACCGAACCAGGCCTTCCCCGAGGTAGGCCAAGGACGAACCCCAAGGGCACCAGAAGTTGAAGGCGACCGGTCGACAGTGAGCACAGCTCACCAGCGTTGTTAGGAAGTCCTCTCGAAACAACGCACACACGAAAGCGTCCCAGCCCAAAGGCCACAATCCCTCTCACACAGTAGAAAGTCGAAGCAGTGAACAAAGCCAACGAATGAAGGAGCCACAGGCGTACACAACCTCACGCGACTAGCGAAGAAACTGACTGGTGATTTGAGCACTGAGCACATGCGTGGTTGAACCGGAAGGGAGGCTACCGGGTTTCCGCCTAACCTATGGCGCCCCTCTCCTGCCATCATGGCCATTATCGTACACAACAATTTTTGGGCTAAAATTAGACTAGCTAAGAAACATTTCCTAGTTGTAATACCATCGGTAATGTGTTTTGAGAAAACAAACAAGTGAACAGAACAAAGTTACTTAGCTTACTTTACAGAGAAAAGCTACCTTGTATGTCCCTGACACAATATGACAGGATGTGGATCTACCATAATATTTAAGGTTGGTGTCTGAATAGCTTGGCACCATTAGACGCCAAGCTATTCCGACACCAACCTTGAAATATGGTCGAGCCGTCTCCAGAACTGTGACATAGACCTCAGAGGACATCTCCAAAGTTTGATAATTTTGTCATCAGTGCTTAATCAGTTAACTTCAGTCAGCATCTTTTCTTTACTCGGGTACTTCTTTTCTGTAAGGTCCTTCAGCCATACCATACCATTCCATCTACAGGAGGCAAAGATTCCGATGAGAAATTTGTTCCGACTACTGAACGGCTGAAATGTATGCATTTTGGATTGTGTTCCGTTTCACGCATACTTTGTAAACCACCTGTTGGCTGTATGCGGCAACTTCACGCTGAAGGGGGTTAATGTCAGTTTTGTAACTTACAAAAAGTGGCGTTCACAAAATGTCTGTATGAAATGTTAATTTTTTATACAAAGTTTCTTCAGGCTGTGCTTCACACCGTCTTTCAATCTGTTACAATTGATTTTTGTTGTTTCGACTCCTTCGTGCATGCAGCCACCAGAGCTATTTACAGTAGTGCTGTTAACTACATGCATAAAGGGAATAACCCTTTAGCTGTCAATAGTGCTTTTTGTCACGATTTCTGCAGGAATCATGGTGACCAAAAGCACAACTGACAGCCAAGAGGTTATTTTTTTGTGGAGCGATCAAATGCATGCGATATAAAATTGTTTGCTACAAATGTTTTATTCAGGTTTGTCCGAGTGTTTTTTCCCCCTGGTTATTGATGCATGTCTGTCCTTTTTGAAACTGTTACTATGCACGTTTTGAATTATGTGGCTGTCCATACATTAAAGCTTATCAGGAAAACAGAGAGCAGAAGGACTTAAACTTGTTTATTACCATTTTCATGCTGCCATTCATATTTAAAATGTCGCTTCCTTCCATAAAAAAATAAAAGCACAGGCACAAACTCATACTTGTTCACAACACACACTCCTATCATTACACACCTTACAAAAACTTTGAATGAGAACATATGTACATCAAATAAACGAGTTCATGTCAGAGTAAACTAATACGCTGGCATTAGACATGACTTTATATCGGGAAAAAATACAATATTAAACCCTTTGTGTAGGCAGCCACTGGTACTGTTCACAGTACTGGTGGCTGCATGCACTGTGGTGTTAACTCATTCAAGATGTGCCGCCTCCGGATACCAGGCTTATGCCGCATATCTGGAGGCGACACGTTTAGAATGAGTTAACAAATTTTACAAAACCTTTTACTGTAGACTAAACATTCAACTCAATACAACTAGGCAGTGGCATCAACTGCAAAAACAGTTGTCTTTCCTGACAACTATTTCTGCCAGGTGAAGGCAAATGAAAGGCAGGCCATTTTCGTGAGTAGCAAGATTTCACTACATACCAATGAAATTTCGCTTTTCCCCAAAATGAACCTGCTTTCTTTGCCCTCCCAAGACAAAGTTCACAGTTTCCAAGAAACATACACTGGAGCTATACATCTGCAGTTTTTCTGTACGTAGTTCTAGTGATGGGTTTGGGTTTCTTGGGCCTATGAAGTCCCTGGTTGTTGGAAGAGTAGCAGTTTCAGTCATCAACACAAGGCAACCAGAATGCCTGCAACAGATCATACATAAAGCAATGACAGCAGAACCTTTTTGAGCTACAAACCATACAAGAGATTACCTATCATTAAAGTCCCATCATTTAGGTGGCTGTAGCCACCTAGATGATCTTGACCCATTTAACCCCACGCCCACATTTTTACAAATTTGGAGGTGTTGCCTAAGGACTGTACCAGTTGCAGGAGGTGGATCGACCATGATAATGCAAGATAAGCGCCAGATGAGCTTGGCGCCTACAGGCGCCAAGCTCATCTGGCACTACCTTGAATTCTCACGGTCCATCCATCTCCAGTTGTAGGGAAGGTGTTGGGGGTTAATGACATGACACTTTTCGCCCCTTAGTAATTTCTCCCCAGAGAGCATCTGTTGTCTCAGACAGAATTTTTCCTTGGGGAAAAAAAGGTGGTCATTCAAAACAGGTTCTACTGTACTACCCTTGGGTAAACTTATTTGTGTGCTGGTTGGTGACAAATCACAGACCAAGGCATTTACTCAAGCTGCCTCTTACCATGTTGGTGCAAGCTGTGGCCATCATCATGTACTTGGGGTTGAACTGCAAGTTCTGGATGGGTCCAGGGTGGTCGCTCTGTAAGATGGCGATCTTGGCACCTGTCTCTGTGCTCCAGCAGTGAACTTTGCCATCAGTGGAACCTAGCATAAACGTAAAGTCAAATCTTGAAGTGTGACCATCCTGAGGTTGCTGAAAGTCGTTCAACCATGACGCAGAGATGGATTGACTATGATTCATTCAAGGGTGTTGCCAACATAGCATTGGTACCCATCAGGCTTTGGAAAATCCAATTAGGGCGAAGGGGGTCAATATACACTCAACTTCACATTGCAAATTAGCTCATTTTAAATTCTGGTACTCTACAAGTATTTTGGGTATCCCTAACTCCATAACTGGTATTTCTCTTTTTTATTTGGTACCATCTAAGGGCTGCTACTTTTCTTTCCGGTATTTGCCTTAAAAAAAAATCAGCAACTATTGAGATCTCAGGTTAATGTTATTAATATGAAGATCAAGATTAAAAGATGATAAAAGCTTACCACAGATGACAAACTGTGAGTCTGGAGTAAAAGTTGCTTCTAATGGAATGCCTCTGTTGTTTTGGAAACCCTGAAAAGCAAAGAACAAAAAAAAAAAAAAAAAAATCAATATAAAACAAAAATGTAACCACTTGAAAAATAAATTATAATATTATGCTGGTACCAAAAAAAAAAAAAAATTCACAATTTTACCTCCAAGATTAAAACTTACAGCTTTTTTAAAACTTCCAGTTACAAATGCAGCAGGACAAGCTGGAATCATATACTCAATTTAAACCAACAAAAAACAACTTCAAATGGAATGAAATGATTCTTGCTAGATTCACCGCAACAAAAAGTATTGCGAAGAGCAAAAGGGCTAATACTAACCACAAACGTCTGTAGCGGCGTGCCATGGAATGCATCGATAAGGCGAATGACAGAGCCGTTTGTGGAGATGAGGATGAGCTTGCCGTCAGGACTGAACTTGAGGCCCGTCCAGTCACACTCTTTGTCCTGTGGCAACTTGAACGTTACAAACGGACCCTGAAATTGAAAAGTATAATTAGTTAGTTATTTGGGTATAACGCCGAGCAGGCAACTAAGGCCATCTCACGGCGGGTGAAAAGTATAAAACTGTATGAACATGACAGCATGCAAATTAGAAGTAACCACACATAAATGAGGAAAAACATTATTCAGAATATTTTAGAATTTTATGCCAAAGGTTGACCTCTTACAGCACCTACTATTGTACTAATGTCGGTTAACAATACCAATGTTGCTACATACCTTTGTGATAAAAAGCACACTTTCTATTTAGGCATCACAGCCAACTATTAAAACACTCTCAGCGGGTGGTTTAAATGAAAGAATGCCAGAGACTAACGAAGAAAATGATATATCAGCGTTTCTAAAATAATTAACCCCATTTACTACCATAAAACACCCAAATGCAACAGACACAGATCGATATCAGCCTCCGCAATTGTGGGGGCCCATGATAATCTATGCATCTTGCAGCAGGCTTTCCGTTAGGATTTAATATTTTCCATCATTGGGATTAAAAGCGTGACAAAAAGTCCTTCCCAGGCACTTTACAGTCCGTCATGTACTTGAAACATGGCAGGGATAACTTCTTTTTTCCTGAAGATTTTCTGTCCTGGGGATGGATGGTCTTCTAATTTTCTATCCTTGTTAAAATTTGCCCATCAAGTACGGAGAATTTTCCGTCAACGTAAAGCGTGTTGACGTGTTCTCTGAGTTTCTTATGCAGAACAGTTATGGACTTATTGTACTTTCAGAAATTTTTCCCATGGCCTCTGGCAGTGAAGGAGCTGAATAAAATAACTTCTTCGCACAGAAAATGTTACCTTGTCAAATGACCGAAGATCGTATAGTTTGATACTCTCGGAGTTAATACCAGCACCAAAGATGAGACCTTCAGGATCAAATGCTGCTACTGGTCTTCCACTCAAATGCATCAAACCCTGTGATACAGAAATATCATTAAGCTTTGCCTGCTTTCAATGAAAAATATATGAGCATGTTCTGGAGGTGATTGCCTACACAGGTATTTAACCCTCTTCCCAATTTGTTGGTGTTGTCACCTGACAATTATGTACCAGTTGCAGGAGATGGATGGACTGTGATAATTCAAGGGTAGTGCCAGATTAGCCTGGCGCCTTCAGTGCAAGTGTGAGTGCAACAATTTGTGAAGCGCAGCATTTGTCTTAAGCACTGCTGACAATGTTGTAAAGTTTTATCAATTGAGATAAGTACACAAAAAAGACAACTCTGGGTGTAAAGTCACCCACAGTGTACAGCAAAAATGAGTTAGTATTGCAGCAGGAAAAACATATGAATGTTTTCAAAATCCTGGCACCCCCTCTCTGGGACAAAGCCCTAGAATAATCTTCAGCCTACATTGCTAACTAGAAGTAAATACAGAGTTCAGACAACAGAGAGCTACATTAACCATCTTAACTCTGCAGCAGCATTTCCAGACTTTTGGAGGTGTTGTCCAACAACTATGTACCAGTTGCAGGAGATAGATTGATCATGATACTTCAAGGGTAGTGCCAGATGAGCTTGGCGCCTTTAGGCACCAAGCTCATCTGGCACTACCCTTGAAGTATCATGATCAATCTATCTCCTGCTGCAGGGTGTTGGGCTAAATGGGTTAAAGGCCCACTACCGCCATAACTGTTCAGAGATACACTTCTGTAGCAGATGGTTATGAAACGCTGCACACAGGTCGATCTATGGTTTATTTAGACACACGGCAATCCAGTTCAGTACAAGTCGTCTTTCTATCAAGTAACCTGACAATGACTCCACTCCATTCTATAACTATAACGCTTTCAGTATGAGAAACTGCTAAAAATGAATTTTTTTTCTAAAATGTATTTATAAAAAAAATACTTACCGATGGCATTACTATGTGGAATACACTCTATAGCCTAACGATTTCAGCCCAAAGTTGTGTCCTCTACACAACCGGGGAGGAGACACCAGGGATCCACGTACAGGAGCCCGAGTGGCCTCCCCTTATCGCCCTATCCCGTCATGCGTGGAGCGACAGTTCACCAGGTTGCACACTTAGCCAATCACTTAGTCAGGGAGGCAAGCGGGGCAGGCGGGAGGGCCGTCCGAGTAATGCCATCGGTAAGTACTTTTAAAAAAAATACATTTTAGAAAAAAAATTCATTCGTTTTTTCAAAATAGTTACATTACCGATGGCATTACTATGTGGAAGAATGGCAAAGAGGAGGTGGGTGCCGACACAAACCCCCCTCCACAGGCCCACTAAGGAGCACTCCAGACGATTTCAGCTAAGACGTACCTACGGCGCGCGGAGGGAGTGCTGGGCCGCGGAGATGTCGCCCACCATGGCCAGGGAGTCACGCTGGCCGGATAGGTCTCAGAGGTAGAAGCGGGTGAAGGTGGAGTCTGTCCGCCAGCCTACCGCCGTAACAATGTCTTTAACCGAGCAGTTACAGTCAAGAGCCACGCTGGTGGCCACTGCTCAGACCTCATGCGCCCGGATCTGCAGAAGTCTATCCCCGTCAGGGGAGAGGTCCTGGTATGCCGACCGAATCACCCACCGCAGCCAGGACGAAACTGTCTGGGCCGATATATTTGGCCTGCCTGGAGTCAGCGGTAGGAAGAGGCGGGAGCGCCCGAACCGGCGCGGCTTTGAGCGACGCAGGTAAATCTTCAGTGCCCGGACCGGGTCCTGTTGACGTGCGGCGCGGGATTGGTCCGTTCCTCTGAGCGGACGCACGGTCAGTATCTGGGGCGCGGTGGATGGAAGCCAGTTCTTTGCCAGAAAGGATGGGTCGGTGAGTAGCTGTGCCGAGCCATCCGCTCGAAACTGCCAGCATAAGTTACGTACCGAAAGTGCGTGAAGCTCGCTCACGCGGGAAGCCGTGGCAAGGGCCAGGAGGAAAACCGTTTTCCGGGTCAGGTCGGCGAACCGTGCCAAGGGCAGGGGTTCGAAGCGGTCCGTATTTAGCCACGTCAGTACACAGGCGAGGTCCCACCAAGGTATGAGAGAACGGGAGACCGGTTGTCAGAGGTCAAAATGAGCCAACAGGTCCGTAAGGTCTTTGCAAGTACCCGGATCCGGGAGGCCAAGGTGTCGGTAAGTGTCTGCGATCATGGAGCGATAGCCCTCGATGGTGATGGGAGCTAGGCCTTGACCTTCGAAGAGCTAGAAGAAAAAATTTGCCAGTTGGGGGGTCATTAGTTTTGTGGAGGGGAGCCGGTGGGCGGAGCACCAAGACTGGAAGACCCTCCACTTGCCTTCGTACACGTTACTGGTGGACAGTCTGTGGGCTCCTGCAATCGCCGCCACTGCCGCATCCGAGAAACCTCTAGCGGTGAGGGCTTGCCGGACAACCTCCAGGCGTGAAGGAGGAGGCGCTCCGGGCACGGGTGGAAGAGAGCCTGGCGGGGCTGCTTGAGCATCGTGGGCGGGGAGGGGAGCTCCAGGGGCGGATCCGTTGCTAGAGCGAGCAGGTCCGTGGTCTAGCTCTTGTTCCAATTGAAGGGGGCCACCAGGAAGAGAATCGCGGAGCATCCCAGGAGCTTCCGCAGGATCTTCGGCACCAGCACCGATGGAGGGTAAGCACTGTAGGCAGAGGGATGGCAAAAGCTTGTGAGTGCCCAGCGTACCAGGCTTGACGGAAACTCATGTTGATACCCGCTGGCCATTGAGAATCGGAGAAAAAAGCGTTGTCGCCGAAGGAGTCTTGAAGGAGCTGTGATGAAAACGCTTCTGCTAGGTCCCAGAAGCCAGACGGCTGAAGAAGAGACTTGCGGTGCTTAGAAGGCCTAAGCGCGTCCACCGTGGCCGAAGCTTGTCTCTTCGCTGGGGGCGAAGGCGGACACAAGAAAGGCGGCAGGATGGAGTAGATTAGACGGGAGGCCTCTCTCAGAGACCGGAGCGTGTCGATCGGAGGACCGTCTTCACCAGAAGCGGAGACCTGCGAACCATCAGAGAAGGGGGTGGGGGAGTCGTAAGGCGAATCCCCCGAAAGGGCCGACGCCGAGTCTGCTGGATGTAGACTGAGAACGTCAGGATCTACGTCGACCGTCCGTCTATCACGTGAAACCACATGGAGGGGCGACTGGCTGCGTGACTCTAATACTTGCTAGCCCCGCTCAGAAGACTCGGAGCCGGTGGAGGGGGGGGGGGGGGGGGGAGTTCCTGGGTGGTTACGGTAAAAGAAAGGGACTTACCTGCGAGCCCAGATGGCCTGGACGACGGAGCGAAGAGGGGTCCGAAGAGCCGACGGAACGACGCCCACCTGCGGAGAAGTCCGAGTAGCCTGTAGGGGACGGGGCGGACGATCACATCTGTAAAATTCCCATAGTTGAGACCAACGGTCCTCACGCCAATCAGCACAGATGACACAGGTCCTATCTGAAGAGCATCCTGAGCAAGGGAGGCAGGTGTCGTGAGCGTCGGAGGGCCACTGAAACTCCCCACACCGAAGGCAGGACTTCAAAGAAGCCGCCATAGCGTCCGCCGCCCACAGCACGCAGGAGAAGTTCACCCACGCGCCGAAAAGTTCACTTCACACGAGGCACAAAGTCACGAGGGAGTCAAAGTTACTAGCAGTGTCCATGAAGGTGCACAGAGAGTCCAAACCATAAGGCGCTAAGAGCATAAGCTCTAAAGTCAGACTGCCACGGTCCCAGTGGAAGGATCACGAAGCGGCGAAACTCAATCCCCTAGGCCCAGTCACAGGGTAGAGTCACAGTTACTAGCCGCGGCAAAAGGCCACCACCCGGCAAATCGGTCGGCCCTAAGTCCAAGATGAATTCACTGAACACATTTCAGGATACTGCAAAACGCAAGAGAGCACTAGGCCCTAGTCCACTCGGCAAAGCCAGGCTAATTATCTTTGCACTGAACTTCTTTTCTCAACGAAGAATGAAGACACCGGTCGAAACACAGTAACAAAGGCCAAGCCAAGGAAAGTTCGTACACGGAGCAAGGCTAACACCCGACAGAACAGGTCGAGCTAAGAGTGCAAACTGGTGAACTGTCGCTCCACGCATGACGGGATAGGGTGATAAGGGAAGGTCACCCGGGCTCCTGTACGTGGATCCCCAGTGTCTTCTCCCCAGTTGTGTAGAGGACACAACTTTGGGCTGAAATCGTTAGACTTTAGAGTGTATTCCACAAAGTAATGCCATTGGTAATGTATTTTGAAAAAACAATTAGACTGACACGCTAACGGCTGTGCAGAGTAAATAAGTGCGATTACGCGTGTGCTTTTATTGCGCGTCCAAGGTGTTGTTACAATTCATTAGGTGTGTCATAACAACACAAATGGTGCTGAAATGTGTCTTCAGATATATGCGTAATGGTAATTGGCACTTTAAGAACAGTCTTAAAGTCAAAACTTGGGTGTTGTCATCAGTAGAAAGCATTGCAATTCTGGAGACTGATCGACCGTGACTGTTCAAGAGTGGTGCCAGAATAACTTGATGCACCCAGCTATTTTGGCACAGCCTTTATCATGGCCGATCCATATCCTGTGGAAATGTGTCAGATCTACATCATTAACCCCTTCATTACCACTGGTCGCAAACTGCCTTCCTCACATCTTTGATAAATCAACGCCAAAGAGCCACAGCCATTCTGGCAACATGGACACGAAGTGGTGTCAGCAAGAGACATAGATTCTCATAAGCCCCTGTAATAGCAGGGACTAAGGATCGATGTCTCTTGCAGTATTTCTTTGCATTAAAAAGATACCATGCTATATTTAGTGTGTGTGTGTGTGTGTGTGTATATATATATATATATATATATATATATATATATATATATATATATATATATATATATATATATATATATATATATATATATATATATATATATATATATATATATATATATATACCTGGCAGTTCTGTGACCTGAGATCCCATAACCTGATAGTTTTGTCCATGGAACCAGAGATGAAAGAATCATCGATTGGCGACATACACAATGTGACAACCCTGCAACAAACATAAGATGTTGTCAGATCACATCACAGTAGCAACAAAAATGTCATGGGTTCTTAACATCTAAATCTGAACAAAAAAAGACTTCAGTGAGTGAGCAGATGCTTACCAACAAAATATCTAGTCCAGATCAGCGTGTAGGACTTAACCCATTTAACCCCATGGACACATTTCCCAAATTTTAAAGGTGTCACATAACTACTATGTACCAGTTGCGGGAGATGGAATCAACCATGATAGTTCAAGGGTAGAGGCAGATTAGCTTGGCGCCGTCAGGCACCAAACTAATCTGCCGCTACTCTTGAATTACCACGGTCGATCCATCTACTGCTGCAGTGCATCTGTGCTAAATGGGTTAAACAAATCTGTAATTAGCTCAGCATAACCTATTGACTTTGATGCCCGACGGTATCATACGAACTGCAATACAGCAGCAGGAGTCTGAACAACTAAAATCGTTCATGGGTGGTGCCAGAATTGTTTGGTGTCTATAAATAATGGGCGGTCTGTCTCCTGAAGTGTCATGTAGTCTTCAGAGGACAAACTCCAACTTTTCAAATTTCGACCTTAGGACTCCATTTTCCATTTAAACCCATTCAGCCCCGAGGCACTACAGTAGGAGATAAAACTGACCACAATAATTTGCGGGTAGTGCCAGATTAGCTTGGCGCCATCAAGCGCCAAGCTAATCTGGCATTACCCACGAATTATCATGATTGATCCATCTCATGCAACTGGTACACAGTTGTTAGCTGACACCTCCAAAATTTGGGAAATCCGACCTTGGTGTCAAATGAGTTACGCTCACAGTGTACTGCAAAAGCAAGCATGAAACCTAACACTTCCAAGTTAAACAAATGCCATGACACTGACAACAAACTATCATCAGCCACTTCTTACAGAGAATTTTGCACTCACTTTTTTGTGTGTCCTGGAAAGTATCTGATGTATTTGTTGTCATGGAGAGATAGATACCGGATTGTGTCTGTTTGAAACAAATAAACAAGATAGCATAATGTAGACCATGCACAGCATCCCCTAAAGATACAGCAAGCGTTTTCACACTGTTAAGAGCATTTTTCTTACATGTTACCTGTTCGGAACATCAGATTTCTGGCAAAATTACGCCTTCTTGATTTTAAAAAGCAATGGTGTCAGCCTAGCTAGCAATTGGGCAGACTGTAGTAGCAAGTCTGACAGTGAATACTTGATTTGTTCTTACAGTTTTCTTTAGATAACTGCGTTTGGCATTTAAAATTTTTTTCTCTAAAAAGTATTTTTTCGATACTTACCGATGGCATTACTAATAGGAAGGTACGCTTAGCTTGCCAATTTCAGCCCCAAAAACCGCTGTGTATACATCACAAACAGTTAGTTAGTTATTTGGGTTTAACGCCGAGCAGGCAACTAAGGCCATCTCACGGCGGGAAGGGTAAAAATCTGGTCAGCCAGACTAAAAGAAAGGTCTTAAGACATGATGTAAATATACCTTAAAAATATGTCAGGCTAAAATGTCGCACAGGTCTTTAAAGAAAACGTCGGAAGACTCTCAAAAAGGTCAAAATAATAGAAACATCATAATCTATAAACGCTCAAATCTTATTAAAAATATGGCACTCTCTCAGAAAACTGAAGATCTTGTCCGGGGGCACATCCCGGAACAAAACCTTCAAGGAGTCTGCCGTGAAATGTTTATACCTTGTGTCGATTAGATCAGCACAAGACAACAAAAAGTGTTGAACAGAGTACTGCTCGTCGCAGGCATAACACCATGGACGCTCCTCCTGTTTAAGTAAATAAGAGTGCGTAACATACGTGTGGCCCATGTGGAGCCGAGCCAGGACAGTCTCCTCACGGCGGCTGCCGCAGTGATAAGGTAGACCGTCGGACAACTTAGAAAGGGCTTCATGCAGCTTGTTAGCTTCCTCTTTGTCCCACTCGGACTGCCACTCACGGGCTATGTACGCACGAGCCACATGTCTAAAATCACTATAAACAGTCTGTGTGTCAGGGACAGGGTCATTGCGGGCATCGTTGGCAGCAGAATCTGCGATCCTGTTGCCTTCGATGCCCACATGCCCTGGCACCCAAATAAAAATGATATCATAATATTCCTTCATCAAGTCCGCGTGGAGCTCTCTGATCTGCACCAGCAGTGGGTGGTCATTTCCCGTGCCCTGAAGGGCCTGCAGGGCAGAAAGAGAGTCAGACAGAATCAGGAAGTTCCTTTCTCTAGATCGATAAGCATGCCTGAGTGCCAGCAGAACCGCCTGCAGTTTCGCACTAAATACAGATGAGTGGTCTGGGAGGCGGTGCTTAAATGGGCGTCTAGGAGTAGGATGGCGAGAGGACACTGCGGCCGCAGCCACTCTCCCATCCTCAGACTTTGACCCATCGGTATAGATGCGACAATAGCCAGGAAAAATTGAAAGCAGTTCATTGAGGCTCTGTTGGTATATGGCTGGTGGAGTAGAGTCTTTCTTGTGGGCAGTCAGGTCCAGCAAGATGTCAGGAACTGGTAAGAGCCAAGGTGGAGTGATGTGTTGCAGGGATTCCGAAACTCTGTCCAGGTCCAATCCGGCCGCCTGCAGATGAGGTCGGACACGGAAAGAAAGTGGACGGACAGCTCCCAGATGGGTATCGTAAATCTCTGCAAACGATGGTTTAAAAACACAATCATAGGCAGGATTGTCCGGATGGGCCTTCAGTTTCAGAACGTAGCTGAGCATGAGGCGGATGCGGCGGAGCTTGAGAGAAGGCTCCCCTGCCTCGGCATACAGACTAGGAACTGGAGACGTCCTGAAGGCCCCAAGACATATCTGCAGACCCTGATGGTGAATTGTGTTCAGACGCTGTAGCACAGACTTGGAAGCTGAGCCATACACCACAGAGCCGTAATCCAGTTTGGACCGAACAAGGGCCCGGTACAGACGAAGTAAGACAGTACGGTCCGCACCCCAGTCAGTACGACCGACGACACGAAGAATGTCGAGAGCCTTCTGACAAGAGGTTCTAAGGTAATTAATATGGTTGCAGAAGGTAAGTCTTTTGTCAAAAATGACTCCCAGAAACTTTGCCTCCTCGGCCACCTTAATTGGCACTCCAGCAATGCTCAGGCTAGGTTCTGGAAAAAATTTCGTCTGGTTAGTAAAATGCACACAAACAGTCTTGGAGGGCGAGAACTTGAATCCATTGAGAGACACCCACCGCTGGATGCGAACAACGCACAGCTGCAAGCGTCTCTCAAGGGACGCAAGTCCTCGACCACGTGCGCACAAAGCAAAGTCGTCAACAAAGAGCATTCAGAATCATCCTTGATGGCCTTTACAATGTTATTAATTTTAATACTAAATAAAACAGGAGATAGAATGCTGCCCTGTGGGATACCCATCTCCTGTTCAAAGGAGTCGGAGAGGGTGGAGCCCACACGGACATGGAACGACCGGTTAGTCAAAAAATTGTGAATAAAAACGGGCAGGTGCCCTTTAAAACCCATGTCCAACAAGTCAGACATTATGCCATACTTCCAGGTAGTGTCATACGCCTTCTCAAGATCGAAGAAAACTGCATAGACATGCTGCTTGTTGACAAAAGAATCTCGGATAAATGATTCAAAGCGGACTAAATGGTCAGTTGTACTACGGAAGCGCCGGAAACCGCACTGGAGGTCTGTGAGGAGACCCTGTGACTCAAGATGCCACACCAGGCGGGCGTTGACCAGGCACTCCATAGTTTTACATAAACATGATGTCAAAGCGATAGGCCGGTAGTTGCCCGGGTCGGAAGGATCCTTACCCAGCTTGGGGATCGGTACAACCACAGCCTGGCGCCAAGACGGCGGAAAATGACCAGTTCTCCAGATATGGTTAAAGGCCTTGAGAAGTACAAGGAGTGACCTCTCAGGCAGATGCGTTAGGAATTGATAGTGGACGGTATCTAGGCCAGCAGCAGAGTCATTACATTTCTGCAAAGCTTGCTGCAATTCTGATAATGTAAATGGGACATTATAGTCTTCTGAGTTATCGGACTTAAAATCACAAATACGAGACTCTCGCTTCTCCTTCTCTCTCTGGAAGAAAGGTGAATAATGCTCCGTTGAAGAATTATGGGCAATGGCGGAGGCAAGCAAATTGGCCACAGCTTTTTTATCTGTAGCCAAGCTGGCACCATCTCTAAGATGGCCAACAGAAGCCGAGCCACCCCTGCCCCTAATTCTCCGAACAGCCTTCCATAGTTTCTGGGACGGAGTCCGAGAAGTCAAAGATGAGACGAAGCGTCTCCAGGAAGCACGGCGTTCACGTTTAAAAATGTAACGGGCTTTCACCCTCTGTCTTTTAAAGGTTAAAATATTCACTTGCGACGGATTACGGAAAGCACGTCGCTGAGCAGATTTGCGCGCTATTTGGGCCTTGCGGCACTCTTCGTTGAACCATGGTACTCTCGGCTTTCGAGGGACTGATGCGGAAGTTTTAGGGATGGTTTCACCCGCTACTTCCAACAAAATAGTAGTAAAAGAAGAAATAGGTTCTTCAGATGACATGACCACCTCCTCTGTAATACGAGACTGACAGAGGGAGGCGAACAGAGGCCAGTTAGCTTTCTTAAGATTCCAGCGCCCCACCGGCGGATCCTCCCCACAGCTGACCGATGACATGACTACTGGGAAGTGGTCACTACCACACAGGTCATCGTGAACCTTCCAGTCAAAGTCCAGCATGAGAGAAGGATCACACACAGTGAGGTCTAGAACAGAACTAGATCCTGAACCTGGGTTAGAGTATGTAGGTGAACCATCGTTAAAGACACACAGGTTAAGTTGAGAAAAAACATCTTCTAACATCTGACCTCTGCCATCATAGTGGTCACTACCCCAAAGGTGAGCGTGACCGTTAAAATCCCCCATGAGAATAAAGGGAGGGGGCAGTTGATCAACTAAATTAAAAAAATCATTACTACAGACCCGCAGGGATGGTGGCAGGTAAATACTGCATATGGTTATGGTCTTCTTCAAGGTAACCCGAGCTGCGACAGCCTGAAGACAGGTGTCAATGCTAACGGGGCTACATAAAATTTGGCTACTAATGAGAAGAGCCACTCCACCTGAGCGCCTCTCCGAATCAGAGCCTTTATGTATAACGTTAAAACCATTAAAGGACACAGGGTCAGAAGTCTTCAGGTAAGTCTCCTGAAGAGATATTACTGAGGGGTTATAGCACTTGACTAAAAGACGTAATTCCTCAAAGTTAGCTTGAAAACCACGACAATTCCACTGAAGCAGAGAGTCCATGATTATGTCTTATCTGGGGGTGCGGAGTTTTTCCCCCCCTTTTTCCTTTGCCTTGGAAGGAGTCGGAGAAACAGAGGGGGGCCGGCTCCCGGGCCTCCTCTGGTTCTTAGGAGATGAAGGGGGGGGGGGGGGGGGGGGAGCTGCCGCAGCATCGGCAACTTTCACTCCCTCCATCTGCTCCTCCAATGCAGCATATTTGTTTTGAAGGGGGACATCAGTGTTCCCCTTCTGGGCCCGTGCGCACGGCGGTTCCATAGATTTCTTAGACTTCTGGTCCTGGGCAGCGGTCCTGCCGCTAGAGTTAGCGGCCTTAGAAGGCTGACCAGAGCCAGAAACCTTTGGCGTTGACAAACTAGCAGGTTTGGGTGGGGGCTGAGGCTTAGGGGCAGCAGAAGGCGGTGCCACCGGACCAGTAGCGTCCGCCCTCTGCGTTCCCTGGCTCCTCGTCACCACCGGAGGAGGGTTACTCTCCAGGGGCGAGAGGATCCGAGGCTCCGCCCCCAACCAAGAAGTTGGAGTTTGACAAGAGAAGTCTTTGGTGGGGCGCTTGCCTACCACCACAGCACTGAAAGTATACACAAAGTTGTTATTTGAGTTTGGGGCGCAGCCTCAGCTGCACCAGGACCGTCAACCAGTTTTTTTGCGTCTGCAAAGGACGTCTGCCTTCTCCACATGCACCTGCTGAATCCTGCACTCGGAGATCCAACGAGGGCACTTCTTGTCCGAAGCCATATGCGCCCCCTGGCAATTCACACACAGGGAGATGGCTGTGCAGGACTCAGCAGAGTGTCCGGGCTTAGTGCAATGGGCACATAGAGCCTCTGCCTGGCGGCATGTCTTCTGCCCATGGCCATACTTTTGGCACTTAAAGCACCGGAGGGGGAGAGGGACGTACTTTTTCACTTTTAGGGAGTAGTAACCTCCCCAGATGGTAGTAGGAGCTGTGGGGGTGCCAAACGTGAGGATGATGGTAGGGAGACGGATCTCCCTACCACCTCGTTTGGAAATGAAGCGCCTGACGTAGGTCACCCCCTGTGACTTAAGGTTCCGTACAAGTTCATCTTCAGACAGTTCGGCCAATGCTTGATCTTTAATCACTCCTCTAGAGGAATTCATTGTTTTGTGGGGAGTGACCTCCACTGGAGTGTCTCCGATGGAGGAGAGCCTCAGTAGCCCGTTGGAGTGTGCCCGAGTACGGCACTCTACCAACAAGTCACCAGACCTGAGGCGCTGGGCCTCAGGCCTGCCAACACGGCTCCTGAGGGTCTCCCCTACCAGGAAAGGGTGCAGCTTGGAAACAGGCTTCTCTTTAACTTTGCTGTGGATAATGAGAAAGCGAGGCCAGATGGCCGAAACCTGAGGCGTCGCTTCCCCACAATCGGAGTCGCTATCATTTTCAAGGTCAATGTCAGTGGCTATGTGCCGCTTTGGTGCCAGTTTTGGTTTTTTGATATTTTCCATATTATAGTATGATAGATATTCATCCCCCGGGGGTCCCCGCCCGCCACCTAGCCCAACAAGGGAAAGTGCAATTGTCGGCGGGTCTCCAGCCGACGCACAATGGAGACTGCCCGAAAGATATACTCAAGGGGGTAAGCCCGATTGAACCGTTTGAGCCACCGCCTTCTATCACACTGTTGAATGCAGGGGAATACTGGCGTAGAGCACCTAATCAGCATCAGAGGCTATAGCATGGTGCTCCGTATAACAACCCGCATGTCAACAGGGGGATAGGGCTCGACGTGACAAGAGCCGATTGACTAGGCCGGTACGACTAGCCTCCCGTTTAGGCAGAAGTCAAGGCCAAAGTGGAGTGTTTCAGCCACCAGGATCCTCTTCTCCCCCGACACGGGTCTCCAAGCACGGCAAACACTTGGGATCCAAAGGACCAAAAGCTCATGAGTATTTTTAAGGACCAATCCAACATGGTAAGACCTGGGTTAGCACAGCTCCTTAAAAACTGGACCAGTGAAAAAGACTGAACAACATATCTGCTGACATCAAGTCCTAATCCTGGACAAAGATGGCACCCGTCTGCTAGCCCACTCAGTCAGGGACTGAGGGGACTACCCACCCACGCCATGTGGAGGCCGGTGCCGGGTAGGCACATCACAAACAGGGAGGCGACTCTAGGGAGTCGTTACAAAGATACCCCGAGTAGCCTCCCCTGCATCCCTATCTGGTCACGTGCTCGGCCGTTTCCCGCCAGCCTTAGCTCAACAGTGGCAAGCGGGACAGGAGGGAGGGACCTCTGAGTAATGCCATAGGTAAGTATTTTTCACAAAAATACATTTTAGAGAAAAAATTCTTTTGTTTTCTCAAAACTCTTAGCGATGGCATTACTAATAGGAAGAATAGAGCGCAAGTCGACCAGTCATAAAGCAGATGCTGAGTCCTCCAGGTGAAGACTGAGGGCCTCGTCATCATTCCACTTGGGCCGCGCAGGGGTGGAGCGGGGATTCCCATGAGCCGAAGGCAGCATGGCGATCGAAGAAAGCGTGCTCCCGTGACTCATCGAGGACCGGTGGATGGGCTGGGGATCTGGGGAAAACTTCTGTAGGAAGAATACCGAATAGGAGGAGGGTGCCGCCCCCTATGCATCCCCCAAGTGTTCAGTTCGCCAAGCTAATGCCATGTGTATTAAGATATCGAGGCCCCCCCCCCCCGCCGCCCACTCCTGACAATTTCAGCTAGGTGTTACTGATGGCGCCTGCAGCGCCGGGAGGGAGTGCTGCACCGCCGAGATGTCCCCACCAGGGCCAGTTTGTCCTGTTGGCCGGATAGGTCTCGTAGGTATAAGCGGGCGAAGGTGGACTCAGCCCACCAACCCACGGCCGCCACAATGTCTCTCACTGTGCAGTTGCGGTCAAAGGCAAAAATGCTTGCAGCGACTGCTCTGACCTCATGAGCCCGTATGCGCATCGTCCTCGCCCGGTCTGGGGAGAGCTCCTTGTATGCAGACTGGATGACCCAGCGGAGCCAGGAAGAGATCATCTGCGCAGAGATGTCATATCTGCCCGGGGCCAAGGGCAGGAACAGGCGTGCGCGCCCTTGTCTTAATGGCTTAGTTCTGCTCAGGTATATACACAAACCAAGGGGAATCACTCATCGCTGGACAGACACAGTTAGATCCCCTGCCCCCGCCTATCAGGCACCCAATCGCCAGCCCACAGAGAAATACGCAGGTATAGAACAAGACGATCATTTGCACCCTCATTTGCTCAGGTATATCTTTAGCGCCCTGATGGGGTCCTGTTGACGGGACTCCCAGGACTGGTCTGTCACCCTAAGACTGTCAGGACATGCCAGGCGGTTGCTGGGGGCCAGTTCTTGGCCAGAAACGCTGGATCAGTGAGGAGCTGCATCGAGCCATCGGCTCTAAACTGGAGACCGGAGGGTCGCACTGTGAAGAGGTGGATCTCGCTAACCCGTGACGCCGTGGCGAGGGTGAGAAGGAAGCAGGTCTTCCTGGTTAGATCTCCGAGCCGCCCCAGGGGTAGAGGCTCGAACCGCTCTGAGTTTAGCCAGGTTAGCACCCAGGACAAGCCCAAACGAGGGATCAGCGAGCGGGATCCCGGCCGTTGGAGATCCAGATGCGCCATCAGATCCCCGAGGTCCTTGCAGGCGCCCGGGTCTGGTCGGCCCAGGTGTCGATACGTGTCCATGACCATCGCCAGGTAACCTCTGATGGTGATGGGGGCCAGGTTCTGCTGGGAGAAGAGCCACCAAAAGAACTCCGCCAGCTGGGGGTTCGTCAAGTCCGTGGGGGAGAGCTGCTCGGCTGCGCACCAGGACTGGAGGACCTGCCACTTTCCCTCATAGACGTTATGGGTAGAGGCCTTGCGAGCTGTAGAGATTGCTTCCACTGCTGCGTCCTATAAGCCTCTTGCGGCGAGGGCTTGCCGGACAATCTCCAGGCGTATAGTAATAGCCGCTCCGGGCATGGGTGAAACAGCTGCTGTCGGGGCTGCTTGCGCATCGTATGAGGGGTGGGGAGCCTCAGGGGAGGACCCGTGGCGATGCTCAGAAGGTCTGTGGTCCCGCTCTTGGTCCAGCCGAACGTAGCCACGAGGAACAGAACCGTGTTGCTGCCCCTGAGCTTCTGGAGAACCTTTGGTACCAGGACGGCGGGAGGGAGCGCGTATGCGAGCAGCCTGTCCCAAGGTATGGAAAGCACGTCTACGGCCTAGTCTAGTGGATCCGGGATGGGGGAGACGAAGAGTGGAAGCTGCCTGTTCCTCCTTGTGGTGAAGAGGTTGATCATGGGCATCTCCCAGCGAGCGCAGAGTAGCTGGAAGATATCTGGGCGCAGGGTCCACTCCATGTGGAGAAGCTGGCTGAGACACGAGGGGGAGTCCGCGAGGACGTTGAGATGGCCCAGGATGTGCCGCGCCCACAGCGTTATGCTCCGATCTTTGCACCACAGGAGGACCTGGAATACGAGGATGCAGAGGCAGGGTGCGCGCATCCCACCCTGGTTCTAAATGTAGGCCATGACCGTTAAGTTGTCAGAGAGAACCAGGATCACCTGCTGAGCGAGTCGATCTTCCCAGGCGACAAGCGCCAACCACACGGCCTTCAGCTTCAGCCAGTTGAAGTGTCTGTCTGCGTGGTCCCGCGGCCAGCTGCGCGAGGCATGATGAACTCTGGCAGCAGGTGTGCTCCCCAGCCAGAGAGGCTTGCGTCCGTGCAGATGGAGAGCTGGCGTGGAGGGGAGAAGAGTGGAACGCCGGACGCTAACCAGGCCCTGTCCGTCCACTGCCGGAGATGAGACTTGACCAAGGGAGACACCAGGACTAGGGCCGCCAGATCACCCGAGGACGGAGGCTAATGGAAAAGCAGATGCAGCTGGATCGGGCGAGAGTAGAGGGAGAGATTCCATGGGAACCACTTGGAGCGCCAACTCTGCTAGCTTCTGAATCCGGCCCACGGGAAGCCGCACCCAGTTGAGGTCAGTCAGGAACTCCATGCCTAGGTGGACAAACCTGCACGAAGGCGCGATGTCGGACTTGCCTCCGTTGACCAGGAATCTGAGTCGGCAGAGCAAGGTCAGTAGGGTGTCCCTGTTCTCCTCCAAGGCGGTCGCCCTCTGGTTGCGGAGGGGTAGATCATCCAGATAGCTGGAAATTGGGCTCGCGGCTGTCCCCTGGAACCTGGAGACGACCCCGTCGATAATCCTGGTGAAAACCCAAGGGCTGAGGTTGAGCCCGAAGGGTAGAGCCCGAAACTGGTACACTACTCCGGGGAAGGAGAAGCGCAGATATCGACGAGATGCTGGGTGCACGGGTACGTGGAGATGCGCGTCCGCGAGGTCTAGTCTCATGGCGGTCCTGGGGTTGCACCCCTGCCCTCTAGGCTCTGGCTGTCTCCATGCGGAAGCAAGGGCCGATATGTACTTGTTTAGCGCCGAGAGGTCTATGACCGGCCACCACTTGCCGCTGGGCTTGGGGACGAGGAATAGTCAGGGAGTCCTTCTGTAGTAGAGACATCACCTCACCCTCTAAGTGCTTTCGCCTTGCCCTGATCCCCCGGTACCTGTGTCCACAGAGGGGAGTGTCGCAACGGAGGGGGAGACTGGAAGGAGATCCTCAAGCCCTCTGTGACGGTCGAAAGAATCCAAGGGTCGTCTTGGAACAGCTGCCGCCACGCGCCGCTGTGGTGAGCTAGCCTCCAGCCAACTGGAGACCCTACAGGAATTGGCAGGGGACGGGGGGCAAGTCAGCTAGCCCAGCCGCACCCGAGCTTCCGGGCGCCTTTGGGCCAGGCAGGGGTGGGTACGGGGAAAGCGCGGATAGGGGGCGGGATGCGCCGCGGCCTCTGGGGAGACGAGTGGCGGAGGGTCTGAAGGACCGCTGGGCCCGACCCATGGCTCTGCAGGTTGCCTGAAAGCGGGCTGAAGCGGAGATGGCCGTGGCTGGCCAGAGATCCCTAGATGACTCCTTGACCGACTGCCAGGTAGGCCCAAAAAGAAGAGGTCCCCCGAATGGCGCCTGATGAAGCTGTATCTTTACCGAGGCAGGGAGTGAGGGGCAGAGTCCCAGCAGAGCGTCCCGCCGCATCAGGTCGCAGTCGCCAAGGTGTTCCGGGCCAGCGTCGCAGCCTTCTCCAATCCACGCAAGGACTGAATCCGCCGACCACGGGGGGTTCCTATCTGCAACAACGCCACCTTGTCGAGAGCTGGTAGGGGACAGGAGAACGCCTGGGAGTGTCCTGCATACCAGTGTTGGCGGAAGCTGATATCCATCCTGGCCGGACATCTGGAGTATGAGAAGAAGCCATGATCACCAAAGCCGTCCTTGTAAGAGGTGTACTAGGTCCCGGAAACCCGTCGGCTGAGGGAGAGACGAAGCACTTGGACTGCCGAGGTGTGTCGACAAATCGCCGCGGCCTTCCTCTTCAGGGGAGATGAAGGGCAGGAGCCCGGGGGTGGGGGTGGGGGTGGGGGGTGAGAAATGATGCGATGAGCCAGGAGGCCTCGTCTAGGGAGCGTAGAGTCTGCAAGGCAGGGGCTATGCCGACTGGAGAGGCAGAGCGAGATGAGCGCCCGCTGGGAGACGCCAAGCGCAAGTCAACCAGTCCTAAAACAGATGCTGAGTCCTCCGGGTGAAGACTGAGGGCCTTGTCATCATTCCACTCGGGTCACGCAGGGGTGGAGCGGGGATTCCCACGAGCCGAAGGCAGCGTGGCGACCGAAGAAAGCCTGCTCCTGTGACTCGTCGAGGACCAGTGGCTGGGCTGGGGATCCGGGGAAAACTTCTGCATCTGACCACCTGCTGCTAGACGAGTGATCACGAGGCTGCATGCGAGGGCGTCGAGTCTGCGAGGAAGATCGATCCCTGGAGATCAGACGGGACGTTCGGCTGCTCCAAGAGGGTGCCGCAGAGGGTCGGGGACGAGAAGAGGACCGACCCTGCGAAGGAGAAGCGCCTGTCCGACGACTCGTGGATGTGAAGCGGGAACGGGAGACGTCCCCTCGTATACGGCGTCTGTGGCTGTCCCCGCGCAGTGACTTCTGAAGCGGAACGTGAGAGCTAGGTCGGCGATCCGTCATCACACCGCTCCACTCCTGACGTGGCTGCGCATCCTCGCGCTGGGACCATACGGCGTTGAGGCGCGTCCCCTGGGTGGTGGATAGGGGGTCCCTCGTGAGAGGGGTGCACCGAATGAAATAAGGTGCCGTGAACCAACATGGTCTAAGGGAAGGTGACCCCGACAGAAAACCCCTGGTCCTCCTAGTAAGGGGGTTGGGCGTGGGGGTAGCTTCCCCACCCTGCAAAAAAGGAAATAGCTACAAAAACGTAGACGAAAAGATTAACAGTAATTCCTTTCCTGGAGGAGGAAGGTTCTTCTACTAGAAGACTTATGACTTCCTGTGGTGAAAGCCGGAAGTCTTCGGAAGCCACAGGACCGAGCCGCCTCTCTCTATCCAGGGATACAACCATGGGCACATGGAACGTCAAGACCATGTACCAGAGCAGCAAGGCCGCCCAGATAGCAGCGGAAATGCAAAAGTACAACCTTTCCCTGCTAGGCATCAGTGAAGCCAGATGGACGCAGTCTGGCCAGAAAAGGCTGTTAAGTGGGGAGATGATTCTGTATTCAGGTCATGAAGAGGAGAATGCCCCCCATACAGAAGGAGTAGCACTCATGCTGTCACCAGTGGCACAGAGAGCGCTGATGGGCTGGGAACCTCTTGGGCCAAGAATTATAACAGCAGCCTTTAGAACTAAGAAAAAACTCAAGCTGAACGTCATCCAGTGTTATGCGCCCACCAATGACAGTGACGAGGAAGAGAAACAAGAGTTCTACGACCGACTCCAGAGTGCCGTGGACAAATGTGCGGAGCGAGACATCACCATCGTCATGGGCGATTTTAATGCCAAAATAGGGGAGGACAACACCGGATACGAAGAGGTGATGGGGAGACAGGGACTAGGCTCGGAGATGAGTGAGAACGGGGAGAGGTTTGTAGACTTTTGTGCTCTAAACCGACTTGTCGTTGGAGGCAGCATCTTCCCACACAGAAGAATACACAAAGCAACTTGGGTCTCACCTGACCATACAACAGAGAACCAAATAGACCATATCTGCATTAGCAAGAAATTTAGAAGATCCCTTCAAGATGTTCGAGTGAGGAGGGGAGCAGATGTCGCCTCAGACCACCACCTGCTTACCTTAAGAATGAAGCTCAAGCTAAAGAAAAGTCGCACAGAGACAACAAGAAGACAGCGCTATAATGTAGGCCTCCTGAGAGAAACTGGAGTTAGAGAAGAGTTCAAACTGGTGCTGTCCAACCGGTTTCAAGCGCTACAGGAGCTAGTAAATAAAGAGGAGGCGGTCACCACAGAGCAGCAGTGGAAGGCAGTTAGAGAGGCGCTGAACTCAACCTGCAAAGACACTGTAGGGTTCAGGAAACACCACCACAAGGACTGGCTGTCGGCACAGACCTTGAAGAAGATAGAAGCGAGGAAGCAGAAGAAAGCAGCGGTCAACAACAGTCGCACGAGAGCAGCCAAAGTAAGGGCACAGGGGGAATACTCGGAAGCCAACCGCGAGGTGAAGAGGAGTATCAGGGCAGACAAGAGGGCCTACACAGACAGCCTGGCAGCAGAGGCAGAAAAGGCAGCAGGCAGCGGCAACATGAAACAGCTCTACGACATTACCAGAAGATTGTCGGGTAAGTATGGCCATACAGAAAGACCAGTAAAAGACAAAGAAGGCAAGCCTATTGCAGACAGAGCAGACCAACTCGACAGATGGGCCGAGTATTTTGAAGAGTTACTGAACAGACCTAGCCCACCGACCCCCCCGACATCCAGCCGGCAGAGACCGACCTACCCATCAGCTGTGACAGACCCAGCCGGGAAGAGATCAGAAAAGCAGTGGCATTTTTGAAGAATGGCAAAGCAGCAGGGCCAGATGGCATCCCAGCGGAGTCTCTGAAAGCAGACCTAGAGACAACAGTTGAGATGCTGTACCCACTGTTTGGAAAGATCTGGGAAGAGGAGGTGATGCCAGCTGACTGGAAGGAGGGGTACCTAATCAAGCTTCCCAAGAAAGGCGACCTCAGCAAGTGTTCCAACTACAGAGGAATCCTGCTGCTAAAGGTTCCTTTTGCCGCTGAGGGTGGAGCAGCACTGTCCGAGGCACCGGGGGCGGAGGTCACGGCAGGGGTAGATGCCTCCTTGAACCGGGCCAGTCTTCCCTCCGGTAGCAAGCCCACAGCTGCAAACACCGTTCCTTGATCCCTGTATCGCAGGTACTACACAGGGCAGGCACACATCATGGGAGTCACTGGGCCACTGGTATTTACCGCATATGTTGCAGGTCATCCCGTGAGTACTGCAACAGAAAGACAAAAAGCCGCCATGCAGACGCGGGGTCTCCTGCAAGAGGGCATGTGCTCACGCCCGGTCGCATACAGCGTCCTCAGTCAATGCCGCCACCAGGAAAAGTCATCGGCTGAGGCATTCACCGAAGCTTTACCTTGTCATGACCCGATCCAGGCAATCCCACCAGTGACCAACCACCCAGTAATCCCAAGGTATATCCAAGGTAATCCACTAAGCGTTTCCTAAAGGCGTTTCCTAAAGCCTGCGCGGTGGAGCTTTTTGGTGGAGTGCAGTGTGCGCAGTACTGGCCCCACCCTTTAAACCCTTGGTTCGTTTGCCATGGCCTAGCAAGCTGGGACGGTGGCATCGAGGTCCTCGGGTCGTAGGTTTTAAATCCACTAAGCACCACACAAAGTTCACCACATAAAATCCAACAGTAATTCCACCATACACAGTCGGAGCAGAGCAGGCTGCACACGACCGGTCTTGGTGAGCTAAGCGAAAAGACTGGCGGGAAACGGTCGAGCACGTGACCGGATAGGGATGGAGGGGAGGCTACTTGGGGTATCTTGGTAATGACTCCCTAGAGTTGCCTCCCCGGTTGTGATGTATACACAATGGTTTTTGGGTCTGAAATTGGTAATTTCCTATTTTAGTAATGCCATCGGTAAGAGTTTAGAGAAAACAAATACACGAGCCTGGAGAAGCGAGTGGCCTGTACCGCTAGAGACTTGCAGTGCAAGCCCCAATTTCCTACGTAACCTCTGGGGTGTCAGTAGTGCTTTTTGTCATGATTCCTGCAGGAATTATCCTGACGAAAACCACTACCAACAGCCAAACAGTTAACCCTCTCGTAATTGCGCCTGAAGCCACTATTACTGTACACAGTATCATGAGTATGGGTGGCTGAATGCACAAGGGGTCTAAATGTGACACATTAGCAACTTATATATATATATATATATTTGGTCAAGAGTACGACTAGGCGTCGAGTGCCGGTTTCTCTACCTAACTGACAAAACAAAGCCTTCAAACTTAAAATTGGGAATGCATCTCACTATTCTCACACAACCATATCTCAACTGGTTAGAAACTGAACATACCTTCTAATCCTGTGTCATTTTTGCATACGTCCGATGGGATAAAAGAGTTATTCATTGTTTTGTGCGATCGAGCGGCGGAAGCCAAAATTTCGAAACGTGACATCACTCACGTGTGTTCGCTTTCAGATAAAAAATTCCGGGGAATGACATACAATTTCAAAACCCAAGTTTAGGCCTATAGAGAGCCAATGCAAGTTACTATTTGTTACCATATCGTCGAGTTTTACATGTGTCTAAGTTTAAAGTAGTTTGAGGGCAAGTAAAGGCTAGAATGAACATAACGTGCATCGTCAATTTCACATGCGCAAACCTCGCTATGAACCGGAACACAAAAAACTTACTGTGAGGCACCTAATTAACATTATCCTAGACAACATTACTCTTCATTCTGATTACCGTAAACAAATTCGAAATTCTTTCGAGAATTGAAAGAAGGCTGCGTTTTAAAATTCTTCAACCCAAAAGTTGTAAATTTTGTGTTACGTTCAAACACGGGGAAAAAATCTCGCAATCATCAACGCACGTAATTTTCTGGAATCGGCGGCCATTTTGAGATTTGCATTTGGTCAGTCCTACATACCTCATAATTACAGGTGACATCGATGGAGCAGGGAAGTGACAAAGTTGAAGGTAAGTTTTGGTTGTAAATGGTTTATGTTCATGCAAAATTGATGACTGAGCACCATAAATGTTTAAAAAAAGCAATGTAACTTGTGCACTGCTTTTCTAATTACTTCAAATGAATGTTGACGCAAAAAAATGTAAAATCAATCTGCTCAATGACCGCGTGTATTGAACAAAGGAAGAAAACATTACTTGATGGAATTTGCCTCTATCCGACGATGACGGTTTAGTATTGGTTGTAACAGTTATGTTCAAGTTTCTGAATGCGATATTCAATATTTCAAAGGATAAAACAGAACAAGTAATGTATGTTCGGATTAGTTTTGTAGCGCAGCAACACTTTGAAACAATAATTGTTACCTTTTACCGCCACCTTGCCGTTGTACATAACTTTACGCACGGCTGAAGGTTGTCAGCCTTACCTTCAGGCAATTACACCTTTATTTTTAAAGATTAAAAAGAACACTATGTATCACACATTTTCGTCAATTCAGCATTGTTGTCTTTAACGTTCCTGATATAAAAAATAGAGTAAATGTCTTTTGCTCATGCTGTTTGATTGTTCATAACTTTACACAGTTTGGCCAGGTAAATATTTACGTAAAGTTATGTTCAATTTCAAACCATGAGTTTTGCATTTTGGGGGAAAGACAAGTCATACATTTATTTCATCAAAAACATTACCGATGACATGACAAATGGGAGTGTCTACTACGTGCTCAAATTCTAGCCTACGAACCCGTTGTGTGCACACACAACCCGGGAGGCACTCGGGGAACCCTCCAGAGGGGCCAAGAGTTGTCTCCCGGACCTGCCTATCCGGTTCCGAGTCACCTGACTCGCCAGTCAGCTACGTAGGCTCACGACCTTCGGACGTGTTCTAGCCTCGCGCTCCCTTCGACCGGTCGGTCTTGGTGCTCGAGTTCGCCGTGACTTTGGCTTCGCCTGTTGCTTCGCTTCTGCTTCGCTGCAGCTTCGCTTGCGCTTCTTCGCTTGGCGTCCTCCTTGGTTGGCTTCGCTTGGCGGACCTGCTGGTTCCCGCCATTTCGCCGGTGGCGACATGGACGTCTCTTCTCCCGCTACCGCTTCGGCAGAGAGGTAGGATAGTTAGTTGGGCCCGGAGCCGGTCCCCGGGCGGGGTACCGGCCTGTGCCTTTGGACTCTACCTTGTTCGTGTTGTGTGGGTTTCGTTGAGCGGGGACTCTTAGCTCGGCGGGGCCCTGGTGCCCTCGCCTTTCCCCTTTTGGGGTGAAATTACTGGCTTTCCCTGGTAGCCTTCGGGGAGCATTGTTTAAACCAGCTGCGGCGCGTGGCTCATGTTGCATCTCCGGCCTGGCTGGGGTATGCTTGTTTCGAGAGCGCACTCTTAGCTTAGAGCGCTACAGCATTATTGCCTGGGGGCACGGCCTTTCGTCCCTATTGTCGTTTGGCCCGCCGTGTGATGGCCTTAGTCGCCTGCGCGGCGTTAAACCCAAATAACTAAACTAAACTAAACCTATTGTCGTTTGGCGCACATTCCTCTCCAGCCTGGCTGGGGTAGGCTTTGTTCTAAAGACGCAAGCTTAGCTTCGGGCGCTACAACAGTATAGCCTGGGGGCACAGCCCGTTTGTCCATATCGTTCGGTACGGTTCCCCTTGGTAGGACGAGCCCTGTTGGTCTCGACCACGTACCGGCACGTTGTTTGTTTGGTGTGTTGCAGTGCCCTCCTGATGACCTGCACGCAGTGTGGAGGTTTCCAGTGGCCCTCGGATTCGCACAAGGTCTGCCTGCCGTGTGTCGGCTGTACATCTGAGCGTTCTTGTGACGTTTGCGCCGTCTGGCCGGAGCTCCGCTGGGTCCAACTTTGGAGCTTCTACCGACGTGAACGCCCGACACCTGTGCCTGTTGCAAGACCTGCGGAAGTGCCGGCTGTCATCTCAGGCACACCGACCGCTCTTGCCCCCGATGGCCCCAGTCTGGAAAGATCTCCACAGCGGACACAGCAAGGTAGTGTGCGGAGTCGGGAGTTCGAGGCGCGGATTCCCAGGAGGGAACGCGCTTGGACCAAGCCTTACGACAGGCAGAGAACCCATCTCGAGACAGAGGTCAGTTCGGAGAGACGTGCCTCGCGCCGTCCATGGTCAACCGGTCCCCACTCGTCTCCTAGGAAGGCCTTGGATCCCCCTCGGCCGCTGCGAGCCCGCCTCGCCACAGAGTCCGGCTCGCGGAGACATTCGCGCACACTCACCACACCACTACCTGTGTCCAGTTCCTCCTTGCGATCGAAGTCTGACCACCACTCTCGCGCTCCTTCGTGTGAGCGTCGTAAAGTTCGGGATTCTTCTCGTCATCTGGACCATGGGCCTTCGCGCTCTACCTCTTCGCGGCGTTCGTCCCACGTTCCCCGCCGTCTGCCTCGTCCCGCCCGTTCCCCTTCCCCTCGCCCAGCCTCTTTCCTTCCTCCTCGTTCCCGGGGATCACGGTCTCCAGCTCGTAGTCGCTCGTCTGGTCGCCGCCGCCGTTCCCGCTCCTCTAGTGCGTCGCGTCGCCGTCGCGGACGTCGCTCTCCCCTGCGTGCTTCGGCGCCTTATGGCTCCCCTCGTCCTCGTCGAGCTGCTCGCTCTCGGAGTCACGGTCGCCGTCCCTCTTCGACGGCTCTCGGCGGCGTGGACGACGATTCGTTGAGTCTTCTCCCTGATGATTCCATCTCAGTTCTCCTCGGAGGTCTCAGCTGCTCTCCTTCGCCGCTCTCTCCTTCGGATGCGTCGACAGCCCACGGGTTACCGGCCTCCTCCCGCACAGAGGTTCTTCTGGCCCTCGACGAGGTCGCTCGCCTCATCTCCGCCACGCTTCCGGCAGCGGACTGCCCTCCATCCCCCCCCCTGAAGAGGAAGCCTTCTGCCTTCGTCGACGCGGGTAGACAGGTAAAGAAGTTTAAGACTCTCCCTCAGCCCCCCTCCTTTCGTGAGCTTCGGGATGTGTTCTCGGCCCACCTGTTGTCTGACTCAAGAGACAGTAATTTCTTCTCGGACCACAGATGGCCTCCGGACCTCGACATGTACTTCCGCCAGCAGTGGTACGCCGGCCATTCCCAGGCCTTCCTCTGCCCTCTCCCTCCGGTGGATCCAGCCGCCGTGGTTCAGGCGGGTGGGGCCTCTGCACTCAGACGCGCGCTCCCCGCGGGTTTGGACAAGACGGCTTCGCTTGTCAGGAATTCCTTGGCCTGCGCCGGCTTCATGGAGCTCCTTACGCAAGCCTTCCTCCGGCGCGTGGAAGATTCGTGGCACCCGTCCCTGACCCCCCTTCTTGGCGACCTCCTCGTCCTCGCTGAAGCGGCCAGCCGCGCCGCGTATCACTCTTCGGTCAACGCTATGGCTGCAGCCGCCAATTGTGATTTACTCCGCCGCGACGCTGTCCTGCAGGCCTGCCGGGGAATGCCTGCCGACCTGAAGACCCAGCTGCGTCGGGCCCCCCTCGGGGGACCCCTTCTCTTTGGTGACACCTGGCAAGCCGTCAAGGATTCCAATGCGGACAGGTGGCCTCCCAAGTCTGTTCCTCGGCGCTTTCAGTCAGCCCGCAAGGCCGTGGGTCGCCCCCTGCGGATCTCCAGACCCGTCGCCCCGACGTCAACAACCCAGCTGCAGTCCCTGCGTCGCCGTCGCCCCGCCTTCGGTCGCCCCGGCCAAGCTAACGCCCCCGCCCCCGCTTGGCCCCGTCCCGCCCGTCGCCCTGGGCGCGGGCGGGCTCAGTGACTCCTCCCCTCCTCCGCCTCCGCCGGCCGTCTCGGGTCCTCCAGTCGGCGGCAGGCTCGCCCTCTTCAGCGACGAGTGGCGATTACTGATTCCAGAAGACCCGTGGATTTTAGACACTGTTTCCGGCGGCCTACGGATCTCCTTTCGTTCCCCTCCTCCTCTGCGTACGACTCCGCTGTGGACCGAGATCCCCGCAGAACCGCTCAAGGAGTGCGCCCTACGGGGGGAAGTCGACTCTCTCTTGAGGAAGGATGCCACAGAGGTTGTGCGCCGCGCAGACTCGCTGGGATTTTACAGCAGACTTTTCGTCGTCCCCAAGCCTGGCGGCAAGTGGCGCCCAGTGATCGACCTCTCAGCCCTAAATCGCTTCATCGTGGCTCCTTCCTTCCACATGGAGACGGCCCGAGCCCTGCGTACCGCGGTGCGACCCATGGATTACGCCGTCAGCCTGGATCTCTCCGACGCTTACCTACACGTACCCATACATCCGGCCGCCCAGAGGTATCTGCGCTTCGCGTTCGATGGAACCGTTTACCAGTTTCGAGCCCTACCCTTCGGCCTCAACCTCAGCCCCTGGGTCTTCACCCGCTTGATGGATGCAGTTATGGCCAAGGCACGGCAGTCGTCTCTCAGCCCTATGTCCAACTACCTCGACGATCTCTTCCTGAGAAACCACGTCGAGTCCGTCTTGGAAGAGGACAGGGATACTCTGATGCGTCTGCTGTCGCGACTGGGGTTCCTCCTCAACGTCGGGAAGTCAGATCTCACGCCCTCGCGCCGCTTCATTCATCTCGGAATGGATTTTGCCACCGATCTCAACGTTGTTCGCCTCCCGGATCCCCGGATTCGGAAGTTGGCCACCTTCGCCAACCAGCTAGCTCAGCAGGAAGCAGCTCCCGCCCGAGTTTGGCTTCAACTCCTCGGACTGATCAACGCAGCGGCGGACCTTCTCCCCCTGGGTCGCCTCTACGCCCGCCCCCTTCAGCTGCACCTCCTGCTTCTCTGGAGACCCTCTTCTGGCGACCTTACCCACCTGGTCCCGGTTTCCCCCCTGGTTCGCCCTCAACTTCTACGCTGGACCGACACGGCTTGGTTGGCTTCGGGAGTCCCTTTGTCCTCCCCCCCCCCCGCACCTCTCCCTGTGTGTCGACGCGAGCCTCTCGGGGTGGGGAGCCCACCTGCTTCCTCAATTCTCCTCGGCTTCCGGCCTCTGGCCCCCGGAGTTTGCGGACAAGCACAGCAATTGGTTAGAGCTGCAGGCAGTCTGGCAAGCCCTCTTCGTTTGGGAGAACCAGCTCAGGAACCAGCGGCTTCTCGTCCTCTCCGACAACTCGACGGTGGTGGCCTACATCCAGAGACAGGGGGGCACCCGATCTCCCGACCTCTGTATGCTCCTCTTCCGTTTGATGCGCTGGGCCGAGGAACGCGACATTACACTCCTCGCACGACACATTCCTGGCCACTTGAATGTGTTGGCGGACTCGCTCTCTCGCCGCGGCCAGTTGCTCCACACAGAATGGACGTTGCGCCCGGATATCTTCCAGATGATCTGCGCCCGTTGGGAGACTCCCTTAATCGACCTCTTTGCTACGAGGTGGAACCGCCAGCTTCCCCTCTTCGTCTCCCCGATTCCAGACCCGCTGGCCTGGGCAGTCGATGCCCTCTCGATTCCTTGGGACGGCCTCATCGCTTACGCGTACCCCCCGACAGTCCTCATTCCCAAGGTCCTCCACAAACTTCGAGGGAGCAACGCAGTCCTGCTTCTGGTCGCCCCGCTGGCTTGGGCCCGGTCCTGGACCACCGACCTACTCAACCTCGCCACCTCTCCTCCCCTGCGCCTGCCCACGCCCCGTTCCATGCTCAAGCAGCCCAGGCAGGCTCTCTTCCACCCTTGTCCCGAACGCCTGTCTCTTCACGCCTGGAGGTTGTGCAGCGCGCCCTCACCGCTCGAGGCTTCTCTGGTGCAGCAGTGGAGGCAATCGCTGCAGCCCGCAAGCCGTCCACCCGGCGTGTTTACGAAGGGAAGTGGCGCGTCTTGTGTGCCTGGTGCGACGCCCGTCGCCTCCTACCCACCGGACTGACTAACCCACAGCTAGCGGACTTTCTCCTATGGCTCTTCGAGGTCCAAGGTTTGGCGCCCATCACCATCAGGGGATACTTATCCATGGTCGCCGACACGTACCGTCATCTCGGCCTTCCAGACCCCGGCGCCTGTAAGGACCTCTCCGACCTCATGTCCAGCTTCAGCCTCCAACGTCCGACTCAGCGTTCTCTCGTTCCTCGCTGGGACCTACCTTGGGTCCTGACGTGGCTGAATTCTTCCCAGTTCGAGCCACTCGCTCTAGCCCCTCTGGCAAATGTGACACGCAAGACCTGCTTCCTTCTAGCCTTGGCCACCGCGTCCAGAGTTAGCGAGCTACACGCTCTTTCTACCCGCCCAGACTGCCTCCAGTTCAGGGCAGATCGCTCCGTGCAGCTCTTAACGGACCCCAGCTTTATTGCCAAAACAAGGTCGCCCCTAACTGCTCCACAAATCATCACCTTGCGGCCCCTGGGAGGGCCTGCCTGCTCTCCGGAGACTCGGCGACAGGATCCCGTGCGTGCCCTACGCATCTACCTGCGCCGTACCAAAGTTACCCGTAGAGGGCGCTCCCGCCTCTTCCTGCCCATACGCCAGGGCAAGACTGATATCACAGCCCAGACGATCTCCTCCTGGCTGCGCTGGGTAATACGATCGGCATACATGGATCTCTCCCCACGCGTAGCGCAGAGACTGAAGATCCGCGCACACGAAGTACGCGCCATGGCCACGAGCGTCGCATTCGATCGGAACTGCGCTGTCAAGGACATCGTGGCCGCGGTGGGCTGGCGAGCAGAATCTACCTTCGCTCGTTTCTACCTTCAGGATCTGGCGGGACAGCGAGACAACCTCGCCTTGTTGGGGGACCTCACGGTGGCACAGCACTCCCTCCCGGCGCAGCAGGCGCCGTAGGTACGCACCTAGCTCGTTACCTGGGAATTAGCAATGGGAGGACGGTCTTGGTCTCCGGTAGTACCGGGGCGGCACCCTCCTCCTATTCGTGATTCTCCCATTTGTCATGTCATCGGTAATGTTTTTGATGAAATAAATGCATTTTTCTTTAAAAGGTATTTTTTCGAAAAATACTTATCGATGACATGACACGGAGGACCCTCCCACCTGCCCCGCTTGCCGCTGGTGAGCCTAGTATCTGACTGGCGAGTCAGGTGACTCGGAACCGGATAGGCAGGTCCGGGAGACAACTCTTGGCCCCTCTGGAGGGTTCCCCGAGTGCCTCCCGGGTTGTGTGTGCACACAACGGGTTCGTAGGCTAGAATTTGAGCACGTAGTAGACACTCCCATTTGTCATGTCATCGGTAAGTATTTTTCGAAAAAATACCTTTTAAAGAAAAATGCATTTTTTTGTACCAATTTTTGTTGGTAGGAAGGGATTTTGTGCTAATTTGATTATATTTCAGGTCATAGATTATGAGTTGCTGAATTATAGCGTTTGTACATAACATGACGCAGCGCAAAAGGGAACAGACATAGCACCTTCAATCAAAAATGATCGTTTTTCTTATCTTAAACTGTTATAATGTTCCCATTGTCTTTATGTACTTTATATTATTGTTTCTTTATTATGTAACATAAGATTAAGTAAGAATAACCCTGTTCTGGCAGTATTGGACTGAACATAACATGACGTAACACATATGGTGGTTGGGTTGTAAAGTTATGTTACATTATGCTTCATGCAATTTTGTATGGTTTAGTGCTCTATGATAAGTACAGATAGTCTGTGCATTTTTTAAAAACTTTTCTGCACCCAAGAAATGACAATTTTAAAAAAAAATGCCTTGAACATAACTTGACAACAATTATGTTGTCAAGTAATGTACAGTTAAAACAATGCTCAGCTAACATTTTCCTTCATAGTAACAGTCTCTTTTAAAGTGGAAGACTGGTTAGATTATTTTGTGTATTGTAACTAATATACAAACTATTATTCTAGCTAGATGACTGTGTGAACATAACTTGACAAACTAGACTGACATGTAAAGTGTAAAGTTATGTTCATTACTTTAGCACAATTATTAGTATACTGTCTTTGGGATGCCCACTTTGCTAGTTGTTATTTATAAAAATTCAGCTTGGGTACTAAAATATAAATTGTTAAACCCAGAATATACATTTTTTGGTTTTAAGTAGTTTGTACATAACGTGACAACATCATGTGTTGTCAAGTTATGTTCAACCACAGTTGTGTTTGGTTCACACATTGTCTTCCATGTTACAGTCTGATCATGCCTTTTACTCTTTGTTGTGCTGGCCAAGCTTGATAGCTGCCATGATAATTTAATAATAATCATCCATTTTAGTACAAAGCTGTTGAAAAATAACCAGACATATTAGGCTGATGATAGCTAAAAACAAATCGCAAACATGGACACAAATTGAAATTATCTGACCCTCTCCATTTCAGTTCTTTGGGATTTGTTCCTGAATCGAAAGTTTCCGAGGCTGAAGGGTCTTTCCCAGCCGTGAAAGCACCCAGAAAATGGATGCTAAACACGTGTGGTAGTGCAGTACCCTGACAGGTTGTACCCTGGTGAGCAAGATTATCATCATTATGTCAGCATACTTGTGCTTATGAATGATAGCAGCCAGAAATCTTTTTAAAGTATTTGAAACCAGAAAAATGTGGATTTTGAACATGTTTTAGTTCCATTTAAGTTTGAGATGGAGACATTGAAAAATTACAAAAGGTTGAAAGGTACGGCAGAAACAAGTGGGACTGGTTGTCACTGGCCAATATAAAGAAGGAGTTTGAAGTTTCCTTAGGAAACTTGATCAGCAGGAAGCTTGTTATGGGTTGCTTCAAGAAAGCGCTGTGGTCATTACGCAACATAAATAAAGCAGTCTCTTTTTTCTGTTTCAGGAGTGATTGTCGGAGTAGATCCTCTGAGGGTCAAATTCCTCAAGCCTCACCAGACAAAACAAGGAGTATTTGTTTACCCTGAAATAGATGACATCCAAGAGGTAGGGGATGATATGATTGTAGCGTCAGTTGTAGATTTCCTGCCACTCTCCAACAGTGCACGCAAGGAGAGTGGTTGGGTTTGATAAATTTTAAATTGTTTCTGCCATGTTAAGCTCAAGTATGAAGCTAAAGGGAGTACTTTCTGTGCCAGTGGTCTGCTGAAAACCATCGGGCGTTGTAAACTTAGGTCAATTGCTGCTAAATTATATTTGTTTGAAAGTGGTACTGAAAAGTGTTTCTTTGCGGAGGTATTTGGGCAAAAGGTAGGCTCCGATGTTACACGGCCCTTAGCAAACATGAGCAATAGCTAACCAACGTCAGTTTTCAAGAGTGTTAAATGTATTGTTGGTGTTCTAAAATGATTGTATTGAAAGTTTAAACTTTTTTCACTTCGTGCTTTCTCACATTGTGGAACCACATTGTGCAGAGATTTGAACCCCATGTTGTAAAGTTATGTACAAACATGTACAGATTTGTTTTGCTACTTGCTTTAAACATTGTAGACACAATTATTAGAGTTGGTAAATGCTGGGGTTTACTGACCACAGAATTTGATGTAATTTCCCATTTTTATCTATTTTGACTTCAGTGTTAATACCAACATGTTCGGTTGTAAAGTTATGTTCAACCCTGCCATTTTCACACATTATTCCCTTGTATTTGTAATTGTATTATCAATTTCAAACCTTATAATTACATCACTGCTTTTCTGTAGTGTAGTAGAAAGCTACAGGTGATTGCGATTGTTATTTTCTGTTTCTTGTCCATTTGTGGAGGCACATTTTTGCTAAAATTTGAAGTTCATGGTGTAAAGTTATGTACAAACAATTACAATATGTATTTGCTGCTTTCATTACTCGTTTAGACACATAAATAAAGAAATAAAATAATAGGAGAAATAAAAGTGTATTTGTTAAAAACACATCACTTGAGTAGTGTTTTGTTATTTTTGGATTTATGCATGCTAGTTAAAAAGCCTCAAGTTTGTTCATCACGGTGTAAAGTTATGTTCAAGCATTGTGTGTTTCTTGTTTTTAGCCTTCATTTCATTCTATGTTATGAATAGTGTTTTTTTCCTAAATTATTCTGTAATCTACAAGAGTTTAGTACACAATAAAGGGAAAACACACCATCTTAATTGACTTTCTTTGCTGTGTTGTCAAGGATTTCAAAATTTTTGTTCATAAGCAAGTCGTCCAATTTTGTTTAAAGTTTATAGCTACTGTGTTCAAACTTTAAATCTCAATTAGGATAGTTTGGAATCAATCACTGTGCAATTGAAATTGTGTGTTTAATACCACACACAATTTTTAAAATATAATTTATCCATTTTTTTTTGTTTGTTGCATAAATGGGTAGCTGAGTATAAAGTTATGTTTAAACAATTTCAGTGTTGCACCATTGTGTATCTATTCACCCCATCAAACTTTCTTTGAAGTTTAAGCATAGCCTTGTAAGGAAAGAACAACATGATAATTTATACAGCATGAATCTACTTTACTGAAAGCTAGAAAATGTGTTTTATAAATGTGTGACGGTGTAAATGTTATATACAAACCATAACTGTTTTTCGCCAATTACACCCAAACGAATGCTCACAGGGAAATTCTTTGGGTTGAGGGAGGGATGTTACTTATGACTAAACACATCACAATCATGCAAAATGATGCTCATAAAAGTCATATGTTTAAGTTCAAAATCAGAGACCCATGTCACACTCTTTGGACACCCAGTCATACTCTTCACCATATATATATATATATATATATATATATATATATATATATATATGGCGAAACCCTTGGGTTTCGCCAGAAAGAAGAACAAAGACTGGTTTGACGAAAACGATGTAGAGATCCAGGAACACCTAGCAAAAAAAAGATCCGCCCATCAGGCCCACCTAGCCCAGCCTTCCTGCCCTGTGAAGAAGTCTGCCTTCCGCCTCGTCTGCAGCAGTCTCCAGCGCAAGCTCAGAGATCTCCAGAATGAGTGGTGCACCAGACTTGCACAGAGGACCCAGCTTTGCGCTGACAATGGTGACTACAGGGGCTTCTACGAAGCACTGAAAGCAGTGTATGGCCCCAGGCACCTGATACAAAGTCCTCTGCGAAGCGCGAATGGCCAGGCACTCCTCACAGATAATACCTCCATCTTGAACCGCTGGTCGGAATACTTTCAGAGCCTCTTCAGCGCTGAGCGCACTGTTCAAGAAGCAGTCGTCCTACAAATCCCACACCTCCCAGTAAAGGTTGAATTGGACGAACCGCCCACCGCTGAAGAGACCCTCACAGCCATCCACCAGCTCAAGAGTGGCAAAGCAGCAGGCATTGATGGAATACCGCCAGAGATCTGGAAACATGGAGGCACCGCACAGCACTGCACAACAAGCTCCATGACCTCTTTCTCTGCTGCTGGGAGGAAGGAACACTACCAAAAGATCTCCGTGATGCAGTCGTTATCACCCTGTACAAGAACAAAGGCGAGAAGTCTGACTGTTCCAACTATCGGGGAATTACCCTGCTGTCCATTGCTGGGAAAATCCTTGCAAGGCTGCTCCTGAACCGGCTGGTACCTGCCATCGCTGAAGATCAACTCCCAGAGGGCCAGTGTGGCTTCAGAGCAAACAGGAGCACCACCGATATGGTCTTTGTGCTGAGACAGCTACAGGAGAAGTGTCGCGAGCAGAACAAAGGGCTGTACGTAACATTTGTCGACCTAACAAAAGCGTTCGACACTGTGAGCAGGCAAGGCATGTGGCAGATCCTGGAGCGACTTGGCTGTCCCCCAAAGTTCCTCAACATGATTGTCCAGCTACACGAGGACCAGCAAGGCCAGGTCAGACTCAACAATGACCTCTCAGAACCATTCCCTATTCTCAACGGCGTAAAGCAGGGCTGCGTGCTGGCACCGACCCTCTTCACCATCTTTTTTAGCATGATGATGAAGCAGGCCACAGTGGACCTCGATGATGACGATGCAGTGTACATCAGGTATCGTCTCGATGGCAGCCTGTTCAACCTCAGACGACTGCAGGCCCACACGAAAACCCTAGACCAACTGATTCGTGAGCTGCTTTTTGCTGATGATGCTGCCCTCGTTGCACACACAGAGAGAGCCCTGCAGCGCATCACGTCTTGCTTCGCAGATGCTGCCCAGCTCTTTGGACTCGAGGTCAGTCTGAAAAAGACACAGGTCCTCCATCAGCCGGCACCCAAGACAGTGTATCGCCCTCCTCACATCACCATTGGCGAGTCTGAACTAAAGTCAGTGCACCAGTTTACCTACCTTGGCTGCATTATCACGTCGGACGCCAAGCTAGACAAGGAGCTTGACAGCAGGCTGGCAAAAGCGAACAGCGCTTTCGGGCGACTTTTCAAGCGGGTGTGGCACAATCAACAGCTGAAAACAGGCACCAAGATCAGCGTGTACAGAGCTGTGGTCCTCACCACCCTGCTGTATGGTTCCGAGTCCTGGGCCCTCTACCGCAGCCAACTACGACTCCTCGAACGCTTCCACCAACGCTGCCTGTGTACCATCCTGGGCATTCACTGGAGTGACTATGTCACCAACGTCGAGGTCCTTGAACAGGCTGAAACTGTGAGCATCGAGGCTTTGCTGCTGCGGACACAGCTCCCCTGGGCGGGGCATGTCTCCAGGATGGAGGATCATCGCCTACCAAAGATCACACTGTTCGGCGAGCTTGCTACTGGACACCGTGACAGAGGGGCACCAAAGAAGAGATACAAAGACTGTCTCAAGAAGTCACTTAGTGCCTGCCAAATCGACCACCACCAGTGGTCTTCGCTTGCTGCGGACCGTGACACCTGGCGCTCCACCATTTACAAGGCAGCTGTCTCCTTTGAGGACTCTCGCAGAGCTGGCCTTAAGGACAAGCGGCTCAGGAGAAAAAACAGAGATGCCGCAGCTCAGAACCCTGGCCATACCTTGCCCTGCAGCCTCTGCGGTCGAACCTGCCTGTCTCGGATTGGCCTCCGCAGCCACGAACAAGCCTTATATATATTATATTATTATATTATATTATTATATTATATAGATTATATATATAATCCCAAGTATGTGTACTTGACAATGGATGAAGAAAAAAGCTTCAAACTTAGCATTACCATCAACTTTTGTGGAGCAGTGTAGAGCTGTGTTGACAGCGTGTGTGTAGCGGATGAGATCCACTCCATATTTCTTGCTGTTCAGTGTCCGCTTTGGTCTGAAAATATAGTCACACATAAATGTTCCTACAGGAAGTGAAAAAAAAAAAACTTAGATGATCACAAACTATACTGATGAGCAAAAGAAACGTGACATTTTTGGAATCATCGGAAACAATATAGTGTTACTGATGATTTTTAAAATGTTGCATTTCTTTAGCCCGTCAGTATAGTACAAGGAAGACCAAATCTTCTAATGCTATGACCCCAGTAGCCATTCGGACTAACATCCAAGTTAAATCTTGGAGCTCGTAATTCTTACAGTAGCTCAAAATTTTGTCAGTGCATGTATTGTGAAAAATACATTTGCCATTTGGGTTTTCTAAAACATGACTTGACCTCAACTGACAAGAAATCTATTCACATCTGGTGATGAGGACTGGATTTGATCCTCCCTGCTATTAACAATTAAGTAAAACTAGAACCTTCCTCCCTTGTGTCTGCAGACCAACTTCAACACACTGCAGGTCATTACTGTCTTCAAATTTAAAGTTATTTTCCCCAGGATCAAGCATCTCAACACAGTATTATGTACTTGTGTACTAACTTAGAGCTTTATGATGTAAATACAATGCCAAAAGTCGAAATTCATCATTTGGTGGAAGTGTTGTTTTTGTACCCGAGAGTGCAGATTATCGCCTCGTTTTGAATTGTGCATATTTACTAGCCTACATCACAAGGCAGAACCCGGTCAATACTGCAGACGAGGTCATCGGTGTGGGTACACACGTGTCAGTGTACACATGTACTGATGTTCTCCGACGTCCCTTTGACATAATTTTCTACGAGAATGTAAAATAAACCTTCCATGCTTGCTATGCTGTCAAAGTCAATGCGGGTTCCGCTTGACCTGCTACCTTGAGTAACGATCATGCTGGGGGCGTGGCTTGTTCGACTCGGTCTCCACGCCAAGCGACTGAGCCAGCGTCACCTAGTCTGACCTTTGATCTTTCATCCATCGGAAACACGAAACAGAACAGTGGAATTTATACCCACTTTCTGCACTGCAATTTCACATCTCACACATCGAAGTCTACATAACTGAAAGCATCTCTGGAAACGACAAATGCACCATCGCAGCAGAAAACCTACCTCTGTGAATCGAGTGAATGAGACAAAAACGTTTGACACACACTGTAGTTTTCAGATCCTTGCAGCATTAAATCTGATAAACTAGCTCATAACTTTATGATAAAACTGGTTTAAAATCTTGCAAAATCAGTAAGAGATAAATTCTACTGAAGATCATGAATTCTGAAAATCACTAGTGCTCGCGGAACTATAGGAAGATCGACAAAGACTGTAGTCGGATTACTTACTGATTCACATAGCAAAAAAGTGACAAATTCCAGATGGGCGGTAAGCCAAGCTCTGTATTCCCTTGTCCGATGTCAATTCTACTTATGGGTATCTTGTCTCTCTTTCTCTTTCTTCTCTTCAATTCTGAGTCCGTCATTGTCAGCCGGCGCGAGTTGACCGATACTTTCTTTAAATTTTCTTCGCTGGTTCATCCACTATCTTGTCTCTGATTGGTTATAATTATGCAGATGACCTAAGGTCATATAGAATAGTTATGACGTCAGCTACCATCGCCAATCTTTTAATGCATTCAGTCACAAGATTCCGGTGGCCTCTTTTCGCTTTGAACGGAAGAAAGTTCTAAAGCATTTGGTGGGACAATAGGGTGGTCACTGTCAAAGTGGGTGTGTATACTGAATCCCACTCCCAGTAAAAGCTTTTTGCGAACTGAAGCCAGTGAAGCATTAAAAAAAGGTCAGGAGTGCCCCTTTAATACTATATTATTTTTCAATTGTAACAAAACGACATATTATCCAGTCATAGTCTTCATTAAAATTATATATAACTAGATGGGAGCTTGGGGTTGAAGGTATCATTTAACGCATTCAACACCATTTTCAACTTGTTCTAAATCCTTGACTCGCCGCCAGTTTCAACTTCTGTCAAACCTGTGGCTCAACATCCATGTTGATTTCTGTCGAACTGTGGTACTTGGAAAGATTATCGGCCTTAACTGCTCTTCTGGTTTAAGAAACCAAGTTCGTTCCTTATTTTCTAGTGTAGTACATGCAATTGCATGTGTCAAAACTTTGGCTTGGTATTTGAATGTGCCAGTTTTGTTGACGATTTTCTACATTTTGAAGGAAAATATGCTGTAGCAATATAAACCATTGATGGTCAAAAAGTGTTGAGGTTACTATGCAGTAAGATGGCAAATTTCTGATCAATTTTGACTCAGCACTAAAATTTATGATTGCAATGCTGGACAGTGAAGAAGCTGACAATTTTTTGGCTGAGGTGTTCCGGCAAAAGCAGGAAGGAGATAGAGAGAGAGGATTATTAATGGAGGTGAACGTGTTAAAATAGGTGTGCCACAGACAATGGTGATGCAAAGCTGAAGTGGTGGGGTGTGTATTGGTGAATGTGTAAAAGCATCATTGTGAACAGGACAATGTATTCATGGTTTGTGTGTTTTCAAAGTGTATGTTACATGAATTTACAATTCTGGAGTGCTTTGCAACAATCTGTGAAAGAAGTCATTAGATGGCGACTGCAGCATTGGCGATGTGTTAGTTTCCTATCCATATGGTAATTTTTGGTTCTGTGTGCAATGTATATATTTGGAGCTGTTTCTAGTCTACATAACATAACGTTAGGTGAATAAACTTTTATTTCAGTACCTTTTTGTCATTTTTTATGCGTTTTGCCTGCATTGAGTTTTCTTGCAAACATGCAAAATTGTGCTAAAACTGGTAATTTCCCTTATTAACCTTCCTCATCCTCGCGCTGGGACCATATGGCGTTGAGGCGCGTCCCCTGGGTGGTGGATAGGGGGTCCCTCGCGAGAGGGGTGCACCAAATTAAATAAGGTGCCGTGAACCAACATGGTCTAAGGGAAGGTGACCCAGACAGAAAACCCTTGGTCCTCCTAGTAAGGGGGTTGGGCGTGGGGGTAGCTTCCCCACGCTGCAAATAAGGAAATAGCTACAAAAACGCCGACGAAAAGACAAACAGCAATTCCTTTCCTGGAGGAGGAAGGTTCTTCTACCAGAAGATTTATGACGTCCTGTGGTGAAAGCCGGAAGTCTTGGGAAGCCACAGGACCGAGCCGCCTCTCTCTATCCAGGGACACAACCATGGGCACATGGAATGTCAAGACCATGTACCAGAGCGGGAAGGCCGCCCAGATAGCAGCGGAAATGCAAAAGTACAACCTTTCCCTGCTAGGTATCAGTGAAGCCAGATGGACGCAGTCTGGCCAGAAAAGGCTGTTAAGTGGGGAGATGATTCTGTATTCACGTCACGAAGAGGAGAATGCCCCCCCCCCCCCCCCCCCCCCCCCCAGACAGAAGGTGTAGCATTCATGCTGTCACCAGTGGCACAGAGAGCGCTGATGGGCTGGGAACCTCTTGGGCCAAGAATTATCACAGCAGCCTTTAGAACCAAGAAAAAGATCAAGCTGAACGTCATCCAGTGTTATGCGCCCACTAATGACAGTGACGAGGAAGAGAAACAAGAGTTTTACGACCGACTCCAGAGTGCAGTGGACAAATGTGCAGAGCGAGACATCACCATCGTCATGGGTGATTTTAATGCCAAAATAGGGGAGGACAACACCGGATACGAAGAGGTGATGGGGAAACAGGGACTAGGGGAGATGAGTGAGAACGGCTAGAGGTTTGTAGACTTTTATGCTCTAAACAGACTTGTCATTGGAGGCAGCATCTTCCCACACAGAAGAATACACAAAGCAACTTGGGTCTCAACTGACCATACTACAGAGAACCAAATAGACCATATCCGCATTAGCAAGAAATTTAGAAGATCCCTTCAAGATGTTCGAGTGAGGAGGGGAGCAGATGTCGCCTCAGACCACCATCTGCTTACCTTAAGAATAAAGCTCAAGTTAAAGAAAAGCCGCACAGAGACAACAAGAAGACAGCACTATAATGTAGGCCTCCTGAGAGAGACTGGAGTGCGAGAAGAGTTCAAACTGGTGCTGTCCAACCAGTTTCAAGCGCTACAGGAGCTAGTAAATGAAGAGGAGGCGGTCACCACAGAGCAGCAGTGGAAGGCAGTTGGAGAGGCGCTGAACTCAACCTGCAAAGACACTGTAGGGTTCAGGAAACACCATCACAAGGACTGGCTGTTGGCACAGACCTTGAAGAAGATAGAAGTGAGGAAGCAGAAGAAAGCAGTTGTCAACAACAGTCGCACGAGAGCAGCCAAAGCAAGGGTACAGGAGGAATACTCAGGAGCCAACTGCGAGGTGAAGAGGAGTATCAGGGCAGACAAGAGGGCCTACACCGACAGCCTGGCAGCAGAGGCAGAAAAGGCAGCGGCAACATGAAACAGCTCTACGACATTACCAGAAGATTGTCGGGCAAGTATGGCCATACAGAAAGACCAGTAAAAGACAAAGAAGGCAAGCCTATTGCAGACAGAGCAGACCAACTCGACAGATGGGCCGAGTATTTTGAAGAGTTACTGAACAGACCCAGCCTACCCGACCCCCCAAACATCCAGCCAGCAGAGACTGACCTACCCATCAGCTGTGACAGACCCAGCCGGGAAGAGATCAGAAGAGCAGTGGCATTTTTGAAGAACGGCAAAGCAGCTGGGCCAGATGGCATCCCAGCGGAGTCTCTGAAAGCAGACCTAGAGACAACAGTAGAGATGCTGCACCCACTGTTTGGAAAGATCTGGGAAGAGGAAGTGATGCCGGCTGACTGGAAAGAGAGGTACCTAATCAAGCTTCCCAAGAAAGGCGACCTCAGCAAGTGTTCCAACTACAGAGGAATCACGTTGCTGTCAGTACCAGGAAAGGTCTTCAACAGGATCATCCTGGAGAGAATGAAGAGCTCCGTTGACCCCGAGCTAAAAGACCAGCAAGCAGGATTCAGGAAAAACCGATCATGTACAGACCAGATCGCCACTCTCCGCATCATCGTGGAACAGTCTCTGGAGTGGAGCTCCCAGCTTTGTGGATTACAAGAAAGCATTTGACAGCGTGGACCGAGAGACTCTGTGGAAACTCCTACAACACTACGGTGTACCCACAAAGCTCGTCCGCCTGATCAAGAGCAGCTACGATGGCATGACATGTCGCGTGATCCACGAAGGGCAGTTCACTAGGGAGCTCCAGGTCAGAACCGTTGTCAGGCAGGGGTGTTTGCTGTCTCCGTTTCTCTTCCTACTGGCCATAGACTGGGTCATGAAGAGGACCACAGAGCACAGACGAAGTGGAATACAGTGGACACTGTGGACACAGCTTGACGACCTCAATTTTGCAGATGATTTGGCTTTACTGTCCCACACTCATCAACAAATGCAGGACAAGACCACGAGGCTTGCTGACATCTTGTCCCAAGTGGGCCTCACCATCCACAAACAGAAAACAAAGACAATGAGGCTGAACGCAACCAGGGAAGAACCAGTCTTGCTTGCTGGCACCCCGTTGGAGGAGGTGCTTCACCTATCTCGGGAGCATCATAGACAAAAAAGGTGGCACTGATGGAGATGTCAGAGCACGAATCGATAAAGCCAGAGCAGCCTTTCTCCAGTTGAAAATAGTGTGGAGTTCCAGAGAGCTGTTACAACACACCAAAGTCCGGATTTTCAACTCCAACGTAAAAGCAGTTCTCCTATATATGGAGCAGAGACATGGAGACAAAAACCACAGTCAACAGAGTACAGATCTTCATGAACAGTTGCCTTAGAAGAATCTTGAAAATCCACTGGCCAGAGAAGATCAGCAACATCAGACTCTGGGAGAGAACAGAGCAGATAACAGCAGAGAATGAAAATGGGCGAAGAAGATGGGGATGGATTGGTCACAGTCTGAGAAAGCCAGCTTCCAGTATCACTAGGCAGGCATTGTCATGGAACCCCCAGGGAAAGAGGAAAAGAGGCAGGCCGAGAAACACCTGGCGTCGAGACCTCCAAGCAGACATCAAGAGACTGGGAACCACCTGGAGTAAAATCGAAGGAGAAGCACAGGACAGGCCTCTCTCGTCGACGGCCTATACCCGGGGAGGCGTGAGGCGTGACAGGCGTAAGTAAGTAACCTTCCTCATAAACTTAATAACATTATCAACAAAAGTTAAAATAAATTATACACAGTTGTCTATAGATGAATGGTTTTTCTAAACGTGTGTGAATTTCTATAATAATAATAATAATAATAAAGGAGATTTGTTAAGCGCTTATTCTAAAAGTAGCTCTAGACTCTAAGCGCTGAACCATACAAAACTTAGAGGCGCTAGAGGAGTTTTACTGCAGCCACTCTTAAAACGTTTCCTAGATCTAAAACTGAGCGGCACTGGCAGGTACTACTTTTACCATTTTAGATCTGGCTAATGCTGACACTAGTTAGTGTTGTTACACCCCAAGCTGTGGCATGCCCCAGCCTGTACACAAGAACCTTTCCTGTCTTGAGTAGTCTCGTAATGGATGCATGCCCCTCGGTTATTGGTTGATCATTTCAGATGCCATTTACAAACTGACTTGTATTAAATCTTGTTCTAGATCTGGAAATTAAATGTTTTAATGGATTTTAGTTACAGAAAGCTGTCTCAGTTTAGCCATAAGCAGTGAAAAATCTGCAAAAGGCGCACAGTCCAAAATGACTTCATAATGACAAAACATTACATGGGCACCTGCTTATTTCAAACAAACTGATCTTTAAAATGGTCAAATCTGCACGTTTTAAAAATATTTTGCATGTAAGCAATCAGGCTCTAAGTCTGGACATCGTGACACCCCAAGTATACTGGTCACATGATGAATTCGAGACCAGACTGCTTTATAGAAAGCATTCTTACATTCTCCTTTGTTTTATGGTTCGGCTCCCTGGGCGAGAAGAACTTTAGGAAGCTGAATAAGATAATCAGGCTTAGTGAGAAAATCGTTGGGGGCAGGTTGGAGAGCCTTGACGGCCCCTACAGGACGAGAATGATACGCAAGGGCCTGAGGCTGGCAGCTGACACTTCCCACTGCCTTTCTAAGCACCTTCAAAAGCTCCCGTCTGGCCGTAGGTTCAAGGCTCCTCTTGTTAAAACCAAACGCTACAAGGGCAGCTTTGTACCCTCGGTCATCCGTCTCCTAAATGAAGAGTGTGTTAACTAGCGTATCTCTCTCTCCTTGTTGACGCCGTCGAGGAACTTGCACCTCAGATGTCGCAGTGGCATCTTGCAAGTGACAGACTCACTCAATACCACTAACAATGTACACTGTGGTCATGTTGTTGTTTTTTTTTTTGTTTTTTTTCACCATTGTTATAATGTGGCTAAAACCGTACGAGCGCATGTGATCCCAACGAAAGAAAATTTGTCGGCTAGACTGACACAATAAAGTATTTGAATTGAATTGAACACCTGTGCATGGGCTGAGGCGTGCCACAGCTTGGGGTGTAATAATTGTCACTGTCAGCGAGTGATTTGGATTGTGAGTGGTGGTGAAAGAGTTAAACTTAAAGGCCCACTACCACTGTAACTGTTCAAAGATGAACTTCTGTAACAGATGGTTATGAAATGCTACACACAGGTCTAGCTATGGTTCATTTACTCGATTTTGACACAGGACAATCCAGTTCAGCACATGTCATCTTTATATCAAGTAACCTGACAATGACTCCACTCCATTATACTTCTAAGAATACAATGCTATCAGTGCGAGAAACAGCTAAAATTAAAAACAGATTGAAAAGCTAACAGTAACAGACAGCACAGAATAAATAAGTACAATTATGCGTGTGCTTTTATTGCTTGTCCCAACTGGTGTTAAAGTTCATTAGGTGTGTCAAGGCATAATATTAATAAACACAAATGGTTCTGAAATGTGTCTTCATTCAATATATGCATAATGGTACTTCACGTAACACCCCTCCTTCACCAACCCCACTGATTGCCTGTCCCTGCTAGGATACAGTATAAAATTCTCTCAGTCTCACTAACATACACTGCTCTCTATGACTGTGGACATGTATGTCTATCTCTCTGATCTGTTGCACATACACTCCATCCAGACAGCTACGACCTTCATACGACACCCGCACTCTTTGTGTTCTCTCTGCCCAAACCAAGTCCTTGGGCAGTTCTGTTTTTCGTACCAGAGTCCTCTGCTATGGAACAGCCTCCCACAAGAAATATGCTATGCACAGTGCAGTCATTCGTTTAAAAGCTCACTCAAAATGTACAGGTTTTATAAGTCTGCCTATTGATGACTTGTTCGTGTCAATGTACCCTGTTCATAACAGTGTATGTGCACATGCACATCAGTGTTTTTGTGGCTATTTTTTTTTTTTTGCTTGGTTGTTGTTGATATTTTGTTAATATTTATTTAATTGTATATTTATGTTTGCATGATGATGTTTGTCGATTGATGTAAAGCGCCTAGAGCTCGTCAGGATTTTAGGCACTACATAATAATAATAATAATAATAATAATTACGGTATTTATAATGCGCTTATCTTATAATAATTATAACTCTAAGCGCGCACTCACAACTCGCGCATGCTTTAGACAACGACTCACGAACCACAAAATAGTGAAATACATTACGACAGTCTGCTTAGGGTGGGGAGTGTGGTGGTATAGTGCTAGAACTGTGGAAAGAGGTGAGTTTTGAGGGCCGACTGGAATGAGGAAAGAGAGTGTTTCTGACGGAGAGAGAGTGTTTCTGACGGAGAGAGAGTGGGAGAGTGTTCCAGATGGATGGACCGTATACTGAGAAGGAGCGGGGGCCGAAAGTGCTGAGTTTAGTGCGGGGGATGTGGAGGCGGAGAGGGTCGGAGGCGGAGCGGAGGGAGCGGGGAGGAGTGTAGGGGTGAAGTAAGTTTGAGAGATAGGCGGGAGCGCAGTTGTTCAGGGATTTGTAGCAGTGAGACAGAATCTTGTATTGGGTGCGTTGGGGGATGGGAAGCCAGTGAAGGAGTTTGAGCAGGGGAGTGATGTGCATTATATAAATCATTAAATGCTCATTTTTTATTAAAAAAAATTATTATTATTCTTCGTTAAAACTATAAAATGAGACCAAAGGACAAAATCATGAGTTGAAGTTATCATTTAAACCATTCAGCTTTTACATCACAGCTGGAGATGGTTCGACCATGTTAAAAGTTACTTCAGTTCAAACGTGGTGCTTAGCGCCAAGGTATTCTTATTTCTCTGACACCATCTTTGAACCATCATGGTCGACGTGTTTATTGAAATTATATGTAGTTCTCAGAGGACAGCTCCAAAAGCGTATGGCTTAATCAGTTCAATAAATAAATTTCTAGACGAGCTGCCGAAGCAAGAAAGGCAAAGCTTACGTTCCGTTCAGACAGTCGTAGATCACGATGGAATCGTCGTCGCTACTTGATATCAACGTCTCTCCATTCGCTGAAAAATTAATACTGCTAACTCTCTCTGTGTTCTCTCTAAATATTTTGGCTACGCGGAATCCCCTTAGCGTTTCATCTAAGAGCTTCATTGTGACAAGCTAGTGGTGTTAACTTCTCACGATTCGCGCATTCGGTTTCGGAAATAGCTAACCCGGAGTAAATATTAATTGCGGACCTCTAGGATCAATTAAGGTTAATCATTAAACAAGTGTACACTACGTTTTTGAAGATTTAATATTTTGCTTCAAAACACATTATGCAACTTTAAAAGCAGTTCGATATTTTGGTTTTATACACGAAAATTTACTCTATCGGGGTCAAGGACAGTGGACACAGAAGGTGATTGGAGACCTCATCTGTTATCTACAACATTCAACGCTCAGAACATCAAGAGGATGGTGCTGTGAGTATACCATTGAATTCGTTCTTTAGTTTGACTTACATTTTTTTTTTTTTTTTTTTTTTTTACCAAGTTCGTGCATTTACTAAATCATGCAATCGTTTGCATGCATGTCCTATGCAGTCCATGACCACTACACAGTCTCAGGTAATTTGTGTGTGTAGTTTTGACCATTTTTCACTAAGGACAACATAACGAAACACAAATCAGTTGCTTATGAAATATATATGTGCGTATCCCTGACCTAACTGTGCAACGGTGATCACATTTCCCCCAACTTTCATATAAGAAGAAATGAGCATTATTAACAAGGGACACAACTGCTATTAGCACACTCTGGGATAAGGCAAGCAGGGTTATGTGTGCATTTGGGTTAACAAGAAGAAAACTAATTTGCAGTAGAAACTTGAAAGAAGTAAACACTAATCAATCTAAACCAGTCTTTCCACTCTTTATTGTCAGCTGTATGTAAAAACGGTGTTACCCATACAATCAAAATGAGATACAAGCAGTATGGTTGAATCAAGTCACCAACTTTTTTAAGAGGGCAGAGTCCAAAATACTCAGGCAGTTTAGTGTCGGAGCGAAAGAGAGCAAAACGAATAGCCGGGTCATGGGTTTGGGTTCCTGGCTATGGTAGGTGGACTCATAGTCCTCGGAAAAAAGATGGGCTTGTTCAATATTATGTCCATTGAAATTCCTGGTAATCAAAATAGCACAGATGCAGTGCACCTGAATTGATCAATGTTCAGGTCATACTCCATAGGCGGTAGTTGTCCCTGTCCCCCATAACCAACCCATTAGGGCCATCCGTTATCACTCTGGTGCCGTGGACATTAAATCCAGAACTAACCAAGAGGGCCTTCGAGAGGATTTCTCCAGTGTTCATGACATATTAATGTTGTGTTTGGTGTTTTGACTTGTAGTTGTACAAATGTATCCCCAGGTACATCTGTATACATACTTATAAAATATGAATACATTTATCTGAACAATCACTAACCGTCAGAAATAATAACTTTCTTTTCTCCCATTCATACATTTAATGCTGAACATTTAAACAACATAACACAAAAGAAAGACCTGTATCATGTGCATATTCCAAATATATATTTATCCCAGAAATGTAATAGAGACGATATCTTACTGGAATAAAGTGGACTTCCCTGGGCTTTGTTTCAGACAAATCTGCCTGCCTAAATCACTCCATCAAGTCAGTCAGCTGACTTTGCAGCTGCAAAAATACATTAATGTCACTGTCAGAAATTACCGCACACATTCCCACATTTTCCCACTATCTCAGGGCTTCAAACACATTTCCAAACCAGAACACTGTCCTCACCAGGCTAGTCGCTATAGGAATGCAAGTTCAACAAAGTCAGAATTCAGACTTGAACCCGCTGGTTTGCAAGCAGAAAGCTTTCATGCACGAGATATTTACAAAGTGGCTGTCACGGCAATTGAGCCACGACAAATGATAGAGAATGTCCTCCTTTATGACCCAAAGTCTTCCATTTTGACGGTTAATGACCAAAACTACAAAGTCGATCACAACGTGTATGTAGTTGGATTTGGCAAGGCTGTCATGGGCATGGCACGAGCGACAGAAGAAATTTTGGGCAACCACATTGTGAGCGGTATCCTCAGCCTTCCGCGTGGACAGAGAGAAAGCATGAAGGAGAAGAAGAGAGGGTGAGACTTTTTATCTTGTTCTTTTGTGATATTTTATGTGTATGACCTATAGTATGAAATTATTGTTTGATCTATAGATTTTAAATCAGTTCAGCTTCTTTTAATGGTATTTCTTTAAAAGGTGTAAAACGACTATGCCGCTGTGTTAACCTCCTCTGTGTATCATAGGTGCATGTGTCTGCACCCAGAGGATCCATGGCTCTGTCAACATTAGCATAATAAAGATAAAATAGGTGGCTTTTTGCCTGTTTTTTGTCCTTGTCAAGGTGACCTACATAACTGACTGCATTTAGTATGGGTGCACTCACAACCTTGACCTATTGATAGCAAGATAGTGTGCCCCCACCCCCTTCCCCTCACCTAAAAACAACCTCTCTTTCCAATTTCACTATTAAAAAGATCAAGGTAGTTAGGTCAGTTTGCTGTGTTGTTTAATTTGTCAGTTTTCCTAGTACAGATAAACATTTTGAAGATGGTGCCATATTTGTAGCACTGCCGGAAAAAGGTTTCCATGCCTGGGCAGTTAGCAATTGCTGTCGATATGTTTGATGTCTCTTAAAAAGTTTTAGGGTCCTGACCATGAAATAGATTCAGTTGGGCAAGTGAAAATAGAAAAAAAATTTAAATGTCCAAACCATACAAGACATGTGAATAAGGTGAGCTGAACCTGACTATTCACCAGCAGTGTAGTCTAAAATGACACAAAAATTAACCCGTAAAACCCCGACATGCTGCAACAGGATGTGGATCAACCATGATAGTTCAAGCGTGGTGTCAGAATAGCTTGGTGCCTTCAGGCGCCAAGCTATTTTGACACCACGCTTGAACTATCATGGTCGATCTGTGTCCAGAACTGATGCAAAAACCTCAAAGGGTATCATAAAAAATGATCATGTCATCCTCAGGATGTAATGAGTTAATGTCTTTACTGGAATAGTATTACCATTATGAAATGATTCATTATTGTCTCGCCCGCTTTACACGCACACACATGCATGAACCCTTTGGCTGTCAGCAGGAGTCAGGACCTTGACAAAAAGTGCAATCGACAGTTGAAGGGTGAATGTGACATGTCTGATCCTCCATCTTTTAGGGACTTACTGCTGCTCCCTGAGTCGAAGATCGAAGTGTATGAAGGTGGATACCGGAACTTGCCGGATGAGGTTGCTCATCAGGCAGCCAAAGAGATCCAGAAACTTCTCTCCAGTAGGAAAGCTACTGACCTCGTTCTTGTGCTGGTTTCAGGTAAGGAGTTGGCAATGACAGTGATAATGATTAACTCATTCAAGGTGTGCTGCATCTGGATCTACGGCGTATGCTGCACATTCAGGTGCAGCACGCTTCAGATGTGTCTGCCCCCTGGTAAATGCGGCCACCGATACTTTAAAACCTATGCATGTGTTTTGAAAACATCTGTACATGTACTGAGGTAGTAGCACATTTGTGTGTAGTAACCTGTACTTGTTTTGTATTCACCCTTTGTCTGTCAATAGCACTTTTTGTCGTGGGGATTCCTGCAGGGTGAAAGCATTTACATTAGTGAAGTGTGTACACGTAGCAAGATATGCATGTGGAGTGATGCATGTTTGTAACACGTGCAGTAATACATGTGTTTTATTGACCTTTATCCAGGTGGGGGGTCCGCATTGCTGCCTTTACCTACACCACCCATTACTCTGGATGACCTTTGTAAACTGACCGAGGTGCTGACCAATCACGGTGCACCGATGAAGGACGTCAACATTGTGCGAAAACATGTTGAACTTCTCAAAGGGGGAGGCTTGGCACAAGCAGCATATCCTGCCAAGGTATGTGTGTGAGGGAACAACAGTCAGTACTTTCACACTGGTGCAGCTTTGCAGAGAGAACTGAGACATAGTTTTGGTATCTACAGAATCTAACCCTTTCTTACACAAGTATGAACATTAACCCTTTGGCTGTCACTAGCACTTCTCATTGAGGTGATTTTTTTCTTGCAGACATCACCTAGACAAAAAATGCCAAAGGGTTAAAATGTTGAGTGTCTTGATTGGAGTAAACACCACAGAAAGGCATGGAAATACCTTTAATAGACAGGTATTCTCAAAAGAAGGGCAAAAAGTGTCCCCTGTCATTAAAGACCATTATTTGGCGACAGCCACCTAAATCAGTAAATGATAATCTTTAACCCTTATCATTCGGAATACACCAGTGTGTGAAATAAGTGTGACTAAATTGGTTCAAGGGTGGTGCCAGAATAGCAGGTTCCAAGCTATTCTGGCACCACCCTTGAACTAAAGCCATTGGTCTATATCCTTATCTGTACGTACTATAATGTAGATGACCTTGTACAAATTTAAAGCTTTTAGCCTCAGTATGATATGGGTTAATGGCAGGTGATCTCTCATGAGGGTGCTTGCTCAAGACAGGTTCTGCTGTATCTGCAAAACCATGAGTTCACAAAAAAAATCTGTAAACTCATGGTTCGGCACATACCTTTTGTTTCCAGTGTAAAGACATCACTTAGATATTGAACAGGAGCTCAAAAGTAAGTACACGTTCAAAGGTCAATAGATGAAAGATGTGCACAAAACCATGAGTTCACAGGGAAGTGAGACTTGCAAATTGCCTGTTCAGTGCCTGCTGACGCAAACTGTGTTTGTTTTCTCAAAATACATTCTCGATGACATTACTACTAGGAAGATATGCCTAGCTTACCTAATTTCAGCCTAAGAATCTGTTGTGTTCCTACACAACCAGGGAGGCAACTCAAGGGGGCTGTAACCCTGAGTAGCCTCCCGTCCCTGCCCATCTGGTCACGTGCCACGTGATGTCACGCCAGTCGTTTTGCTTAGCTTACTGTAAACGGTCGTGTTCTAGCCTACAGGACCTTTGGCTGTGTACGGTGCGACCGGTTCGACCGGTCGGCTTGGATTAGTGTGTTCCCATGGATTACTTGTGTCCCTCTGGATTAAATGGGTTCCTTGGATTACTTGTGGTTCCTCGTCATACCTTGGACTTATGTGGTTGCAATTGTTTTTATTTTATTTTTGGTGTGCCTTCTGGGACTTTCCTTCCCGCCAGGCGCGGTCCGAGGGTAGTGTGGAGGTCCCCCCCCCTCCCCCCCCCATCCCCCCCCTCCCCCCCCATCCCCCCCCCTCCCTCCCCCCCCCCCCCCCCCCTGATCCCCGCAGCCATGGGAAGGTAAGGCCTCGGTCCATGCCCTCAACCGGCCCTTGGGCCATGCACCGTTTTAGACTGGGGGTACTTCGTGTTGCTTGTATGACTACTCACGTCAAACGCTCAAACTCATTTGGCGGGGCCTCGGGGAGCCCACGCCCGGTCGCCTTTCACACCTGATATGTGTTGCAGTTGCCATGTTCGCACCTGCCTGCAGTGCGGCGACTTCCAATGACCAAGCGATACCCACACGGTCTGCCTCCCCTGTTTTGGCTGCGCCTCCGAACACTCTTGCGAGGTATGCACCACCTAGCCGGAGGAATGTTGGTCGCAGCTCTGGAGTTTCTACTTTCGTGAGCGCCCGATGCCGGGTCGTGACCACCCGTCCACCATGGCGCCCCCCTCCATGCTAGGAGAAGTGACCAGACACGCCCGCTTCAACCATGGGGAAAAGACGACACGTCGGGCCCATGATTACATCTCACGTCCCAGGACAGAGTCTACCTCCGTGCCCACTTGGAAAAGGCCCGCTCACTCGTACGGGGAGTCGTCGCCTCGTCCTATGACCGCTGGCAGACCTGACAAGCCACACGACGCCAGGACATTACTCCTAGGAAGGACCGTGATGCACAGCGTGACAGTAGATGCAGCCCCCGTCCCTCCTCGTTTGATTATCTGACACTCAATTCGAACGTGTGGATGCGTTTGGTGTGGCCATGGTGAACCCACGCCCACTTGCCTTTCGTCTGCGTTGCGTTGCAGAGCTGCCAAGTTTGCACCCCCCTGCAGTGCGACGCCTTCCTATGGCCGTGCGATACCCATGAGGTCTTATTTACTTATGCCTGTCACCCCTCCCAGGGTATAGGCCGTCGACGAGAGACCTCCAGCAACTCCTGTCCTGTGCTTCTCCTTCGATTTTACTCCAGGTGGTTCCCAGTCTCTTGATGTCTGCTTGGAGGTCTCGACGCAAGGTGTTTCTCGGCCTGCCTCTTTTCCTCTTTCCCTGGGGGTTCCATGACAATGCCTGCCTAGTGATACTGGAAACTGGCTTTCTCAGACTGTGACCAATCCATCCCCATCTCCTTCGCCCAATTTCATTCTCTGCTGTTATCTGCTCTGTTCTCTCCCAGAGACTGATGTTGCTGATCTTCTCTGGCCAGTGGATTTTCAAGATTCTTCTAAGGCAACTGTTAATGAAGATCTGTACTCTGTTGACTATGGTTTTTGTCAACCTCCAAGTCTCTGCTCCATATAGGAGAACTGCTTTTACGTTTGAGTTGAAAATCCGGAGTTTGGTGTGTTGTGACAGCTCTCTGGAACTCCACACTTTTTTTCAGCTGGAGAAAGGCTGCTCTGGCTTTACCGATTCATGCTCTGATATCTGCATCAGTGCCACATTTTTTGTCAATGATGCTCCCGAGATAGGTGAAGGACTCCACCTCATCCAGCGGGGTGCCAGCAAGCAAGACTGGTTCTTCCCTGGTTGCGTTCAGCCTCATTGTCTTTGTTTTCTGTTTGTGGATGGTGAGGCCCACCTGGGACGAGATGTCAGCAAGCCTCGTGGTCTTGTCCTGCATTTGTTGATGAGTGTGGGATAGTAACGCCAAGTCGTCTGCAAAATCGAGGTCGTCAAGCTGTGTGCACAGTGTCCACTGTATTCCGCGTCTTCTCTGCTCTGTGGTCCTCTTCATGACCCAGTCTATGGCCAGTAGGAAGAGGAACGGAGACAGTAAACACCCTTGCCTGACGTCGGTTCTGACGTGGAGCTCCCTGGTGAACTGCCTTTCGTGGATCACACGACATGTCATGCCATTGTAGCTGCTCTTGATCAGGCAGATGAGCTTTGTGGGTACACCGTAATGTCTTAGGAGTGTCCATAAAGTCTCTCGGTCCACGCTGTCAAATGCTTTCTCGTAATCCAGAAAGTTGACGTACAGCGGGGAGCTCCACTCCAGAGACTGCTCCACGATGATGCGGAGAGTGGCAATCTGGTCTGTACATGATCTATTTTTCCTGAATCCAGCTTGCTGGTCTCTCAGCTGGGGGTCGACGGAGCTCTTCATTCTCTCCAGGATGATCCTGTTGAAGACCTTTCCTGGTACTGACAGCAACGTGATTCCTCTGTAGTTGGAACACTTGCTGAGGTCGCCTTTCTTGGGAAGCTTGATTAGGTACCCATCCTTTCAGTCAGCCGGCATCACCTCCTCTTCCCAGATCTTTCCAAACAGTGGGTACAGCACGTCTACTGTTGTTTCTAGGTCTGCTTTCAGAGCCTCCGCTGGGATGCCATCTGGCCCTGCTGCTTTGCCGTTCTTCAAAAATGCCACTGCTCTTCTGATCTCTTCCCGGCTGGGTCTGTCACAGCTGATGGGTAGGTCAGTCTCTGCTGGCTGGATATCTGGGGGGTCGGGTGGGCTGGGTCTGTTCAGTAACTCTTCAAAATACGCGGCCCATCTGTCAAGTTGGTCTGCTCTGTCTGCAATAGGCTTGCCTTCTTTATCTTTTACTGGTCTTTCTGTATGGCCATACTTGCCTGACAATCTTCTGGTAATGTCGTAGAGCTGTTTCAGGTTGCCGCTGCCTGCTGCCTTTTCTGCCTCTGCTGCTAGGCCATCTGTGCAGGCTCTCTTGTCTGCCCTGATACTCTGCTTCACCTCGCGGTTGGCTTCCAAGTATTCCTCATGTGCCCTTGCTTTGGCCGCTCTCGTGCGACTGTTGTTGACAACTGTTTTCTTCTTCTTCCTCACTTCTATCTTCTTCAAGGTCTGTGCCGACAGCCAGTTGTTGAACCCCACAGTGTCTTTGCAGGTTGAGTTCAGTGCCTCTCTAACTGCCTTCCACTGCTGCTCTGTGGTGACCGCCTCCTCTTCATTTACTAGCTCCTGTAGCGCTTGAAACCGGTTGGACAGCACCAGTTTAAACTCTTCTCTCACTCCTGCCTCTCTCAGAAGGCCTACATTATAGAGCGCTGTCTTCTTGTTGTCCCTGTGCTGCTTTTCTTTAACTTGAGCTTTATTCTTAAGGTAAGCAGATGATGGTCTGAGGCGACATCTGCTCCCATCCTCACTCGAACATCTTGAAGGGATCTTCTAAATTTCTTGCTAATGCAGATATGGTTTATTTGGTTCTCTGTAGTATGGTCAGGTGAGACCCACGTTGCTTTGTGTATTCTTCTGTGTGGGAAGATGCTGCCTCCAATGACAAGTCTTTTTAGAGCACAAAAGTCTATGAACCTCTCTCCGTTCTTCCTCATCTCCCCTAGTCCCTGTCTCCCCATCACCTCTTATCCGGTGTTGTCCTCCCTTATTTTGGCATTAAAATCACCCATGACGATGGTGATGTCTCGCTCTGCACATTTGTCCACAGCACTCTGGAGTTGGTCGTAGAACTCTTGTTTCTCTTCCTCGTCACTGTCGTTGGTGGGCGCGTAACACTGGATGACGTTCAACTTGATCTTTCTCCTAGTTCTAAAGGCTGCTGTGATAATTCTTGGCCCAAGAGGTTCCCAGCCAATCAGCGCTCTCTGTGCCTTCTGTATGGAGGGCATTCTCACTTCATGACCTAAATACAGAATCATCTCCCCACTTAACAGCCTTTTCTGGCCAGACTACGTCCATTTGGCTTCACTGATACCTAGCAGGGAAAGGTTGTACTTTTGCATTTCCGCTGCTATCTGGGCGGACTTCCCACTCTGGTACATGGTCTTGACATTCCATGTGCCCATGGTTGTGTCCCTGGATAGAGAGAGGTGGCTCGGTCCTGTGGCTTCCGAAGACTTCCGGCGTTCACCACACGACGTCATAAATCTACCCATGCAGTCTGCCTCCGCTGTTTTCGGCTGCGCCTCCAACCACACTTGCGACTCCTGTGCCGCTTGGCCGGAGGAACTATGGCGCAACTGTGGAGCCTTTTCCGGCGGGATCGCCCTCTGGACCAGCCGGCATTGCGCCCACCCGCCACGGTGCCCCCCTCCATGCCAGGAGAGGAGATAAGACGCGCTCGATCGCAACTTGGGGAGAGGACGACGTGTCGGGCCTGTTCTTACTCTGCGGGTTCGAGGACTTCGTTACCACTGGTTCCACTGCCCCCCCTCGGACCTGGCCCGCCCGCTCCTCGGAGAAGGCTGGTCAGCAGTGCGCCTCCCTCATCGAGGCCGGCCCACGATGTTCCCGCGTGGCGGTGACTGACACCTTGGGCCCAGACGCATCTGACGGGAATGTAGAAAGACCCGCCCACTTCCCCAGGAAGACCGGCAGGCAGTGCGCCCGCCTCTCGGAGGCCGGCCCACAGAGACTTCCGTATCCCCGTCCCACTACCACTGGCAGACCTGGCAAGCCGGATGACGCTAGGAGCTTCTTGCAGCCAACAGCCATACCACATTGAATACTCCGGTTTTCTTTTGATCGCTGAAGTTAAGCGACGCCGGGCTCAGTGAGTACTTGGGACGGCGATGTGCAGTGCGACGGCCGACGCAGCCCCTAACCCTCCTCGCCCTCCGCTCGCTCGGCCACCTCTCACCCCTCGAGGCCTCGCGGCTGCAGCAGCGTACCTCCCGCGAAGCCAACTTCTTCTCCAACCATAGGTGGCCCTCGGGTCTCGACGTCGCCTCCCACCAGGATTGGTATGCATGGCTTTCCCAGGCTTTCTCCTGTCCCCAACCCGCAGGGGATCCGCCGGCGCAAGTACAGGCAGGCGGCTCCAGGCTGTCGCAGCGTAGCATTCTCCGCGGCCTGGACAAGACTGCTTCCCTGATCCACTACACCTTGACAGGTTCGTGATTCGTGGAGCTCGTGACACAGCGTTCTTCCATCGCGTCTAGGACGCCTCGCTCCCGCCCAGCTTGCCGCCTTAGGTGTCCTCCTCGCCCATGGGGTGGCAGCTACCGGGGCAGCATTACTCCTCTGTTATTGCCATGGCTGCCGCGTCGCACTGTGGCCTGCTGCGTCGGGATGCTGTGCTCCTACCTTGTCGTGGCCTGCCCCCTGAGGTGAAGATGCTGTTTCGTCATGCCCCCCTTGGCAGCTTCCCCCTCTACAGCCCCTCCTGGCAGGTGGTTAAGGACGCGGCAAAGGACCTCTGACCCTGCAGCACCGCTCCCTCCCGCTTCCGGCAGCCCGCATGGCCATGGGCTGCCCCCTGCGGATTGTCGGTCCCTCCGCTTTCCGATAACAGAAGAGGGAAGGAGAAGAGAGGAACCACTGGGGTGCTCACCCCTGTGGACCGGTATTCCGCCTAATCAGCTCAAGGCTGACGCTCTTCGTGGCGAGGTGGCCGCTCTACTGCAGAACGCTGCCGCGGAGGTGGTCCCGTGGCTCATCTCCCCAGCATTCTACAGCCGCCTATTCCTGGTCCTCAGGCCCGGCGGCAAGTAGCGCCCCGTCATCGACCTCGCGGCGCTGAATCAAGTACATCGTGGCCCCGTTGTTATGCTTGGAGACAGCCAGGGCCCGCAGGGTGTGCACTCGCATCAGGGACTCCATCTTCGACAAGGCCAGACAGCCGTCCTCAAGTCCGACCTCTACTTCTTGGGCGACCTCCTTCTGTGGACTAGTCAGAGGCCTCCGTAGGGATGGACAGAGATGCGTGGCTCGTACTGCTGACTTGGCTCGGCTCCCTGGTCAACTCGGACAAGTCGGACCTCACGCCCTCCCGCCAGTTGTGCATCTAGGCATGGAGCTCCTGACCGACCTCGACCGGGTGGGACTCCGGTGCCCCGGATCCGGCAGTGGGCCCCCTTGGCCCGGCAGGTGTCCCAAGAGGAAGTGGTCCCCGCCAGAGTTGGCTCCAGCTCCTCGGCCTGATGAGTGCGGCAGCGGATCTTCTGTGCGGCCGGCTGTACTCCCGTCTGCTCCAGTGCATCTGCTTCTCCGCTGGCAGGCGACCTCCGGCGTTGTCACTACCCTGGTCCCAGTTGTGCCGATGCTCCCTCCTCATCTGCTCCACTAGGCAGACCCTGCATGGATCGCGTCGGGAGTACCCCTCTCCCCCCCCCCCCCCCCCCCAGCTGTCTCTCTGCGTGGATGCAAGTCTTGCTGGTTGGGGCGCACACCTTCCACCGATGTTCCTCATGGCGTCGGCCACTGGCTACCGGACCTCGCGGACAAGCACAGCAACTGATTGGAGCTGAATGCGGTTTGGCGAGCCCTCGTTGCGTGAGAGACATGTCGCCAACACCGGTGTCTCCTCGTCCTCTCGGACAACTCCACCGTGGTCTCCTACATCCAGAAGCAGGGCAGGACACGCTCTCCCGCCCTCGGCATCCTCCTGTGTCAGGTCCTCCGGTGGTGCGAAGACCACAGCTTCTCCCTCTGAGTGCGACACATCCCGGGCCACCTGGATGTCTTAGCCGTCTCCCTCTCTCAGCACTTTCGGCTCCCCCACACTGAGTGGACACTGAGGCCAGATATCTTGCAGAATCGGCGCTCAGTGGGAGACTCCTGTGATTGTCCTCTTCACCACGAGGTGGAATCGTCAACTTCCCCTCTTGTCTCCCCCATCCCGGACCCCCTCGCCTGGACAGTCGACGCGCTCTCCATCTCTTGGGATGGCCTCAGCCCTTCTGCATATCCTTCGGCAGTGCTAGTCCCCGAGGTCCTTCTTAAACTCAGGGGATGCATCGCGGTTGTGTTACTGGTGGCCCCGTTCTCCTTGACCAGACCTTGGACCACCGACCTGCTGAGTCTCGCCATGCCCCCCCCCCCCCCCCCCCCCCCCACCTACGGCTGCCCACCCCGTGCACGATGCTCAAGCAACCCTGCCAGTGGCTATTCCACCCATGCCCAGAACGGCTTCTCCTTGATGTCTGGAGATTGTGCAACATGCCCTCGCCGCTAGAGGTTTCTCGAGTGCAGCGGTGGAGGCTATCATCGCTACAGCCCGCAGACCCTCGACCAGGCGCGTCTGCGAGGGAAAGTGGTGAGTCCTACGATCCTGGTGCGCTGACCAGCACCTCTCTCCCACCGATCTGACTACCCCTCAGCTCGCCGAGTTCTTCCTCTGGCTCTTCGGCGAGCAGGCCTTAGCACCCATCACCATCAGGGGTTAGCTGGCCATGATAGCTGACACTTATCGCCACCTCGGCCACCCGGACCCCGGCGCCTGCAAAGACCTCGCCGACTTCGGCCTCCAGTGGCCAGTCCCCCGCTCGCTGATCCCATGCTGGGACCTACCCTGGGTGCTTACGTGGCTGAATTCGGACTGATTTGAACCGCTCCTCCTGGCCCGGTTCGCAGACGTGACTCGGAAGACCTGCTTCCTGCTGGCCCCCGCCACAGCTGCCCGAGTAAGCGAGCGGCACGCGCTCACTGCGCACCCTGCCTGCCTGCAGTTTAGAATGGATGGCTCTGGACAACTCCTCACCGACCCTTCCTTCCTCGCCAAGACTAGGTCTCCCTTGACCGTGCCCCAGGTGCTCACCATTCGGCCGCTGAAAGGGTTGAACTTTCACTGGGAGACCAGGCAGCAAGATCCGGTGCGCGCCCTGCGCATCTACCTACACCAATCCAAGCCCGTCCGGAGGGGACGGTCCTGCCTCTTTCTGCTGTTGTCCCCAGGCAGAACTGATATATCAGCCCAGACGATATCTTCCTGGCTACACTGGGTCATCCGGTCCGCATACAGGACCTCTCCCCAGAGGGAGCTAAGAGGCTAAGGATCCACGCACACGAGGTTAGAGCCATGGCCACGAGCATCGCCTTCGACCGCAACTGTGCCGTCAGAGACATCGTGGCAGCTGTGGGCTGGCGGGCAGAATCACCCTTCGCCCAGCTCTACCTCAGAGACCTGGCAGGCCAGCGAGGGATTCTTCACTCCCTCCCGGCGCCATAGGCGTAGCTTAGCTGAAATTGTCAGGAGTTTGCTCTGGGGAGGGCGGGTCTGGCTAAGCCCTATACAGGGGGTAATATTGTGGGTGGCACCCTCCTCCTCTTCGCTATTCTTCCTAGTAGTAATGTCATCCGGAATGTATTTTGAGAAAACAAATGAATTTTTCTCTAAAATGTATTTTTTCAAAAAATACTTACCGATGACATTACTCAGAGGACCCTCCCACCTGCCCCGCTTGCCGCTAGTAAGCTAAGCACTTCCGACTGACGTGACACCACATGGCATGTGACCGGATGGGCAGGGACGGGAGGCTACTCGGGGTCCCTGGCTACAGCCCCCTTGAGTTGCCTCCCTGGTTGTGTAGGAACACAACAGGTTCTTAGGCTGAAATTAGATTAAGCTAGGCATATCTTCTTAGTAGTAATGTCACTGGTAAGTATTTTTCGAAAAAATACCTTTTAGAGAAAAATTCATTTCTGCTATCTTCATTAATTCAAAACAAGAAAACCGTAGATGTCCCAGAAACATGGATTCAGAGTAGCATCAGCAAGATGCAACTGCCGGGGCTCATGAGGATCTTTACCTCTTTCAGTTTGGTGGCATTCACATTTTCTCGCACTGAACGGATTAACCCTTTTTAGCCCCACGGGCGCATTTCCCAAATTTTAGAAGTGTTTCTTAACGACTATGTACCAGTTGCAGGAGGTGTCATGGTCAATCAGTCTCCTGCTGTAGCGTGTTGGGGCTGAAAGGATTAATTGATTTTGCTCTTAGCATTTACTGTGGTTTTGTTGCCAATGTCAATGTTGGGTTGTGTTTGCAGGTAGTGTCACTGATTCTGTCAGATGTGATCGGTGACCCACTGAACCTGATCGCCTCAGGGCCGACGGTGCACGACCAGGTGACGGCCCGTCAGTGCATGGAGATCCTGACACGCACCAACACAATGGAGAAGGTGCCGAAATCCATCATAAAGCACCTCCAGAAGCAGGTGTCAGAGGAGTCAGCACGCGTGACGTACAGGAAGCCCTCTGAGTTGTCCACCTCTTGCAGGAAGGGGGGTGGTGGGAGGGACCTGTCTCATGTACAAAATGTTTTAGTGGGCAGCAACACTCTTGCGTGTCAGGCAGCTGCTCAGAGAGCCAAGGAGCTGGGCTACGTGCCTTACATATTAACAACAGAGCTGGACGGAGAGGCAAGACGCGTAGGGACCATGCTAGCCAAGCTTGGCGTGTACCTGCTGATGGGGTTTGACCGCAAGCTGTGCCAGAGTGCCTCCATGTCCCCCCTCATCCTGGAGCTAGACATGGTGAAAGATGGTATCAGCAAGCCGAAGGTCAATGAGGTGCTCAGCCTGTTGGATACTGCCTACAACATGGGCCGCGGCATGGTGGTCATCTCTGGGGGCGAGACCGTCGTCAATGTCAAGGGTCAGGGTAAGGGTGGGCGCAATCAGGAACTGGCAGTGGCTGCCAGCATGAAGATGCGTGAGCTCCTCAAGCTTGCCGCCCCTCGCCCTGTTGCTGACATCACTCTGCTTAGTGCCGATACTGACGGAGAGGATGGGGCCTGTGACAGTGCTGGAGCTGTCATCAATGAAAACTTTGCAATAGAGACCGAGATGGAGGGTCTCAACTGCTTATCATACCTGGAAGACAATGACTCCAACACACTGCTCAAGTCGTTCAAGGAGGGCGCTCACCTAGTAGTGACAGGCAAGACAGGCACAAATGTCATGGACATCCAGGTCCTGATTATTCGCTGTGCCGCAAGCCCTTTAAAATAAAGGGCATACCCTTTTTAAGTCCCTTCTATTTAAGAGAGCCTCCGAGCATATTGTAATTGAATGTCTCATTGAAGACATAAACAACCATTTATAGGAAGTTTTTTGACCCAGAATAGAGTCCATAATTTTTGTCGTATTTACTTGAACTTTTGCATATAGTTAGTTTGGAGAAAGACATTTGTTGAGTTCGTTAGCCAGCTTTATATCCTCTCAACTTCTTTAGTAAAAACTAATTCTTTTTAGAAAATCATTAAAACACTAAAAAACCCTCTACTTCTAGAGAAAGTCAGACAGTGGCGGTGAAGTAAAAGAGGCAACTTCGTCACCACGCAGACACTGACATGATACTCTAAATATGATGTCATTCTCTCTCGTGCGCGGCTCTCTCTCTCTCTCATACACAAACATGCACGCATCTCCAGGAGGAATAGATCCTCTTGCGTTCTCTAGGCGCATGAGAATCTATGCCTCTTGGAGATGTTTGGAGCGCGCATGCATGCACGCACTAACACGCACACACACATCGATGTGCTTTCAGAAGAGCATGCAGGTGACCCATTTACTTAGTATATTATATAGGTAGGTAAAGTCAACCTGCTTTCACACGCAAGTTATAGCAAGGCTGAAATTGTACCGCAAAGTTCTAGTTTTGTCACCATTTTCTCAAGACTATGAAGCGAAAGTGAAACTCATATCACGTAAAATATAAAATTACGTAAAAACTAAAACTTACGTCATGACAAATGACGTTTGACAAATCAATGACGCGCATGTCCTGCACCCCGTATTGAACTTGCTGATGCATTGGCTGATCTGCGAGACTTTTTCAATAGGAGATAATTCAACATCAGAATAGGTCAAAGACAAAAGATAGAGACCATTGATAGCGAGGACAGCTCTCATTATATAGAAGGGACTTTGTGGGTTATGGTTCATCCCATCTTGTTTATGAGTTTCTGAAGGATGTTGAGCTTTTGTTTGCTTTTTGCTGTTTTTGTATATGGTCCTAATCACACAAAGAAGCAACTTTAGAAGTAACTTTAGGGGACAGCTGACAGTTTTTATTTTTTTATTTTTTTTTATTTGCTTATTGTCCTATGACGGCTACATTACAGATTAGGAGATAGATCAACCATTTTAGTTCATGGGTGATGTCAGAATAGCATGGTGCCTCAGGTACCAAGCTATTCTGGCACCACCCTTGAACTATCATAGCCAAATTAATTTCAAGCAGTAGTGTATTGGGATGAAAAGGGTTAATGATTGTTTGTTTTCTTGTATATATATTTTGCTACCCAAACACCACATCATTTCCTGACGGCTGACTGAACAGTTGTTCGCATGTAATATTGGGATATCATAAGTGTTGAACTTGAAGATTGAAGTATATTTGTGCAGTCAGCCTTACCAAAGTTGCTATTGTTTACTTTATCGATCTGCTTGTTTAATCAGGCACATTATTTCATATCAGCAGTTTACATGTTTTCTTATTCTCACACCTTAATAATCGAGAGAGCAGTTACAAAATCAAAATATTTTTACGAATACAAAGCAATACTGTTTTTTAATATTGTTCAGGTTCCCCTAGTCGGACACTGGGAGCGTGATATTGTTATGCACAGAATAATGGGAATGGGTTTTTTTTTTCTGTTCACTTGACACATCAAAGTGTGCTGTGATCATTCACTCTATTCTGCTCATAGAGAAGCATTTTCTTCATGTGATATTCCTGCAGAAGTCACCTTAACCCATTGGGTCTTAGCAGTTTTAGTCATGATTATTCCTGCAGGAATCATCGTGACTAAAACCGCGACCGACACCCAAAGGGTTAACAAAATTAAAAAGTGTAATCAAGGAGTTTGTGATGTGTTAGTTGTAGAGTTTGCATCAGTTTAATTTGTTCTGAACACACAAATGAGGGTCTATTAGTATTATGCATAAATTTCAATTCTGACACCGTTTTAAAAAGTTTACATCATGCTGATGGACAGATATTTTATAGTTGGTCATAGTGACTCTCACTTAACCCGTTGAGTGTCGGTAGTGGTTTTAGTCACGATGATTCCTACAGGAATCATCGCTACTAAAACCGCTACTGATACGCAAAGGGTTAAAATTTCTGTGGGAAACACTGTGTACTGATCAGATAATATTATGTATTTGCATTCACTATTACTGCATCTCATGGTGCTTACTTATTTAGATGATGCATGATGTAACTTTGAGTACATATAAGTATGTAACCTTGAAATCAGTGTTTGCTGGTCTGTGATTTTGGACCTAATGGTCCCAGGCCATAAGGTCCAAAATCACATGCTAGCACACATTTAAAAATGTGATTGTGGGTGTGTGTATGCGAGAGTATCTACTGTTCATGTTCCAGTTATCTGTGATATATCAGCAATATGTTTCTTCTTTATTTGTTATTGTCTGACTCTGACAAAAGCTTTGTGAAAATATCAACCCCTCGGCTGTTGGTAGTGCATTTTGTCCAGTGATTCCTGCAGGAATCACCTCGACAAAAAAGCACTACCAACAGCCAGAGGGTTACATTGGCAATTGTTACATGTTTTTTGTTTATTGTTTTGTGGTCATTTTATGCTGTATTTGATTGAATTTCTTTCAAGCTACCTGCTCAAGAGTGGGCTTTGATTGCTAACATTTGCCAGTTCATTGGGTCCTCAACTATGACTTTCTACCCTTCTTTTAACAATCCTTAAGAGCAGGCACATATAACAAAGGCTTTCTACTGCCACTTGTGCATAAGGAGAACTCTCCTACACACAAAGGAGAAGAAGAACATAAATAATTCTGTCATCTTACAACATTCAGACTTATGAACTCTGTGCCTAAGGCAGGTAGCTCCAGCTGCCTTGAGACATCTTCCTGTCGCACACTATGGGTGATGAGATCCGTCCAGCCAAGGTTTGCTTGCAGTGCATGTGCTCGGCTATTTTTAGTGCAGAATGCATCTTTACATTACTTGGCATGCACACCGGATCCAGAAGTGAACTCTTTAGCCGTTATCATTTGGAATACACCAGTGTGTGAAATAGTTTGACTAAAATAGTTAAAGGGTAGTGCCAGAATAGCTTGGCGCCTCTAGGCGCCAAGCTATTCTGGCACTACCCTTGAACTAAAGCCATTGATTTATATCCTTAGCTACTAGCTTGCATATGGCGGTGTACAAATTTGAAGCTTTTAGCCTCAGTATGATGTGGGTTAACAGAATTACTTAGTGGCTGAGTACATAACACAGAAAAGTTACTTCGTATGCAAAAAGTTAATTAAATTAAAATTAAGTTAATCCTTGTGCAGCATCATTGAAAGAGATACAAAGAATATATATAGAGGAGATAATTATTGTGAACTACTAACCCTTTCTTCCCTGGCTGAAGAAGGTTGTTTGAAGTAAACGTTTTCGTGCCTTTGATATTGGACAAAGAAGATTGTTTTATCCCTACCTCATATGACCAATCCCTTTAGCGCAAACTATACCACATGACCGAGCTACAAAAACCCATGTGGCGAAAAATGGCAGACTTCTTTTAGCCCTCTTTGTGACGATCTTGGATGCGAGTTTTGTTCTATAAAAGATCACCAAAACGTTCTACAGTAAAAAAGTTACTTAAGTGTTGTTCGAAATAACAAGCACACTGCTGGAGATGGCAACGTCATAGCGCAAATTTTATTTTGAGGGCGTATACAGCTGGAGAAGAGAGGCAAGGTAGTGTGGGCAGAAACAGGTAATACAACTGTGAGTCATGCATGAACGTTTATACTGAATCCTAGCTGTTACAGGTAACCAGGGAAGAGTAGACAGATGGGGTGTGATATGATCTGATCTAGGGACTCTAAGAATCAGCCTAGCAGCTGAATTTTTAATTTTCTGGAGTTTGCCAATCACAATTGATACCTAAAAAATGATACTTTGTTTAAAGCTGTTCAGTTATACTTCTGTGAATTTGCATGTGTTCACATCGGGCCTGTGGACAGATTTTATCCTAATTACTGAATTATTAAATTGTACATTGCTCAGTAGATGTAGCCCTATGACATTTCATAAATGATTAGTCATTGTGCCTTTTTTTACAATGAAAAAAAAAGTATTATTTACAATACAATATTATTTTAACCCCTTGACTGTTAGTGTTACAGATGATACCACTCGGAAAAGACACGTAGTTATGCATCTTTTTCACTGAGTGGTATGCTGAGAATTGGAGGAATGATTTTAAGAAAGCTTGATAATCTCAAATGAAGAGAAGAATATTGATATTGACAGTTTTAAGAAAGAAAACATATTTGGTGTCTTTTCGTCTGTTTTTAAAATCAGTTGGGGGTTCTTTCTCCGGGTACTCCGGCTCTTCCTCCCCCTCCACTTCGGTACCGGTTTCAGGCCACTTCATACATTTCAAATACAAGTGATCAAAATTTCCGAAACCTCAATAGCTGAACTGACCCTTCACACCACATGAATGTCCTGCGTTTGGCTTGTACTGTGTTTGTGTTCAGAGTGAATGCATGTGTGTCACGTGAGCGTGCTTGTTGGGTTCAGTTTGCGGTACTTTGAGCCAATTCACAGAATTGGGTAAAGCGCCTATATAATAACCGATATTATTATAGTGTTCACTGCTGCAATTGCATCAGTTAAAATTGTGTTCCTTTTCTTTGAAAACATGTTTTGATGTTTTCCCTTTCACATGCATTCTGCCATGACTGCTACTGATATTGTGCGTTTGAAAGATGTGCAACTCTGTGTGATCTTTTCCACAGAATAGTAACCACATTAGTCGTCGGAGGGTTTAATGTCAAATATTTTCCCACTTGAATGACCACTCTGATTTTGTCACAACCATTTTGTTATTACTGAATGTTGTAGTATTATAAAAGCAATTTTTGACTAAAATTGTTCACAGTATTAAGTCTTATCATTCAGAATACACCAGTGTGTGAAATAAATTTGACTAAAATAGTTAAAGGGTGGTGCCAGAATAGCTTGGCACCTCTATGCGCCAAGCTTTTCTGGCACCACCCTTGAACTAAAGCCACTGGTCTATATCTTTATCTGTAAGTACTATAATGTAACTTGCATATGGCAGTGTACAAACTTGAAGTTTTTATCCTCAGTATGATATGGGTTAACGACACAAATTAGCCCATTTAGCTCTGATGCACCACAGCATGATGATGAAGATGATGAAACGTTTTTATTCAGGATAAAAAGTTTTAGGCATAGCAATGCCTATCTTCCAAACTGTCCTGATACTCTACACAAATAAAAATATATCGGACGATACAGCAAAAGATAAAACATATATAAGTAAAAAGACCCATCCCCCCCCCCCCCCCAAACCATCAGAAAAAAAATTAATAATAATAATAAATAAAATACAAAAAGAATTAAAACAATATATGCACTTGTATGAACCTGACATGTTAATGCAGACAGTCAAACCATTACATAATCTGCAGCAATCTGCTGTGCTGGAGCAACATACTAAGCAGAAAGATAGAACATTCACATCGACAGCAGATATTTATGGACGCGAGCTCTGAAGATAGATACCGCCATGAGATGGCCTTGGTCACCTGCTCGGCTGTTGAACCCAAATAACTAAGTAACTGAAGATAGATAACTTTGAAATAGACTTTAAATGAGAGGGCAAGTTATTCCATGACTTAGCACAGGAAAATGATATGCTAGATTTGAAGATGTCGATTCTCTGTTTTGGGAGATGGAGTAAGCTGTTCCTCGTGTTCTCTCTATTTGTGTGGGAAAACAGCTCACGGAGATAGGGAGGGGCGGCATCGTTTAGAATTTTTTGCACAAGTAAGCATCTATTAAGTTCCAATTGTTTACTGAGTGGTAGGATATTAAGGGCCTTCAGTCTTTCATCAGTTGGGGACGAACCAGGAATAATAAGCTTAATACCTCGCTGGTAAAGGGAATTAATTTTTTTCAAATGAATGTCTCCACAGCCGTCCCAGATATTGAAAACATAATTACAATGTGTCTTGATGTGTGCGTTAAAGAATAGTTTTCAAGCATCAATGTCAACTATACGACTTAATTTGGATAATAAAAAGAGATTCTTCTAAATAGTTTTACAGGCAGTTTCCATGTGAGGCTCCCAGCTGAGCTGTTCGTCGACTGTCACTCCTAACAAACGATGTTTTGACACTTGCTCTATGGGCTGAGAGTGAAGGGACAGCTCAAGGGATTGCAAACCACGTTGATGCTTTTGACGTGTCATCACCAACATACTTTCGTTTTAGGAATACTAATAATCATATGATTTTCTTCACACCAAGTTGACACTTCATCTAAACTATGTTGGAGGACAATGCTCACGGTTGAAACATTTTTATCAGATACATATAATGATGTATCATCAGCAAATAGCTCACAGTTTGTGTCGGGGTGTGATATTGACAGTGGAAGGTCATTTATAAAGATGTTGAATAATAACGGTCCTAGGGTGGATCCCTGAGGAACACCATGGGTCAACAGTCTTTCCGCTGAGTATTTACCATTCAAGAATACTTTTTGCGTTCTGTCTAAGAGATAGGACGAGAGAAAAGTGACTGCATTTGAGTCAATGTGATATAAAGGTAACTTCTTTAGTAAGATGAGTGGTTAATGAAATCAAAGGCTTTTTTAAGATCTAGAAATACTACACCTGAAAGTTTGGACTCATTTATGGCAGTAAGCCATTTGTGGGTTATGAGAGTTAAGGCTGTCTGACACGAATGTTTAGGCCGTAAAGCTGATTGTGCTGTACTAATAAGGTGGTTTTCCTCCAGGAATTGAAGTAAATGATTATGCATATGCTTTTCAAGTGGTTTTGGACACTGCTGATAAGATTGAAATAGGTCTGTACTCACTTGGGTCGCTCAGATCTTTGCTTTTTGGTAGAGGAGTAACTTTTGCTATTTTCAATTCATCAGGAAACATGCTCTTTTGAATCAAAAGGTTATATATAAAGGTTAATGATTCAACAATATAAGGGAGTGCAATTTTCAGGATTTTACTGCTAATACCGTCAACACCACAAGATGTTTTACTTTTCATGTTGGTTATAGATTTTCATACATCAAGAACGGTCATTAGGGGAACTGAGAAAGTATTGCCAGCGTTTATCTGACTGCTGTTTCAATTGTTCTGAACATACGTATTCACCTGGCTCACTGGTGTTCGTCTGTAACAGGGTTTTAGCAATGTTAAGAAAGTGTTCATTAAATACATCCGCTGTAAGGTGCGGGGGGACACTCGTTGGTTTGCTAGATTGTCCTTTAGTAAATGTGTTAATCACCTGCCACACGCTGCGTATGTCTTTGCCGCCCGCAATAATCTTTTCAGCATACTGCCTCTGTGCTTTACGTACTAATGATTTAACTATGTTTCGCTGTTTTTTGTACTCGTCAAATTTCTTTTGTTGTTTCAATAGATCTCTAAGTTACATCGCAGTTTTAATCTCATCTGTCAGCCACTCAGGCACAGTGGGATGTTTAACATGCTTAGTGCGCCTCGGGGCATGTCTGTCCAGAACACCGAGGAACAACTTATACCAGTGGGACAGCGCTACATTGGGATCGTTATAGTTATACACATCGGAAAATGGTGTTTGGGAAAGGTCATGCAAAAATCATCTTGGTTAAATTTTTGTAATGATCTGTAGAGGATGGTTATATGCTCTTTATGAGGTTTCTTTGGCAACTTCACAGATAATGAAAAACAAATAGGAAAATGATCACTGACAGAGATGATGGGTACATAGACATTGCTAAGGGCACTGTCGTTGGTTGTATAAACATGGTCAATTAATGTGGATGAAGTAGCAGTGACCCTGGTGGGTGACTGAACTACTTGTGTAAGGCCTAAGAACATTATCATGGATTTCCATGACGTGTTGCCAGGTTTCAATAAATCAACATTAAAATCACCGAGTATATGTATATCACCCTTGGAGTTTTGTACTTTGTCAACCATTACAACAAAATCATTAGACATGTTAGCTATGTCAGAAAAACGTACATGAGTCTATAATGTGCAGTAAGTCACCGATTTTTCAGGTACAAAATGAGTTTAAAATCGCTTGGAGTATAGCGTCAATTTTGAAGGATATAGACTTGATAGCGGTTCTACGTCGCAATCAACACTACACACGTTTCACAGTTACGACAGCAATAGAGTTCTGTAGTACTAATCAATTGATAATCATAAATTTGAGCATTTGGATGACATCAGTCCTGTATGAATAATCTCGTTCGGGTTGATATATGACAGGAACAACAGTCCGACCCGGAGCCAGGACGGCCCGTACCGGCGCAACCCGAGCGTCTCCCACAACCCTCCCCGGTCAGTGCCAAAGAAGGTTGTGGAAAACAATCAAAATACGCACACCAGCAAGAACCATTCAGGCAACGGGTCGGAATGTGGCGCCCATCAGACATCAATCTTTTTTTTAAATAATGAGAATTAATTAATTGTTTTCACGCGATGTACACGGTCTAGCAGTGAAAAGAAGTTGCGCAATTTGCATTACTAATTCAATGGGAATTTGGTTGTCACAACTAGCAGCGGGGGCCCAGGCATTAGCAGCTGAGGTCTGGGCCGTTCCAGCAGATAAAGTCACAAGAGGCGGAAAGTCAGTTGTCTGGAACATCGGTGACTGCTGGCCACATGGGTTCGGGGACGAAGGGTCGACAGGCTGCTGGCCGAGTTTCGGCGGCACTGCCTGAAGAGGCCGAGTCAACTCTGAGTTGTTAACTTGAGCGGGTTGCACCCCGTGGCCCTGCCAAGCGGGCCGGGCACCCTCCAGTCATGTCAGAGCCATGGGGTTTGCATGCCTGGTAACCGGGCGCAGAGTTGAAGTTGGCATGCTCTTGTGGAGCTACGTAGGGCAGGTATTCACCATAGCGTATATTGGGTGCATTCTGTCACCGTCCCGGTAGAGGGCCTGGCGGGGGGCGTGGTTCTTGGTCAGAAAGGTGGCGGTGTGGTCCACGATGGCAATATCAGCCTTCCTGCAGGCCGTGTGGAGGTTGTCATTGGATTTAGCGGTGGCTGCAAACAGGGGGTGGCGTTGACCAAAGGGCAGCATAATGGTGGACGCCTATAGAGTGGCCTGCGGGAACTTGGTGGTCAGCAGATCGATGAGCTGCAGCCATGTGTTGCATGCGACCGGAACATTCAAGTTGGGGCAGCTGTTGATTCCGACATGAAAGGTGACATGTCGGACAGGCTGGTGGGTGTCAAGCCACTTGATGAGGTCACTGACAGACAGACCTGACACCGCCATGTTCTGAACTGTAAAATCTGGAGCTGACATTTTCCAGTCATCGATGAACCTGATGACTGAGTCGCCAAGGAGTAGAGCGTGCGACTGCGGGTTCACCTTTGATTGGCACAGCTTTTCATAAGGTGTCAGCAGCTTGGTGTTCACGGTGTTGGTCGAACGGGGAGTAGAGCTGTCAGATTTGTGGTCAGGGTCATGCGCGGCCCTGCTGTCACTTAGCTGTGTGTCAAGGGGAGCGAAGCTGTTGTGGGTTTCGATGCTGAATGATGAGTGGCGAGGCACATAATTATCATGCTGTTGAGTGTGCAGGGGGCTCACAGACTGGCGAGAATCGGGGTCTGGGGTGTTCACTGAGTGATTGGTGGCCGGGGACGGGGTGCCCGGGGGAGGGGCGAGGGGCGCCGTGGAGGCTAGGGCTGGTTTCACTGTTTCTTGGGAAGGTGTTGCCTGGCCAAGTGCTCCTACTTGTTTTTTTCAGGGTACCGATCACGGCGCTCTGTGTGTCTCTGGCAGCCGCAAGTTTTGAAACCTGTTTGGTGATGGCTTCCTGCTCCACTGTAAGTTTCTGCAAATCAGCGCACGTTGACTGTTCAACCCTGGTCAGGTCTTTTTCCACCACAGAAAGGCCGTGTTTCCTCTTAACCTCGTTGTCTTGCACTTGGGCTTCAAGAGCGCTTTGTTGTTGTTGCAAGGTGACACAGTGCGCCTTGACACTTGCCAGTTCGGTCTTCACTGAAGAAAGTTCCGACTGGAGTTCTTTGATGTTAGCCGCTGAAGCCTCCAATTTCTGCTGAAACTGACACAGGAGAGCTGGCAGGGTGGCTAACTGGGCGACGGGGAGGGGTTGTTGGGGAGGTAGCTTCAGCCCACTTAATCAAATTTCAAATACAAACGATTTTGAATTTCCAAAAACTTCAGTAGCTCGCTTGAGCTTGCCCTTAGCACCATGTGAATGTTCTGTGTTTACGTACAGTGTGTGAGTGAATGCGCGTGATTCACGTGAGCGTGCTTGTTGGGTTCAGTTCGCGGCGGCGCTTTGAGCCGATTTTCAATTGGGATAAAGCGCCTATTTAATGCGCTTATTATTATTTTTAGCGAGGTAACGGCAATCGGTGGGAAGGCAGACGGATCACTTGCGAAGATTTTCTCGTCGTCTGATTGGGTCGAAAGACAGGTGGTAGGAGAGTGGTGGTCGGGTCCGAAGGATGGAGAGTGACAGGTGGGCGCGGCCTGATCCTGCCCAGTAGAGTTGTCACTGTTCGCAGCGGTGGCTCCACCAACCTCTGCGCAGCTGAGCGTGATGGGCGGGTCATGCTGGGTGGGGTTAGCCGGTCGGCTGGGTGGGGATGTGGTCACGTCCAAGGGTGGTGTGACGCTGGTTACATCACTGTTGAGTGGAGTTGAGGAATTAGTGTCCTGAAGAGACTCGTCAGTTGTGCCTGGGGAGGGAGGTGGCAGCGCCAGCTGACCGACAGGGGGTGGTAGAGATGAAGATTGCTGGGAAGACAACATCTTTTCAACACAGTCTTTGAGCGGTTGAAATTCTTTGTCTATCTAATCATGGCAGCGAGCTCCCTGGGCCCTGATAAGACGTGGTATAGAAAACAGTGATGGCAACGGCGAGTTTCTTGCCTGAACTCCTATAGACTCATACTAGTGTACTGTGTAGAGCATCATGGTACGGGGGAAGGATGGGGGAGTCTACTTCTTCTTTGTTACTGTCTTGGTCGATCCATTCGGCTCTGTAGCCAGGGGGGAGGGGGGTGTTTGACGTACCTTTCATGCAGGGCTAATTCCACAAGAAGACACTGGTACAGTCTGTCTCAAAGTTCTTTAGTATCGGGTCCTCAGTTGCGTTTATCTTTTGAAGTGTAGAATTGCATGGGGTCTTGGCGGCGGTGTGTGTGATGCGGGGGTTGGACATGGTGGCGGGACGTTCATGGATGGGATGGAGGGGTGATGTCATCACTAAGCTCGTCAAACAAGGAGATGCCAAGATGTTTGCTGACACCTGCCAACTAGCCCCAGGGGCGCCAAGGAGAGCCGAGAAGAGGACAAGCCATCCTCGATCACGGTGCGAGGGTGCTAAGGCAAAGAGGATTAGGCCTAGTGGCCAGCGGGGCGGCACTCGCGCGTAAGGGGAGGATGATCTCTCGGCCCACCCAAAAAGAGGGGTGGGGGTGGGGGATGAAAGCGAAGGGAAAAAGTCACAGGTGCCAGGTGTGCAGACTGGCTGGCGCCAGCTACTCAGTCAACACAGAAATACTGCTTCATGGCTTGAAAAGTGCTGGTATCTAATATGTAGTTGAGTTCAGTTAAGATTTTAAATCGTAGGAAAATAGTGAAATATATAAATTCTCACAAAAGTACCTGGAAAAGTATCAGGGCATCATTAAAATGCTCTTTCGCGGTCCGTGTAAGGTAAACAACACACACAAATAAGTCCATGCAAAATCACAGTAGATGGTACATCCTGCCACTGGGTCGCCCATCGAGAAAGTTCACGTTGGAAGAGTCTGCAAGGTTGTGTCCATTTTTGTGTCCAAGTGTCCATTTCACAATTCACAAACACAACACAAATCACCAGCAGATCCGAGCCAGATCATTATAAATGTAAAGATGGCTAACCAACACACCAATACACCGGGATCAAGACACATCCACATACATGATGGTATATCCAAGAAGAAGCACAGTACTCCACTGCTATATGTCCGCTAAAGATCGGCCGCTCACCTCAACGGTCAGAGAGAGAGAGGAGATGGATCGATCATAATAATTCAAGGGCTTGTCGCCAAGGTAATCTGGCGCTACCTTTGAATTACCTTAGTTGATCCATTTCCTTCAACTTGTACATGAGTTGTTAAGTGATACCACTTAAAATGTGAGAAATGTGTCCATGGGGTTTAATGGGTTAAAAAGCGGGTTTTATGGAACTTAAGAGTAGCCCCTTGTGCATGCAGTTATTGGTAGTGTAAACAGTATCAGTGGCAGCAGTGTGTGGGGGTCAACAATAATGAATGTGCATACTAAAGTTTCAGGTGATTCCAGGAATGTCACATTTCTTTTAGGATTAAAAAAATGTATTTCTTTTGCTCATCGGTATATAATCGGGCAAAACTGTCTGCTGATAACGTATGTGTACAGGTCAGCCTTAGCATATTGCGATACCTGGGAGCCATGTATTTGGACAACATTATTCGCACTTGTGTTTTGGGGAATTTACATTGGCATGTGAAGGAAATGTGCAAGGCCCCTGGGGCAGCATCGGCCTTAGTTGACCCACACCAATTAATGCTGATGTCGGCCAGAGGATCTTTTGCTCATGAAGTATTAGCTTGGAATCCTGAGACCTGTCCGTGTTGTCTCTGATTTTGAAATATTCAGATGCATGTAATAGTGAGGCTGACATACATGGAACCTATTTTGAGCAGCCCTTGTCATTAACCCATTACATCCTGAGGCTGATTTTTAAAAAAAAAATTGCTTATTGTCCTATGAAGGCTACATTACACATTACAAGATACCGGTAGATCACCATTTTAGTTCAAGGGTGGTGCCAGAGTATCTTGGCGTCTGAGGCGCCAAGCTATTCTGGCACCATCCTTGAACTTTCATAGTCCAATATATTTCAAACTATAGTGTATCAGGATGAAACAGGTTAACAAAAAACATTATTTAGGTGGCTATGGCCACCTAAAAGATGGTCTGTGATGATGTGACATGATTTCTTCAAGACTTCTTGAGAGAGAGAGAGCACCCATTTTTTTCTTGCAAAAAAGGTGGTCGTTGAAGAAGTGCAGGTTCTACTATAGTTAAATAGTGAATGATTGTGCGTTACTGATAAATTGTAAACTAAAAAAACAGTAATTCAGGCAGCCTTTGAGCATTTCGTTTATTTAGTCATTATTTGCGATCAGTTTTATTTTAATAATAATAATAATTATGGTATTTATAATGCACTTATCTTATAATAATTATAACTCTAAGCGCGCACTCACAACTCACGCACGCATGCGCACGCTTAGACAACGGCTCGCGTACCACAAAAAGTGAAATACATTACGACAGTTGACTTGGGGTGGGGGGAGTGTGGTGATTTAGTGCTAGAACTGTTGAAAGAGGTGAGTTTTGAGGGCGGACTGGAAGAAGGAGAGAGAGTGTTTCTGACGGAGAGAGAGTGGGAGAGTGTTCCAGGCGGATGGACCATATACAGAGAAGGAGCAGGGGCCGAAAGTGCTGAGTTTGGTGCGGGGGATGTGGAGGCGGAGAGGGTCGGAGGCGGAGCGGAGGGAGCGGGGAGGAATGTAGGGGTGAAGTAAGTTGGAGAGATAGGCAGGAGCGCAGTTGTTCAGGGATTTGTAGCAGAGAGACAGAATCTTGTATTGGATGCATTGGGGGGATGGGAAGCCAGTGAAGAAGTTTGAGCAGGGGAGTGATGTGGTCGGATTTTTTCTTTCTGAGGACGAGGCGGGCAGCATTGTTCTGGACACGCTGGAGGGTGAAAGTGGTGGAGTGAGGGAGCCTGGAAAGGAGTCGCTGCTTCCACAGTGACTCATGAGGATTTAAGACTTTCACTGGTCATAGACAATGGGATATTTAGTCTGTGGAGCATTTTCAGTCATTTAAATTTTTAACACTGTCACCCATGTTTTTGTGTTACATAATATATTGCATGGTAACAGTCTGAGAAAATTCAGTTATTTGTGCTTGTAAACTGAAATTTTATTTGAGGCATTTGTTTTTTAAATGCATTTTTTTGTCACAGTATTAAATATACCCAGCGTTTGATTGATTTGATCAAAGAACCAGTGTTGAATGGCTCATACCACTTTACACTTAGCCCTTTGAGTGTCAGTAGTGTTCTTTATGTGATGATTCCTACAGGAATTATTGCAACAAAAAGCATTAGTGACGGTAAAAGGGCCAATCTTTTATTGCATTGTGATAATATGTAATTCAATCACTTGTGTCCCAGATTTCATATTTTTTACTTTGCTTGGATTATGGAAGGCATATTTGGAAATAAAGTTTTTATTTTACTAAAGTTTACTTCTCACTGTTGTGTTTCATTTGACAGCGTGAGTGTCCATCAGTGTGTTCATATTTATATAATGGATGTGTAGCAGTTTACACCCCTTGTACACAATGTGTGTGTGTGTATGTATGCACACATGCGTGCATACGACTTTGTGTGTGAACAAGACTGCATTTGCTTGCAATCAGATTAGCCACAATCAAATACACTTATCACAAAAAGTTAAGGAAAGCTTGGAAAAATGTGCATTACTAATACGCCAGGCTTATGCAATTTTATTGTGTGAAAGCATGATTGCTTGTGTGTATAGCAGATTAAAGCAGAGATTCCTCATAGCAAAAGAATACATATACCCTGCCATTTTAAAATTTTTTTTTTTTTATAATTCTTGCGATGATGCTGAAGCGCCAAACATTGCCTCATTTTATGTATTCTTTGCTTAATCTTTCATGCTGCCCAGGTCGTTCTTGAGAGACACTTTAAAGAATTTCTGCTTTCAGACTACTTGATACAACTACAAAGTTTGGTTGATTGATGTTGGCACATTAAAAAACCGTGTCTTATATGGTAGGTGTTTCTTCACCTTTTGTGAATAGTTGTATACATATAGTGATATACAGACACAAAATGACTGCAACTACTGGCAGCGATGTAGATCATAAACCTTTGGGCTTCCCAGAAAGTTACAGATACATGTATTAATGTTCTCTGTAGTGACCATATGGTTAGGGGATGAGTTGCAAGGAGACACGGCTCTCTGTGTGAAAAAGGAAGATCAGAGTTTAATTGTTTAGTTCAGGGCTTAACACTTTATAGACATGTCACAATCTCACCAGATAGGTAGCGCTGCAGATTGTCAGTACTCAACAAGGGATCACGCGCTGACGACACGTTAGATCCTGCCCCCTATCAGCACCTATCGCAGCCACAGAGAATACGCAGTATAGATGACAATCATCCTCAAAAGAATGGATCAGGTCTCTTATAAAACCCATGTCTTTCTCCGGAACTTAGGAAGTATTCGTGGCTTTATGCCGCAAATCTGGTTGTGTCACGTCTCGAAAGAGTTAACACCCACAGCACTGGAGTGATAATGGACAGCCGTAAAGGGTCGGGTACCCGAAGGTGCCCCTTTGGTTTCGCCACAGAACAGGTGGCACTATGTGTTCATTTTCACGCTGACGACTAGAATTCAGATTACTCAATGGGGCTGCATACACATATTTATATAGGCCGGCCGATGGGGGCTGCATACACATATTTATATGGGCCGGCCGATGGTTTATTATTATGGGGGCAGAGACAGCTATTGTCTGTCGAGTATGATCTGAACTCTGATCAATTCAGATACACTGCAACTGTGCCACTTTGATTTACCTAGATCTTTCAACAGACACACTATGTTTAGAACAAGCCCTGTCTTTTGCCTGGACAAACAGACTTCAGTTTCAGCAAATTTCTGAACCTGCTCCTTCAGGTGTCCATGTAACTTGCTGGTATCATATTTACTCTGTAAATAATGGTTATGTACTTGAGAGTGTTGATCATGTCCCCATGCCAGCGTCTATGTTCAAGACTGGGAAGCTTGAGAATCTGCGGTTGCTCAGGATAGGGAAGGTCCTTTAGCCCTTTGCGTGTCAGTAGCAGTTTTTGTCGCGAATCATCGTGACAAAAACTGCTACCTACACGCAAAGGGTTCAGTACACAGACTAGATTTTGTATCACAACACTGGTAGATGCATGCACAAAGGGATTTAAGACTGCTTGTGGGGCTTATGAGAATCTATGCGTCTTGCTGATGGAGTGGGCCACAGGCTGGGGTTGAGAGACACGTGTAGAGCGTAAGTCTTTTCATTACGCTATACTAACTATTGTACTCCAAGGCCAGTCTTGTACAGTGTAAAGAAGAGACCGATGCTCTACATGTTTCTCTCTACCCCAGCCTGTGTGTAAAACTGTGAGCACACGTACACTACAATGTTCTTCCGTTCTTCATGTGTTGCAGCATGCGGTGCCTGCTGACAAAGCGAGCAATATTAGACTTCAGGCCATACCTACAACGAGCACCCTCACGTGCAGGAACTACAAACTGTCAGCAGCACTTTCTGCAAAACGCATCATTCAGCAGACTTCTCACGTTGAGAATATCATCATCACACACAGGAACCCCATCATCACAGAGCCATTCCTTATCAACACGTATTCTAACAAGGACTCAAACCCCTGGTGCCTGCTTGCTGTCTTGTAGCAATTCCAAGTTAGACATTTCTTTGGCATCGGTTAGCAATCAGTCAAAAATCTGGATAGTCTTGTGCAGAAATTATCACAGCCTTTGTCAGTGTTCATTGAGGCTACAGCCTAAACCATCAGGTGTTGGCTCTAAACGGACAGCATTGCCAGTTTTAACAACAAGAGGAAAGTATCAAGAATCAAGTTCATCAGAGGTGTTCTCTTGCACTCATTCAACCATGGCCACACCAGTGAAGGCTGCTACATCCCCGCCATCAACATCAGTGACTACACCAGCTCCTGAGGATCTGCAGGTGCGACAGCACTTGAGAGAGATCTTTTCTAAGGCTGTTCATGCTGGACTGCCTAAGCACATGCTAGAGAAGGTAAGAAAAAGTTGTGTAAAACCCATTTAAACCCCAATGCCCTACAGCAGGAGATGGCTTGACCTTGATGATTCAAGGGTAGTGCCAGATTGGCAACTGAAATGCGGCTGTGGAATTGAATGGGTTAATGATGTTTTTGCTGAAATAATACTAATCAGATTATGTTTTGAGTGAACAACCTCGTGGAAATCATTTGTTTTCTCAAAACTCTTACTGGTGGCATTACTAATAGGAAGGTACGCTTAGCTTACCGATTTCAGCCTAAGAATTTGTTGTGTATACCACACAACCAGGGAGGCAACTCTAGGGAGTCGTTACCAAAAAACCCTGAGTGGCCTCCCCTGCCTCCCTATCTGGTCATGTGCCCGGCAGTCTCCCGCCAGTCTTTACGCTTAGCTCACCAAGACCGGTTGTGTTCAGCCTGCTTCGCTTCGACTGTGTATGGTGGGATTACCGTTGGATTTTATGTGATGAACTTTGTGTGGTGCTTGGTGTGGTGCTCAGTGGATTATCTTGGGATTTACCTTGGGATTCCTTGGTGGTTGGTCACTGGTGGGATTACCTGGCTCGGGTCATGACAAAGTAAAGCTTCGGTGAATGCCTCAGCCAGCGACTGTTCCTGGCGGTGGCATTGACCGAGTACTCTGTACGCGACCGGGTGTGAGCACATGCTCTCTGGCAGGAGGCCCCGTGCCGCATGACGGCCTTTTGTCTGCTTTCTGTTACAGTGCTCATGTGATGACCTGCAACAGGTGCGGTGAATTCCAGTGGCCCAGTGATGCCCACGATATGTGCCTGCCCTGTTCGGGTTGCTCCTCCGGGTGGACATGTAGTACCTGCACTACAGGGACCGGGGAACGGTGGTCGCAGCTGTGGGCCTTCTACCAGAGGGAAAGGCGGCCCGATGCAAGGAGCCATCCACCCCCGCCGCGACCTCCGCCGTTCCAGGGCCGCAGAGACATGCCACATCATACATCGTGGGCCTGTCATCACGTCGGGCCCTGCTGACCCCCTCCCCCCCCTCTCCCCGCCTCTCCCCCCCCTCTCCCCGCCTCTCCCCCCCTCTCCCCCACCCCCTCTGGTGCCTGAGAGAGAGAAGGAGCTTATCAGCAGTCAACGGGACGTGCAGGGGAGGCCATTCCCCCCCCCCCCCCCTCAAGTACAGGCACCAGGCACCCTTTGGTGGGCGAAATGCCAGCCCGCCCGCGACGGGACATGCTCCCTAGGCGAGTCCCGGCAGCAGGAGCTCGATACCCACGCTCAGGGGAGCCCCGTCAGCAGCCAGAAGGACGCCCCCCCCCCCCCTCCCCCGCCTGGTACAAGCACCAGAGACCCTACCCCACCCTTTGGTGGACGAATTGCCGGCCCGCTCACGACAGGAAATGCTCCCCAGGCGGGTCCAGGCAGCGGGTACTCGATCCCCACACTCAGAGAGTCATCAGCCGGCCAGTCATCAACCTGACAAGCGCCAAGAGCGGGCGCCCAGATCCTGAGAATGCCACTCAGAAGGGGGAAAGACAGTCAGCCACCGACAAAAGGAGCTGCCCCGTTTCCAGGCTTCCAGGAAGGAGACTATCGGTCGCCGGCGAGACGTCCTTCCCCGTCGAACCCAGGCCGCCGGAACCCTCTCCCTCCCTCTCTAGGAGCAACGAGAGGGGCACTCAGCGGCCACGGTCACCGCGCCACGCAGTGAGGAAAGCTCCCCGGCCAGATGGGACTCACAGCTGCGACAGAGAGGACCGCACCTGGAAGGGCCGGGCCCCGTCAGCAATGGAATGGTTCCGGTAGGGATCGTTGGCCTAGCTCTGTCCTTTTGTGCAACCAGGAGTCTCGTCGTGGTGACAGCCTCAGATGCCGGCATCGTTGGATTACCTCTCGTTCCCACTCTGCCTCTCCGAGGTGTAGGAAGGACTCTACTCTGTCGCAGCGGCCATCTTCGGCTCGACACCATTCCCCCACGGCGACCTCTCGGAGCAGCCGATCCGCACTTCGCTCTTCCTCTTGGGCTTGGCGCCCTCTCCCCAAGCGTCTGTGCCTCGCGGTGAGCAGCCGGTCTTCAGACTCGGTGGAATCTTCCCTGCGTACCCATCCCAGCCACCCCCGCCCCCTCCTCACCCACAACCCCCCTCAACCCTCCCCCCTCACCAGGCCTCTACACTTCACGGGAGCAGGTGCTTTTTGGTCGCCATGCTTCGTTCGTCATGCGGGGACCCTCGCTCCCCTCTGCTGTCCACAGGGAACGACGACGAGGCCCTCAGTCTCCACCCGGAGGACTCAGTGTCTGCCCTAGGGCTTGTGGACATCCGCTCGGCGTCCCCTAGTGGGCGGTTTTCCCTGTTGGCTTCGTCAGTCTGCGCAGCGCCGACTTCTCAGACTCTCCGCTCCCTGAATGAGGCCTCCCAGCTCATCGCGTCCTTCCTCCCCCCCCCCCCGGGCTCCTGCCCTCCCTCCCCCCCTCTGAAGAGGAAGGCCGTGCCGTTGGTGGACGTGCGACGGCAGTCCTAGCGCTTCAAGTCCCTCCCGCAGCCGCCGGCGTTTCGGGACCTCGTGAAGGCGTTTTCCGCGCGCCTCCTAGAGGACAGTTTTGGTGACCAGGGCTTCTTTTCCGACAACAGATGGCCGGCGGGGATGGACGTCAGCTTCCGCCAAAAGTGGTATGCAGGTCACTCCCAGGCGTTCTCCTGTCCCCTGCCAGCTCTAGACAAGGCAGCTCTGTTGCAGACAGAGGCCCCCTGGGGCTGGCGGCCACGGATCCCACGCGGTTTGGAGAAGACGGCGAAGCTGGTCCGGAACTCCTTGGCGTGTGCAGGCTTACTCGAGTTGGCGACGCAGTCTGTGCTCAGATGCCTTGAGGACACATGGGATCTCTCGGCCTCGGCTCCTCTACACGGTATACACTCGGTGTTAGTGGCGGCGAACAGAGCGGCGTTTCACTCCTCGTGAACTGCCAACTGCGACCTGATGCGGCAGGACGCCCTGCTGGGACTCTGTACCTCACTCCCAGCTTCAGTCGAGACGCAGCTCCGCCAGCTGCCATTGGGAGGACATCTGCTGTTCGGACCGACCTGGCAGACTGTCAAGGAGTCGTCCAAGGACCTCTGGCCCAGGACTGCCGTCTCCTACGCCGCCCGCTTCCGGCCTGCAAGGCCGTGGGTCGCGCCCTCCGGTCCTTCAGACCCCCCTCCACCCGTCTTCCCAGAGGCTGCGGCGCTTCCCGCTCCTCTCCTGCGCGCTCATGCACATTTTCCGCCCCCACCCCTCCCTGGCTCAGGGGCGCCCGGAGGCCCAGGAACGGCCAGGCCCGATGACCTGTCGCCCGTTCCCCCGCCGACTCCAGTAGGGTCTCCGGTCTGTGGGAGGCTAGCCCACCACAACGGCGCGTGGCGCATGATGTTTCAGGATGACCCTTATTCTCTCCACCATCTTAGAGGGCCTGTGGATCTCCTTCAAGTCCCCCCCCCCCCCCTCCGTTGCGACACTCCCCTTTGTGGATTCCGGTGCCAGGAGATTGCTGCAAGGAAAGCAGAGCAGAAGCGCTCCACGACGAGGTAGTTTCTCTGCTCTGGAAGGAGGCCAGGGAGGTGGTCTCGCGTCCCAACTCCCCAGCCTTCTACAGCTGCCTCTTCCTCGTCCCCAAGCCTGGCGGCAAGTGGCGTCCGATCATAGACCTCCCGGCGCTAAACCAGTACGTTTCGGCCCCTCGCTTCAGGATGGAGACAGCCAGAGCCTTGAGGGCGGCGGTACAACCCCAGGACTTGCCTTAACCTCGCAGATGCCTACCTCCACATACCCGTGCACCTGGTTTCTTGTTGATATCTTCGCTTCGCCTTTTGCGGGGTGGTATACCAGTTTTGGGCTCTGCCCTTCGGACCGTGGGTGTTCACCAGGATTATCGACAGGGTCATCTCCATGTTCCGACAAATGGCCTTGAGCTCGGCTTCCAACTACCTGGACGATCTGCTTCTTCGGAACCAGATTGCAGCGGCCCTAGAGGAGGACAGGGATGCCCTACTAACCCTGCTCCACCAGCTCGGATTCCTGGTCAACGGAGGCAAGTCCGATCTCATGCCATCACACAGGTTTATTCACCTAGGCATGGAGTTCCTGACCAACCTCAACTGGGTGTGGCTCCCCGAAGGGCGGATTCAGCAGGTAGCGGATCTGGCACTCCAAGTGTCTTGCGCGGAGTCTCTACTGGCCAGGGTCTGGCTCCTGCTGCTAGGTCTCCTGAGCGCAGCGGCCGACCTCCTGCCTCTCGGCAAGCTCTACTCTCGCCCGATCCAGCTACATCTGCTCCTCCACTGGTGCCCGTCCTCTGGCGATCTGGCGTCCTTGGACCCCATGTCGCCTTTGGTCAGACCTCATCTCCAGCGGTGGACGGATGAGTCCTGGTCGGCGTCAGGGGTTTCACTCTCCTCCCCACCACCCCAGCTCTCCATCTGCATGGACACAAGCCTCACCAGCTGGGGAGCACACCTGCTGCCAGAGTTTGTCACAACCTCAGCTGGCCGCGGGACCACGCAGACAGACACATCTACTGGCTGGAGCTGAAGGCTAGCACTCGTCGCCTGGGAGTATCGCCTTGGGCAACGGGAGATCCTGGTGCTCTCCGACAACTTGACGGTGGTGGCCTACATACAGACATGCTCTCCCTCTCTCTGTATCCTCCTGTACCAAGTCCTCGTCTGGTGCAGTGATCGCGGCATCATGCCACCTGCACATACTCGCGGACTCCCTCACACGGCACGGCCAACTTCTCCACACAGAGTGGTCCCTGCACCCAGACATCTTCCGACATCTCTGCGCGCACTGGGAGACGCCCATGATCGACCTCTTCGCCACGAGGTGGAACAGGCAGCTCCTGCTCTTCATCTCCCCCATCCCGGACCCGCTCGCCTGGGCAGTGGACGTGTTCCCCAGCCCCTGGGACGGGCTGCTCACTTACGCGTTCCCTCCCTCCGTCCTGGTGCCTAAGGTGCTCCAGAGGCTCAGGAGCGGCAACACGATCCTGCTCCTCATGGCATCGTTCAAGCAGCCCCGGCAGCAGTTTTTCTACCCGTGCCCAGAGCAGCTGCTACTTCACGTTTGGAGATTGTCCTGCAGGCCCTTGCCGCATGAGGCTTCTCGGGTGCAGTGGTGGAGGCAATTGCAACAGCACGCAGGACCTCTACCTGTCAGGGCCCTCTAACTGTAACGTCTACGAGGGAAAGTGGTGGGTCCTCCAGTACTGGTGCGCAGCCGAGCGTCTCTCCCCACGGACCTGACTACCCCCCAGCTGGCCGAGTTTGTCCTGTGGCTCTTCTTCCAGCAGAACCTGGCCCCCATCACCATCAGAGGTTACCTGGCGATGGTTGCAGACACATATCGACACCTAGGCCATCTGGACCCGGGTCACTGCAAGGACCTCTCGGATCTGATGGCACACCTGGATCTTCAGCGGCCGGTTTTCCGCTCGCTGGTTCCTCGCTGGGACTTGTCCTAGGTGCTATCCTGGCTCAAGGGACCGGTTCAAAACTCTACCCCAAACGCGGCTCGGAGACCTAACCAGGAAGACCTACTTCCTCCTCGCCCTCACCACGGCATCTCGGGTGAGCGAGATCCACGCCTTCGCTGTGCGACCCTCCTGTCTCCAGTTCCGGTTCGATGGTTGGGTGCAGTTCCTCACCCACCCGCCTTTTCTGGCCAAGAACCGGCCCCCGCAGCCACACCCCAGATGTTGACCGTCCACCCGCTCAAGGGGATGGATCAGTCCCGAAAGTCCCGTCAACAGGACTCCGTTGGCGTTGAAAATTTACCTGCGCAGAACTAAGCCACTCAGACGAGGGCGCTCACGCCTTTTCCTGCCCTTGGCTCCAGGCAGACGTGACATCTCGGTACAGATTGTGCATCCAGGAGCCCTACCCCACCTTTGGTGAGGGAATTGTCAGTCCGCCCACGACGGGACGTGCTCTCTAGGTGAGTCCAGGCATCAGGAGCTCAGTCCCCATGCACAGAGAGAGAAGAGTACGATGCGCATTCGGGTGCAGGAGATCGGAGCAGTGGCTGCGAGAGTTGCGTTGACTGCAACTGCGCAGGGAGGAACATTGGTGTGGCCGTGGGTTGGCAGGCAGATCCACCTTCGCCCGCCTCTACTTACGAGACCTATCCGGCCAGTGCGGCAGCCTGGCCCTAGTGGGGGACATCTTGGCCTCACAACATTCCCTCCCCACAGGCACCATAGGTCACGCATAGCTGAAATCGTCGGGAGTGGGCGCATAGCAGGGCCTCGATAGCTTAACGCATTGGGGGGGTGGGGGGGGGGGGGGGGTGCGCTTCCTATTCCTATTACAGTGAACACTTGGGAACTACATAGGGGGCAGCACCCCCTGCCTATTCGCTATTCCTCCTATTTAGTAATGCCATCAGTAAGAGTTTTGAGAAAACAAATGTATTTTTCTCTAAAATGTATTTTTTTCAAAAAAATACTTACTGATGGCATTACTCAGAGGTCCCTCAATAGCATGTCCGTTGAAAGGTCCTGGTAAATCAAAGTGGCACAGTTGGAGTGCGCCTGAGTTGATTAATTTTCAGGTCGTACCCCATAGGCAATAGATTTCCCTGTCCCCCATAACCCGCCCGTCAGGGCCGTCCATGATCACCTCAGTGCTGTGGACTTTAAACCCGAACTAACCAACCAACCAGAGGTCCCTCCTCCTGCCCCGCTTGCCGCCAAGGCAAAGACTGGTGTGAGACTGCCCGGCACTTGACCAGATAGGGAGGCAGGGGAGGCCACAACAAATTCTTATCCTGAAATCGGTAAGCTAAGCGTACCTTCCTACTAGCAATGCCATCGGTAAGTATTTTTCGAAAAAATACGTTTTAGAGAAAAATACATTTTTAAGACCATCACACCTTAAGTGATGGTCTTTAAATGACAGGTGACACTTTTTGCCCAGCAGACTTCTCTTTGGAGAGCACCTGTCTTTTAGGAACATTTGTTTTCCTTGCCAAAAAGTGGTTGCTCAAAGCAGGTTCTACTGTATGTTTTGTACTTACAAAAATGTAATGGATGCAAGACCTGTTTCAAAGCTCATTTCATTCTGTCTTAGTGGCAGCTGTTTTTTTTCCATGTTATTCCTAAGCATCTCCATCATGTTGTTTTCTTCACATCATTTCATTAATCCACTCCAGGTATTGAACTTCAACCCCAAAACCTCGACACTGTTGGTGGAGAACCGGAGCTACAAAGTGGATCGGAATGTATTTGTGGTGGGATTCGGAAAGGCCGTGCTGGGTATGGCGAGGGTGGTGGACGATGTTCTTGGACCACACATCATTAAGGGCATTCTGAGCATCCCTAAAGGCTGCCGTGCTGATCTGGCTAAAGCAGGACTCAAGTAAGTGTGCGGAGATGAGTGTGCTGGTGTGTGATTTTGGACCTTCCGACTATAGCCGTAAGGTCCAAAATCACACACCAGCGCACATCTAGATAGACCTGGAAGTTGAAATGTGCAGAGTTCTGACAAAAGTTTGTCATAAAATGGCGTCATTTTCCATGCGAAATGTAATAATGCTCTGAGCAATATTCTTGGCGTAAAACGGAACCTCTGACCGGAACATGTCGCAGCTGTCGATGATTAACTTTATATCTCATGTGAACAAAAGCAACTCAGAGTAGTCTCAGAAATCAAGAATTTAGTGACCAAAAGGAGTAACTTTGTTCAGCACACCAGAGTTGGCGGACACGGTGATGCAGGTGTTTTCATGACCAAGTATTTTTGATAATCCTATCATCTTCGGGCCATGACAGTTATGGCAGGTTTTATTGCGTCTGTCTTCCAGTGATATGATGCTGGCAGAGGGCAGTAACATCAGCGTCCAGGAGGGGGCTGAGAACAACCTGCCTGACGTTAGTGCTTTCCACGCTGCACGGGACATACACAAGCTTATTTCCAATCTCACAGAAAAAGACATTGTCATTGTCCTCATGTCAGGTAAGTTCAGATTCACACTTGTTACTGTCCTGGATCTGCATGCAAGGCTTTTGGCTCACACGCAATAGCAAAAGTGAGTCTATCTATTGGGACATCCGTTGTGTGTCTGGAGTCTAGCATCCGACATCTGTTATCTATGGTAAACTTAAATGTTGTCATTCAAGTCACAGTTGGCTGAAGGATACCTTGTGACATTACCTTTCTAAATATATCAATTTTATTGACTTTTCTCAAAAGGTCAAGGTCACAGGGGATCTAGAAATAGGTAAAACATAGCCATATTTTAAGCAAAAAGTTGTTTTTTCTTAAATACTATTTTCAACACAAATAGAAACAGAGATGCTGATGGTAAGAACTTTTATGCATACTACTTTGGATGACCCCTCCAAAAGGTCAAGGGTTATTACACGAGGTCCAGAAATAGGTGCAAATACCCATATTTTGAAAAAAAAACAAATTTTCTCAATGCTATTTCAGCTTCAAACCAAAACTTCATACAGAGGTACCTGACAGTAAGACCGTTCTATGCATACTAATTTGGATGACCCCTCTGGAAGTGCAGTGTTCAACAGATATGGGAACAATGCCAATATTTGATAGAATGTTAGTTTTTATCAAAGTTTTGAATCAATCATACATGAGCCTTATGGGCTTTTCCATTCCTGTTAGTGATACCTGTAGTTTAGATTTCGACTACTGTAACGCACGCAGACTTGCCCACAGTCGCACGTACAGACTCTCACGCAACAGACGCATACACTACCACTGACTCAGACGGGCGCATTCATGCGGTAAAACTCAACACACGGGCTCCCTTTCTAAAGTAACTTTTATACACTAAAAGGTTCAAAAAGATTATCAAACTATATACACTTCTCTACTAACATCCGAACATCACACACACACAATTCACAATATCTCGCCAGGCTAGGTGTTAGTTCTCAGTCTCCAACCTGTTTGATGTTATTGCCTGGTTACGTTGGTCCTTCTCACGTCTAGGCGTGCAAGTCCGTTGTATGCTCTTTCCTGTCATCCTGTGTCTTTAACATGGACGTCCTTGTACTCGTACTGTAGCGCAGTTCTCGCTGTGATCCGGGTATCTTGGTCCCGATCAGACTCACTCTGAGTGAAGAGCTGGAGGGATGACCTCACGTTAGGTCCCACCTGTGACTGACGTCTCGGCGTCCGTCGTTCCACTCTTTACAAGCACTCTAAACACAACAACAAGGATCCAAAACGTAACGCTTGCTAAACACACAACATATTGGATGACATGAGAAACATCATGTAACCTGGCTGATACAAATAACTCACGTTCATTCACACACACGTGCTTCATAACCCGACTACTTCCGTAACACCCACATATCTCTGTCACTATCTTGAAACAGACTATAGCCTAACACTCTTGCTATCCACTACTCTATACACTGGAAAAGACTATGCTTAACCATCCACGTACTACCTTCATAGCGACTTAAGCATACACACCTTACATTCCTTTAGTCATCCATCTCGGTAAATAACTGTATACAAAAACACCGGCTAACTCACTGAATTCCAACGTAACTGAACCAACCCAATCAACAACGCTATACAACCAAATTACTCTTACCAACGCATACTATCTTCAACTAACATCAATAATACATATCAAAAACATACCTGAATTCTAGGCTTCAGAGTCTTGGAATACGGGCTAGGTATCTCAAACACATCTGATCCCTCTGACAAGAAAGCCCGTATTAACGTATTTCTGCTCTGACAGACTAAACTTTTGCCTAGAACTCACTATAACAGAACTCACTAAAACTCCCGTGCTAACCATGTCTTAAGGATTTCACGTGGTCCACGGCCTCACGGACTATCGGCACAAAACAAACCGTTAACAAAAACCGTACCGTATTTAACCTAATGTGTGAGCACTATTTACGAGCATAGAGCTTCATCACAACTACCCCTACCATTTGCTGTGGTATTCCCCAGACAGACTCACTCAGGAGTACTCCACAAGTACACTTCTGTTTAGTTGAGATGCTTGCTCACTGACTGGGTCTATCTTGGGAGTACTCCTGCAAACCGCAGTAACAAAACGTCTTTGGGCCCACGATGGGCGCAGTGGGCCCACTGCGGCCATCGTGGGCCTGAGGACCTTTGCTTACTGTGAGAACAGTATGGGTACTCAAACTCAGAACTATGCGCAGCACGTATTACTAAAAACCTTTGGATCAGGTCTTTTTAGACCGCTATTTTTTTACAAAAAAAAGAAAAGAGAAGTGGTTCCTTAACTCATTCGCGGCCAGCTGCATCCGGATTCGCAGCATAAGCCACGCATCCAGATGCGGCTGACCACGAACGAGTTAAAACGGGTACTACCATGCCATTTTTTTGCATCCAACAGGTGGAGGCTCAGCGCTGCTGCCTTACCCTGTGGAGCCCCTGACCATGGATGACGTGCTGGACGTAACTCGTGTTCTTTTCAGTCACGGAGCGAACATCACGGAGGTCAACACTGTCCGCAAACACCTGGAGCTGCTTAAGGGTGGGGGTTTAGCCAAGGCTGCAGTACCAGCACAGGTAGGAAATAATAAAAGATAGCGCATACAGACACGCACAACAATACAATGTAGTGCATCGCAGTGCAAGTTGCGACAGTTTCACCCATATTTACTTGAAATTCTATCCAGTGTAAGTCTGCCCAAAATGAATCCACCCAGGCATGACTCCACCATCTGAAATTTTGGGTGTAATAGCTACAGCAGAAATTTACATTCGATGCATTCACACTTGGTGGATTTACTCCTGGGTAGATTTTACAGGGTAGATTCACACTAGGTTAGATTTTTGCCTAAATGTAGTGTAGCTGACCCTTTTAGCCTCACTTGCATGATCCACACATTCAAACCCCTTATATTACGTGTTTTTCTCACCAGGTTATTGCCTTCATCATCTCTGATGTGATCGGTGACAGTCTGGACATGATTGCCTCCGGGCCGACGGTACGTCACACCTACAGCCCTCATCGCTGCTTGGAAGTCATTGACAGGGTGGGAGCACGTACAGACATGCCGGAAAAAGTTCTGATGTTTCTGGAAGAGAAGAAAACTCAAGTGGCACAGCAAGCCGCCCTTGCTCTTCCTGACCCTATAGGTTGGTGGATCAGTGGTAGACTTTATTTTCTCAGAATCATTACCGATGGCATTACTACTAGGAATGCTTCGCTTAGCTTAACAATTTTAGCCCCCCAAAAATCGTTGTGTACCTGACGACAGGGGAGGCAACTACAAAGATCATTACCAGGATCCCCCGAGTGGCCTCCCCTGCCTCCCTATTCAGTAGCGCGCTCACCGTTTCTCGCCAGCTTCTTCGCTTAGCTCACCAGGACAGGCCGTGTGCACCTCGGGTGCTCCAGCTGTGGATGGTGGGATTACCGTTGTGTACTCTGGATTCTTTGAATTATTTGTGTTACGGACATTCATGGACGTGTGGTGCATTGTGTTTTGTGCTTGGATTACCTATGTGTTCTGTGGATTACTTGGTGGTGGGTTTTCTGTGGGATTACCGGTTTGAGCCATGACAAGGTAAAACAGCGGTTACTGCTTCCAGCCGGTTACGACCGGGCGGCGGCGGTGACTGGGTGGTGATGTATGCAAGCTGACCGGGAGCGCAGTCCCTCTTCGGAGGCTCCCTGCTTCTCGCTGGTCTTCTTCTGTCCTTTGTTACAGTGCTTAGGTACGGACCTACACCAAGTGTGGCGCCTTCCAGCGGCCTAGCAATGGCCATGATGTCTGCCTACCATGCTCGGGCTGCTCCTCCGATCAGACAGGCGACAGTGCTGGACGTGGGAGGTAAAGAGATGGTCACAACTGTGGGCGTTTTCCCGGAGGGATAAACAGGCGCCTTGCACACAGCTGATGGACAATCATGAAGGGAAAGGCAGAGTCATACTGGTCGGTGCCTCGGGAAGCGCTGTCCCGCCCTGACCGGATGAATGAGCCTAGCAGCAGTGATCGGGGCTTGCCCCCCGCCCCCACGCCCCCCCCCCCCCCATTCGGACCCGGCACCAAGAGCTCCACCCCGCCTCGTAGAGGCCCGGGACATGCTTGACCGCCACTGATGGGGTTCGCCCTAGGCACATGTCAGCATATAAAGCTTTGTCCCCCCACAGTAAAGATGTTGGGCCAGATTATCACCCCCCAAGTGAGAGACAGAGAGAGAGAGAGAGAGCCGAAGTGGGGGAACCACCACCCTCTGAGAGGTAAGTGCCCGCCAGCCTTAGGGGGGACCAGCGCCATCACCGGGCCGCGTCTAGGACGCACCTCTCAAGGAGGGACAGGGAAGATAGCCACAGAACGCACACAAGAGCTCCACCCCGCCTTGTAGAGGCCCCGGATATGCAAGGACGCTCACTACGGGATTCGTCCCCTAGGTATGGGTCGGCATATGGAGCTCAGGCATCTCGCAGTAAATAGAGGGCGAGATTTCAGTCATTTGAGACACAGAACACACGCAAGAGCTCCACCCCGCCTCGTTGATGCCCCGGATATGCAAGACCGCCCTTGACGGGATTCGTTACCTAGGTACGCATCAGCAGATGGAGCTCAGTAAGGCGAACCAACTGACGGGACGTGCTTCCCCGTCGTGTTTGGACAGGGAAATGTTATGGAGACCGAAGCTGTCCCTAAGGAGGACGGACATTCGGTCATTAGAGCCAGTCGACGGGAGGTGCTGCCCCGTCCCAATTGAACCCCCAGGATACCTCCCCCACGCCTTAGGAGCACGGAGAGGGACACAGGCTTCAGGGTCCCAAGTCAAAGAGAGGAGTCACAGACGAGAACAAACTAGCAGGGCGGATCTTACATGTCCGAAGCACTATTGGGAGGAACTAACTCGGTCAGCAGCCGTCGAGAGGTGGTTCCTCGTTGAGTGCGGCCTCCTGGAACGCCACCCTGCCATCCACCCACCCACACTCCGCCCTAGGAGGTAGAAAGAGACTCACAGTGGCCATGGCCCTGCATCACGCGGGGACGAAGTCTACATGTTCATTAGGGCGACCACATCAGCTGGGGACAGGGCACTACAGATGCTTAATGTCTTCATTTCCCTCTCCACCTCTCCGACCAGCGGACAAGCTCGGGTACGGCGCAGCGCCGGATCTCTTCGTGACACCTGAACATCAGATGCGCCCTCCAGGAGTGGCCGATCTTCCGACCAGATCTTCAAGGGCCCACCTTTCCTCATCCGGGAAACGACAGCCTCGACACCGGCGCCGGGACCACGGAGATGGCAGCGGCAGGACGGAATCTCCCTCCCTTTCGGCACACGACCTCGCCGGTTGGACAAGGAAGCAAGCGCAAACGCATCAACACAGTGTGGCCCGCACTCTATCCGAGTTGGAGCAGCATCTCACGGGTCAGGAATCCTCGTAAGTGGACGAGAGATCAAGGGGACAAACACATCAACAGGCTGGAGATGAAAGCAGTGTGGCTCGCGCTCTCTCCGAGTGGAAGCAGCGTCTCACGGGTCAGGATATCCTCGCAGTTGGACGAGGGATCAAGCCGTCAAACACATCAACAGGTTGGAGATAAAAGCAGTGTGGCTCGCGCTCTCTCCGAGTGGGAGCAACGTCTCACGGGTCAGGATATTCTCGTATGTGGACGAGAGATCAAGCTGTCAAACACATCAACAGGCTGGAGTGATAGTAGTGTGACTCGCGCTCTCTCTGAGTGGGAGCAGCGTCTCACGGGTCAGGATACTCGTACTCTCTGATAACTCAACAGTGGTGGCCTACATCCAGAACGGGATGACGAGGAGGCGCTAAGTCTACACCCGGAGTACGTGGTCCGGAGTTGGGGTAGACAACGGACACTCCTAACAGACGGTCGGTGCGCACCAACACATCGCAGACTCGCCGCTTCTTGGACGTTGCATCCCGGCTCGTCGCGTCATTCCTCCTGCCGTCTTCACCCGGAGAGGAAGGTTGCGACGATGACTGACGCATCAGGCAGCCCAGTGCTTCACGTCGCTGTCTCGCAGACTTACGGAATCTAGCGGAGGCGTTTGGCTACCACGCGGCAAGACGCCGGTGGAGACCAGATGTTCTTCTGAGACTCCCAATGACCAGAGGAGATGAACATCTTCTTCCGACGGCAGTGATGTGGAGTCTCTTCTGGTCGGTTCCGTGCTAGCGGTGGATAAGGAGGCGTCGATGCAGGCGGCAGCTCCCCACAGCCTACAGACTCTGAAGCGGGGCTTGGACAGGACTGCTCCCTAGGTGCGCTTCTCCCTAGCTGGCGTGGGATTTCCTCGAGAGGGCGACGCCTTCCGTAAGCAAGTGTCTGGAGAACACCTGGGACCTTTCAGCCTTGGCCCCTCAGCGCGGGACACGCACGCAGCGTTTAGGATGGCGTACCAATCCACAGCCAACTCCTTGGCGGAGATCGCCGGCAGCGACTGGATACGAAGGGACGTGCTGTTGTGACAGGTTCCATGCTCGCCCGTATTTGGGGAAGACACAGTTGTGCAAGGCTCCGCGCGAGGACATTCTTTTGGGGGACCGACTAGGCAGACGGTAAGGCGTAAGCCCAGGATCCCTTGCCACCTCGGCAGGATTGTCCCCGCTCGCTTCAGTCAGCAGCGGAGAGATGGGATCTTTGGCTACAGCGCTACTTGGTGATGTGAGAGCCCTGCCCAGAAGGAGACCACGGAGGTGGGCTGACGTCCTGACGCCCGACGGGCTACAATAAACCCTTACGGATCCCAGACCCGGAGGCTAGGTGACGTCCAGTACCGGCTATTAGTGCATACTAGTACATTCGGCCCTGTGCTTGCAACTACTTGGACAGTCGGCCCTCTGAAACCAGATAGCGAAGCGTGAGAGGACCCGGACTCCTAGCTGACTCAACGCCGCCGACGCGGATTCCTGGGCATTGGAGGCAAGTCCGACGGGGGACCAGCACGCAGAGTTGCCGCCTAGGCAGGGAGTGCCTGACCGATACCAGCCGGATAGCGATGGGGGAACACGCAGGCAGATACATCCGTTGGCTTGAGTGGAAGGCGGTGCGGCTGGCTCGCGTCAGATGGGAACATTGGCTTGCGCTACGGAAGGTATGGGTGCGCTCCGGCTACTCGACAGTCAGGGTCGTGTAGCACGCCTGCTGGTGGTGCAGAGATCAGGACAGCACTCATCGGACACGGCGCGTCGGAGGTCAGCGCAACGTACGCGTGGATTCCCCTTGTGGCAGGGTCAGCGGCAGCGCAAAGAGTGTTACTACACCCGGTTGCCTTCCAACTATTCTACGCGTGTGAGGAGACTCCGATGATAGGCCGGTCCTCCTGTAGTGGAACAGGAAGCTGCTTCCTCTGTCGCCTCCAGACCGGATCCACAAGCCTGGGCCGTGGATGGGCTTCTTCGAGAAACAGACTTCTTGCGTAGCCACTTACCATTGTTGAACACCCCGGTTTCTCTGTTCACCGAAGTTAAGCCATTTGGGGGCGGTTAATCCTTGGTTGGATGACCGCCTGGGAACAAATGTTATGGGTGACGTCATCTTAACCCTTATCTTGAATTTACCAGTGGGTGACGTACGTTTGAATAAGAATAGTTAATGGGTAGCGCCAGAATGGCTTGGCGCCGTTAGGCTTCAAGCTAATCCGACCTAGCCTTCAAGTAAAACCTTTGGGCTGTATTCTTATTTTTCCTATAGTATATCCTGCGGATGGCAGGGTACAAATTGAAGCTGTTAGCCTCAGGTTGATATGGGTTAAGATGCGGCAGCGCGTTTCCTCCCTCAGGGCGGGTACCAAGGGACTCCACAAGCTCAGGGACGGCTTGGTGATTAGGACCTTGATGGCCGTTTGGGGCTGGATCACAGTCCGGAGATGCGCTGCGGACCCCCCTGCATCAGCTCCGTGCCGAGACGATCGCAACCCTTGCAGCAACTGTTTGTACAGACACAGAGCGGCTGGCGCTGCACGCTGGGAGATGGACAGGCAGCACTCGCACCAAGAGGTTCTCGGGTGCGGCAGTGGATTCGATTGCAGCGACTCAGGGAGTCTCTGACAGTATGGAATACGAGGGAGAGTGGAGAGTACTACAGGCCTGATGTGCAGCAGAGCAACTCTCCCCAGAGATCGGACTACCCCCTTTTGGCCAAGTTTGTCTACGGGTTCCCAAGCAGAATCGGACCCCTCAGCATCATTCGAAATTACCTGGTGGCAGACACTTATCGACACCTAGCACGGCCAGGCTCTGGCACAGACCTCTTGGATCGGATGGCGCACTGTCATTGGCTAGACGGCCGGCTTCCACTGGCAATGCTTGGAGATCTAACAGGAAGACCTGCTGACTGTTCGCCCTCGCTTCGGCCTCACAGTTAGCAAGATTACGCCTTCTCGGGGCGTCCCTCCGGTCTCCAGATCAGGGCCGATGACTAGGTGCAGCACTCCACCGGCTTGACTTGGGCTAAGAACCGCCTTCCAGTGTCCGCACCGCAAGTTCAACCGTCTGTCCGTTCAGGGATATGGACCAGTCCCGGGAGTTCCGCCTACATGACGCGGTCAGGGCGCTTTAAAGTGGCAGGCGCAGAACTATGCCACTAGGACAAAGGCACACGCCTATTCCTGCCCTTGGCTCAGGGCAGACACCTCGGCGCAAACGGTCCCTAGCTTCGCTGGGTCTTTTGTTTGGGGCATTCAAGAGCTCTCCCCAGAGGGGGCCCAGACGTTGCGCACCCGAGCACACAAGTCAAGCAAGGGCTACTAGCAGCACCTTGCCCGCTTTGGCACAGGGCGGAATATTGTGGCGGCCATAGGTGGGCGGGCCGAGTCTACCTTCGCCCGCAGAGACCTGTCAGACCTATCAGGCCAGCGTGTCTACCTGGCACTAGTGGGGGGTCATCTCGGCGGCACAGCACTCCCTCCCGGCGCCACAGGCGCCATGGGTAACGCCTAGCTAAAATTGTCGGGAGTGGCCTCGCCCCAGTTCACTAGCAGAGCGCTCGGGCAGGGGACAGGTGTACCAGATTGCGGCACCTTCCTCCTATTCGCCATTCTTCCTAGTAGTAATGCTGTCGGTAATGATTTTGCGAAAATAAATGAATTTTTCTCTAAAATGTATTTTTTCGAAAAATACTTACCGACGGCATTACTCAGAGGTCCATCCTGCCTTCCCCGCTTGCCGCTGTCGAGCTAAGACTCGGAGATTTGGCGGGAAACGGTGAGCGCGCCACTGGATAGGGAGGCAGGGGAGGCCACTCGGGGGATCCTGGTAATGACACCCCTTGTGGTTGCCTCCCCTGTCATCAGGTACACAACGAGTTTTTTTGGGCTAAAATTGTTAAGCTAAGCGAAGCATTCCTAGTAGTAATGCCGTCGGTAAGTATTTTTCGAAAAAATACATTTTAGAGAAAAATTCATTTTTCTGGGAGAACATCACAAAGCTTATGAGCAGCTGGCCCTAATATAAACATTTGAGCTGGACTTGGTCAGCAAGAGGCATAGATTTTCATAAGCCTCTGCAGTTGCAGGTGCTCATAAGAATCTATTCCTCTTGATTCTGTGTTTTTTGTGCCTGTTTCTTGCCAATGGGAACAGATTTGGAATATAAATTTGTGTTTAATGCCAGCAAAAACCGTCACACGACATGAAGGTGGAAAGGGATGTTTGAGGACTGATAATCCCCTTTCCCCTCCCACCACCCCCCCCCCACCTCCCCCCCCCAACCCACCCTTAAAAAAATCCTTTGTTAACAAACAAAAGCATCACTGCCAGAAAGCTTTGAAAACTGTTAATCTTATTATATAGATGGTTTGGCTGTTGGTAGCGGTTTTTGTTGTGGGGGGGGGGGGAGGGGGGGCAGGTGAGGGGGGCTTTTCCATTTAACTGTTGGTAGCAGTTTTTGTTATGATGGTTCCTGTAATAGTCAGGACAAAAACTGTTACCAACAGCGAAAGAGTTCAGTGATGGCTGGCTTCATTTGTATCGCTTCTTTCTTGGACAGATTTAGATACCGTATCGGGTTTCCAATATACAGCTATTTCAAGGAATGAATTCAAGACCAAGGGCAATCCGGGAGGTTTCCAGGTCATATAAATAACAACATTTTCTTGCCTCTCTTAACCTGTACATGCAGCTCTGTACAGTATCGATGGCTGCATGCACACAGAGGTTTCAATCATCGTCAGCATTATTGACATGTGCGATCATCAGTCAGTCTGTTTTTAGGTACCATGGCTGCGGCAGCCAGCGTGGAGAAGACAGACTGGAGTCGCATTCAGAACGTGCTGGTTGGTACTAACGCTATAGCTTGTCGGGCGGCCGCCAGTCATGCACAATCTCTGGGGTATGAGACAGTCATCCTCAGCACGGACCTTAGTGGAGAGGCACCAAAGGTACATCATGGAGAGTCTTGTTCTTTTGTTGAGGTTATCCCTAAATCAAACCACATTTCTCTTCAACTTTAACCGACATTACTATTGGGTAGTAAGACTGATTCCTTATAGTAATGTCGTCTGGTATGTATTGAAAAAAGGAAATTTACTTTAAAAAATTTAATTTTTCCTCCAACTTTACCAGATGATATTACTATTAGGAATCTGTCTTACTAACCCAACAGTAATGTCATCTGATAAGTATCTGAATAATTATAATTTTAATTTTCCTAAGCTGCTGCTACTAGACCTTTAACACATTTAACGCCACAGCCGCATTTCTAAAATTTTGGAGGTGTCACCTAATGACCATGTTGCAGGTGATGGACCGAACATGATGTTTCAAGGGTAGTGCCAGATTAGCTTGGCGCCATCAGGCGCCAAGCTACTCTGGCACTACCCTTGAATCATCCCCTCCTGTAGTGCATCGGGGCTAAATGGGTTAACCCTGCCATTCAGCACAATAAACAACATAGGACCTCATGAGCCTCCACTTGTGCTGGTCTTCATGAGAATTTATTTCTCTCGCTGGACTTCCACATGCATGGTTAATTTACTTCGGGCTGACAGCATGAAATTTGCATCATTATTTCCGGCAAGGAAGGGGTTAAGGAAGCCACTCCTAACTCATTTAGCCATGACACACTACAGCAGATGGAGCGACCATAATTCAAGGATAGTGCCAGATTAGCTTACCAGCTGATGCAACAAAGCTAATCTGGCACTACTCTTGTGTTATCATGGTTGCTCCGTCTCCTGATCTAGTACTTAGTCTTTAAGTGATGCCTACAACATTTAAGAAATGCGGCTGTGGGGTTAAATGTGTTAAAGGTCTAGTAGCAGCACTTTGCTAGTGGAGGACAGCAATAAAAAATGTCAAAGTCTCGACCTTACCTGTGCAAAAAAGTGCAACCCTTACAAGGCCACATCAAATAGGATCCCTGAACATGCGTATTGCTGTAGTGGCTGTAGAGTGTCAGACGCTCTTGACAGCTGTCACAGTTCTTAATCCTTTGACTGTCCGCAGCGCATTTGGTCGAGGTGATTTCTGTAGTAGTCACCTTGACAAAACACGCTTCCAACAGTCAAAGGATAATACTGAGGGTGACTTGTACAAATCTTTGCAGGAAACCTTTAACCCTCTTTGTGTCAGTAGCATTTCTTGTTGCGATGATTCCTAATCATCATGACAAAAAATGCTACTGAGATGCAAAGGGTTAAAACGAGTCATGGCTGATGTCAAACTACAGGTGGGACGTTCACTGGCCAAGTTGGCACGGTACATCTCAGTGTTGTTCAGCCCCAAGAAGGCTCAGATGGCCCAGCCGGATCTCATCAAACTGGAGATGGAGTTAGTGAAGGAGGGCATCAGCAAGACCAAACTCAATGAGGTCAGTACAGCGAGCATGTTCAGTCAAGGGTAAACGGATGACTGCTACTATTGTCTGGTAAACTTCCGGAACTAACCCACTACATCCTGAGCATAGGAACTCGATGACAGTAGCTTTGACTAATGCAAATCCACTGCGCCACCGCATGCGCGCCACCGCCGCCTACTAATGCTCAAGATTTTATCTTGAGCATTAGTAGGTGGCGGTGGCGCACACGTGGTGGCGCAGTGGATTTACATTAGTCAAAGCTACTGTCATCGAGCCCCTATGATCCTGAGGCTGATTTAGTAAAATTTGCTTATTGTCCTATGAAGGCTACATTACTGATTAGGAGATAGATCAACTGTTTTAGTTCAAGGGTGGTGCCAGCATAGCTTGGCGCCTGAGGCGCCAAGCTATGCTGGCACCACCCTTGAACTATCAGTCAAATTTATTTCAAGCAATGGGTGTATCAGGATGACAAGGGTTATGTCACTTCCAATCTACTGAACGGAAGTCATTTAGTTTTGGGAGTTTAACCCCCATTTAGTCCCAGCACCCTCCAGCAGGAGATGGACTGACCATGATAATTCATGGGTAGTGCCAGATGCGCTTGGCACCTTCAGGCACCAAGCTCATCTGGCACCACCCTTGAATTATCAAGGTCAGTCCATCTCCTGCCACTGGTACACAGTCATTAGTTACAACCTTGAAGATTTGGGGAATGCAGCCATGGGGTTATATGGGCCAAGCATTTTGAGCAGCCACCTTTTTTTCTTTCTTTTTTTTTTTTTTGCAAGAAAAAGTGGTCCAAACGACAGTGACTCACTAGAGAAGTCTTGAAGGGCAAGGTGATACTTGTCATTAACCCTTATCATTCAGAATACACCAGTGTGTGAAATAAGTTTGACTAAAAATAAAAATAGTTAAACTAAAGCCATTGGTCTATATCCTTATCTGTAAGTACTGAAATGTAGCTTGCATGTGGCAGTGTACAAATTTGAAGCTTTTAGCCTCAGTATGGTATGGGTTATAGACCATCATGTAAGTTGCCGCAGCCACCTAAATGATGATCTTTAATTGACAGGTGGTTTCTCATAAGTGTAGTCACTCAAAACAGGTTCTTGTGTGCTAGTATTTACGTCCGAGGTCTAGATCCTAGGTAAAATAAAAATTAGGTAGAAACTGGCCCGAGTAAGGGAGAGGAAATGCGCCTTTCTACATTAACCCCTTCGCTGCTGAAAAATAATGAACACTATACCCACCTGCCAGTGACGTAGATCCTCAAAAGCCCCTGAGGTGTGTATCCTTGTTTTTCCGATATTTGTGTCTTTCGGTCGTTGAATGAACACAGAAACACAACATTAGTGGCAGGAAGGGGCTAAGGTTTGTGGAATGAATTGCATGCACCAGCGCAGAAACAATCTTTTTTCTCTTTCTTTTCTTTGTTAACCCATTCGGCCCTGAGTCCCTACAGCAGGAGGCGCCAAGCTAATCCGGCACTACCCTTGAATTATCATGGTCGATCTGTCTTCTGCAACTGGTACATAGTTGTCAGGTCACACCTCCAAGCCTTGGGGTTAAATGGGTTAAAGTTTAGATCTGACAAGGATTACTGTTAGACCCTCAACATTACATGCACCCAGAAGATCAAACTTTTGTATGATTTCAGGTTTCAAAAACGGTGACAAAAGCGGTGAACTTTTCACGGCCACTATGTTTGATCGCGGGAGGGGAGACTGTGGTGCACGTGAGGGGAGAGGGGAAGGGGGGACGCAACCAGGAGATGGTGCTAGCAGCTGCCGTACAGCTGCATGACAGCTTCCGCGTAAAGGAGCGGGGGTCCAAGTCATACGTCTTCTTCTTTAGTGCAGGTAAATATATACATGTAGGTGATTGTGATGTTGTATGTAGGTAAAGTAGCATGAAATTCAAACTCTGTTGCTTTTAAATAAAGCAGCTGTACCTTCTGCAGTTCAGTTCTTTGCTTTTGGTTTTGTTTTGGATTGATTTGATTTGTTTTGCCAGGATTTAGTTTGGTTTTGTCTTGTTTTACTTTTGTTCTGTGCTGGTCTTGTCTGGTCAGTTTGGTTCTGTTTTGTGCTGTTCTGATCTCAGCAGCTTTGTTCTGTTCTGTTCCTTTCCAGTCTGTTTTGTTCTGCTGTGTGCTGTGTTGTTTTGTTTAGTTCCATTCGGGTCTGTTTTGATTTGTTTTGTTCTGTGCGATAATTTTTCACTTATTCATAATTGAAAGATATGACCACGGAACATTCACCAGTTGTGTCTGTCACAAATTCTCTCATAATGATACACACTTTGTTTTAGGCACAGATGGTCAGGATGGACCTACAGATGCAGCAGGTGCTGTGGTCGACGAGCACATGGTTTTGGACGCCCAAGGCCAAGGAATAGACCCCGGGGCTTTTCTAGAAAACAACGACTCATACCGATTCTGGAAGCAGTTCTGCAAGGGCCGAGACCTGGTCATAACGGGAATGACAGGCACCAACGTCATGGACATTCAGCTGCTTCTGGTCAAAGATCGGCCAGGAGGTTTGCCTGGCCGATAACGATGTTACTTTTCACTTTAACTCATCTGCGACATGTCACATACAGATGTGCAGCTTTATGCCAAATATTTGTTTGCGACATGCCTGAAATGAGTCAACACGTTGAGCCTACAAGTCAAAATGCCCAGTATTGTGAGTTATCTTAAGACTGCATTACAATTCACAGGACATATCACTCGTGATGATTCAAGGATGGCGCCAGAATAGCTTGGCGCCTGTAGGCACCAAGCTTTTCTGGCACCATCCTTGAGCTGTCATGGGTCCTTATTTTGCTATCTTGTGTCAGGGCAAAATAGGTGAATTAAGTCAGTGCTTTGGCTGTCTGTGCTTGTGCTTGTGTGTGTGTGTGTGTGTGTGTGTGTGGTTCTTTTCAGTGAATGTAATTCACATGGGTGATAATAGGCAGACAGAAATATGTCCTCCTCGACTCTCTCGGGTTCATCGTCAACATGGGCAAGTCCGACCTCTCGCCGTCCCGCCGCTTTGTTCACCTGGGAATGGAGTTCCGCACCGACCTCAACGAAGTGCGGCTACCGGAGGCGCGTATCAAGAAACTCGGCGATCTGGCGCGACAAGTCGCACAACAGGACAGCGTCCCTGCGCGCGTGTGGTTACAACTTCTGGGGTTGATGAGTGCGGCAGCCGACCTGCTTCGCCTAGGGCGTCTCTACTCCCGGCCTGTGCAGCTACACCTTCTACTGCATTGGCGACCCTCGAAGGACGACATCTACGCGCTGGTACCGGTGCTCCCGATGTTACGCCCTCACCTCCTACGCTGGGCAGACCCTATATGGCTGGCGTCAGGAGTCCCGCTTTATACGCCACCTCCTCACCTGTCTCTCTGTGTCGACACAAGCCTCACCGGTTGGGGAGCTCACCTACTACCTTCGTTCATCACAGCCTCGGGTCTTTGGCCTCAAGATCTTCTGACCCGACACATCAATTGGTTAGAGCTGAAAGCGGTTTGGCAGGCCTTGATGACGTGGGACTCGCAACTCCGGGGACAGGAGCTCCTGGTGCTGTCCGACAACTCCACCGTCGTCGCCTACCTACAGAAGCAGGGCGGGACCCACTCTCCATCACTGTGCATCCTCCTTTACCAACTGCTTCGCTGGTGCGAGGATCGGGACATCACCCTGCGGTCCAGACACATTCCGGGGCATCTCAACGTGCTCGCCGACTCCCTGTCGCGACGAGGACAGCTTCTCCACACCGAGTGGACGCTGCGGCCGGACATCTTCCAGATGATCGGGGCCAAATGGGAGACTCCCATGATCGACCTCTTCGCGACCCGATGGAACCACCAGGTACCGCTGTTCGTCTCACCAGTGCCAGACCCGCTAGCTTGGGCAGTCGACGCGATGTCCATTCCCTGGGACGGGCTCGTCGCCTATGCGTATCCTCCGTCGGTGATGATGCCCAAAGTCCTCCTCAAGCTCCGCGGCTGGAACACGATCCTTTTCCTGGTGGCGCCTTTCAGCTGGACCAAGTCGTGGACTACGGACCTGTTGAACCTAGCCACGTGCCCGCCACTACAGCTACCCTGTCCGCGCACGATGCTCAAGCAACCTCGTCAACCACTGTTCCATCCGTGCCCAGAGCGGCTCCTCCTACACGCCTGGAGGTTGTGCGGCGCGCCCTCACCAGCAGAGGCTTCTCTAGTGCGGCAGTGGAAGCTATCGCTGCTGCACGCAGACTCTCCACCAGACGAATTTACGAGGGAAAGTGGAGAGTGCTTTGCAACTGGTGTGGTGACAACGACCTCCCCCCTACGGCTTTGACGACACCACAGTTGGCGGAGTTCTTCCTCTGGCTTTTCACCTTCCAGAGATTGGCGCCAATTCCCATTCGGGGATACCTTGCCATGGTCGCTGACACCTACCGTCACCTGGGCCGGCCCGATCCTGGTGGCTGCAAAGACCTCGCTGATTTGATGGCACACTTTGGCTTACAACGCCCGGCGTTGCGTTCGCTGTTGCCTAGATGGGACCTACCTTGGGTGCTGACGTGGCTCAACTCCATCTGGTTTGAACCCCTGCAGTTGGCGCGCTTGCCGGATGTTACTCGAAAGACGTGCTTCCTGTTGGCCCTAGCCACGGCGTCCAGGGTCAGTGAGCTTCACGCGCTGTCCACACGCGCAGATTGCCTGCAGTTCCGGACAGACGGTTCCGTGCAGTTGCTACCTGAACCATCCTTCCTGGCCAAGACGCGGTCGCCTTTGACGAACCCACAGATGATGACCATTCACCCATTACGTACGACAGACTCCACCCGGGAGACCAGACAACAGGACCCGGTGAGAGCATTACGTGTATACCTGCGCAGGACCAAGCCGCTGCGCCGAGGACGTACCCGCCTCTTTCTCCCTTTGTCCCCAGGTAGACTCGACATCTCAGCACAGACCATCTCCTCCTGGATCCGTTGGGTGATCCGCTCTGCCTATCAGGACCTCGCCCCAGGGGCAGCCCAGCTTATGAACATCAGGGCACACGAGGTCAGAGCCATGGCCACCAGTCTCGCCTTCGACCGCAACTGTGCAGTCAAGGACATAGTGGCGAGCTGAGACCACGTTTGCTAGATTCTACCTGAGGGACCTCTCCACCCAGAGGCAGAACCTCACCTTGGTGGGAGACATCATGGCGGCGCAACACTCCCTCCCGGCGCCATAAGTATCTTAACTAAAATTATCGGGAGTTTGCTCCGGGAGGGCGGGTCTGAGGGTTGGTCTGTTGGCAGGAGGGGCGTTATTACGGCACCCACCTCCTCTTCGGAATTCCACAATGTCACAATGTTTTGAGAAAACAAATGAATTTTTCATTAAAATGAATTTTTTTGAAAAATACTTACCGATGGTATGACTCGAAGGACCCTCCCACCTACCCCGCTTGCCTCAAGTGCGCTAAGGAACTAAACTGAGGGATGACGGGTATTCTCGTACCGGGTGGGAATAAGGGGAGACTATTCAGGCCATGACCTGGTCTATGGCGCCCCACTCCTGCCAACACCCCCTTATATGGACACAACCAAATTTTGGCTAAAATTAGGCTAGCTAAGGGCTTTTCCACAATGTCATACCATCGGTAAGTATTTTTCAAAAAAATTCATTTTAAGGAAAAATTCATTTTTGCAAGAAAAATGTGGTCTTAACAGACAGGATGGCAAAAATTGTCATGCGCCATTAAAAACCACCAAACGATGGTCTTTAACCCTTTTCACCCTGATGCACCATTGCTTGACATAAATTTGACTATGATAGTTCAAGGGTGGTGCCAGAATAGCTTGGCGCCTGAGGCGCCAAGCTATTCTGGCACCACCCTTGAACTAAGATGTTTGATCTGTCTCCTAATCTGTAATGCAGCTTTCATAAGACAATAAGCCAATTTAAAAAAAAAAAAAAATTAAAAAATCAGCCGCATGATGTAATGAGTTAATGACGGGTGATCTCTCATAATGGTGGCTGCTGCAGGAAGTAGGAGAGAGCTAGGATTTATGCTAGAACTGGGTCCAATTGTTTTTTATCCATCTTTCTTAACTGTTAGTGTTAGTTTCGTTGCTTGTTCAGTAGTAACCAGCAACTGTCATATATGCAGCAATATGTGAACCCTTTCTCGTCGTTAACCAGGTCATGTTGTATCATTCACTTTGTGTAATCGTAACTGTTAACCCCCTTAGGTCAGTTGCAGGAGTGAGCTAAGTCCTACGCCAGCCACTGAGCAAGGTGCTCTGCTATAGTGGAGCACCTTGCTCAGTGGCTGGCGCAGGACCAAGCTCACTCATGCAACTGGCCCCTTGCGTATGCAGCCACCAGTACTGTTTACAGTGCTGGTGAAGGCACGCATAAGTGTGATGAACTATGGACACAGGGTATTGATTCCGTTCTACTGGTACATGTATTGTGTGCATTCCTAAGAGTTAGCATGCTTTTTGTGCAGTCATTGCAGTACTTGCATATAGAACAGATATAACATTTTTCTTAAACCAGAGTTGTGTCAGACAAAAGGAGCACAAAAGGAGGGCAGTGCATACAATGAGAGATGCGATCATTTCAAAGACAGTGCTTGCCATTTTTTTGCATTTCATTCTTTTGCTCGCTTTAACCCATATCATCCTGATACACTACTGCTTGAAATTAATTTGACTATGATAGTTCAAGGATAGCCTGAGGCGCCAAGCTATTCTGGCATCACCCTTGAACTAAAATGGTTGAGCTATCTCCTAATCTGCAATGTAACCTTTATAGAACAAACATCAAATTATAAAAAAAAAATCAGCCTCATTATGTAATGGGTTATTCCCCCTTGTACATGCATCATCATAGACGCCTGTGTGACTTGCATGACAACAGCGGCAGCTGCTAAAGTTGGCCTGCTGACATGTGGCATGCCAGGTTGGCTGTTTGCCCCTTAACTCCCACAGGCTACGAATTACATTTTCAGACTACGGCAGACTGTGAAGCGGGAGATCATTCCGCCTGCAGAGTGTGGATATAATATAGTCAGCATGGCAAGATGCTCAGATTGATGGGGATCTTTGCTCCTGCAGATATTTGTCTCTTTCGGTTTGGTGTCGAGTACAGTAAACCTCAGTGTTGCAAGCGACCACTTTTCTTTTATTTTTTTGGCCAGAAAAATGTTTTCTTAACCCATACTCACCCCACGGCCCCATTTCCCAATTTTGTAGGTGTTATCCAATGACTATGTACCAGTTGTAGGAGATGGTTTGATCATGATAATTCAAGGGTAGTGCCAGGTGACCTTGGCGCCTTCAGGCCCGAAGCTCACCTGGCACTATAATAATATAATAATAATAATTATTATATTTATAAAGCGCAAACTCCCTGCAGTGCAGGCTCTAAGTGCTGTACAATGCAAATCAAAGTTAAAAACTAAACACAAATCAATAGACAGCAGCAACGGAAAATACAAATATTACAATACAAATTCAAAAATTAACAGCACATAAACACACCCAAAGCACAAACAACCATCGCAACAAGGACTGGCACAGGGTCATCATGATGTTATTGTGAAACAGAAAAGAGACTGGAACTTGGTAAGACAGAGTAGTGAGATTGGAAAGGATGTGTTTTAAACTGACTTTTGAAAGAAATGACTGTGGGGGGCATCACGAATGTGCTTTGGAAGAAAATTCCAAATGACTGGGGCCTGAAAACAAAAGGACATTTGACCAAAGGACTTTGTAATTTTTTTTCGGTACTTTTAAAAAGGTTTTCACTGCTAGAACATGCGGGAAGCTTGATAAGTAGTTAACATACTGGAAAGGCAGGGAGGCAGTGTACCATCGAAATGACGGAAGGCGAAAGTAGCTACCTTGTACTCAATCCTAGCTTTGATGGGAAGCCAGTGAAGTTGGTACAACAAGGATGACACATGATTTTTTTTTATTTCTGAAAAATGACGCAAGCTGCACTGTTTGATATTCTCTGAAGTCGAGCCAGTTCTTCAGATGGCAGGCCAGCAAACAAGCAATTACAATAGTCAATGCGGCTCAAAATCAGTTGAAAGACACTACCCTTCAATTATCATGAACAACCCTTCTCCTGCTGCAGGGTGTTGGGGCTGAATGGGTTAAAAGATGTGCTCCCTCAAGAGGAAATCTGGACAGGCAGAAAATGTCACCTGCCATTAATGAACATCATTCAGGTGGCTGCAGCAGGGTCTTTGATGACAGGTGGTCTGTCATGAGGCTGGTCACTCCAGACAAGTTCTGCTGTACTGTCTCCTGACCGTGAAGGGTTAACCCATTTAGCCTTGACACATTGCACTAGGAGACGGATTGACATGATAATTCAAGGGTAGTGCCAGAGTAGCTTGGCGCCATCAGGTGCCAAGCTAATCTGGCACTACCCTTGACTTATCCAGTCAACTCAGTCAACTTATCAGTCAACTCAGTCAACTCATCTCCTTCAACTGGTACATAGTCGTTTGATGACACCTCCAAATTTGGGAAATGTGGCCGTGGGGCTTAATGTGTTAAAGTGAGGATGTTTTGCACGCTGCTTTTATGGTGGTGGTTTATTTCTAACCAAGAATGTCAAAATTACGTAAAATTTTTGAGTGATCTCTTTTTGTATTTGTACATTGGATGCATTAATTAACCTCCTTTGTGCAAGGAACTTCCTGCACTGTGAACAGTACCAGTGGCAGCATGCACAAGAGGTTTGACCCGCCGTTGGCTGTTGGTAGCAGTTTTTGTCACGATCATTCCTGCATGAATCATCGCATCAAAACTCACTATCAACAGCCAAAGGGTTAAATTTGTTGCGAAAATGTCCGCAATTTCCCATATAAATTATTAACCTCTTCACTGCCAGTGCCTAGAAATGATGTCCATGACACCATCCCAGATTCATCGCCTTAGATCATCAGTTTAACCCCGTTGTGCACGCAGCCAACAGTAAGCATGAGTACAAGTGGCTGCATGCACACAATGGCTGAAGCATTCGGATATGACCGAGACCAGCAAGAGACATACATTTGCGGTGACTCATGAGGATCTGTGCGCCATGCTGCTTGTCATGTTGCTGGCAGTGAAGTATTAACTCATTGTACCCCAAGACCAAAATCCCCAAATTTTGCCGTTGTCCTCTGAAGACTGCATTGCAGTGCAGGCCACAGATCGACCGTGGTAGTTCAAGGGTGATGCCAGAATAGCTTGGCGCTCATAGGCGCCAAGCTATTCTGGCATCACCCATGAACTATCATGGTCGATCCACATCTTGCTGTGGTGTGTCTGGGTCGAATGAGTTAAGTCATTCAATACGCCCACATCAGTAGCTACGAAAATGTTGAATAGCGTTGCCGGTTGATTCGGGGCGCTTTGAATGAGTTTAATCCCTTGACTGCTGCTAAAGTGACCATTCAGCGAGAAATCAGCGACTGTCCTGTGCGTCTATTCCATCAGACGGTATCATCAGCAGCAGTCACCGGGTTCAGTAAAGGCATCATGGTTTGGCTATCTTTATTCAAGCCTGGTACTGCTGGTGATTTTATTTTTAGTATTACTACACTGAAGAGCCCAACACAAACATTTTTGGAATCATCGGAAACACTAAAGTGTTTTGATGATTCCAAAAATGTCGCATTTTTTGTGCTCATCAGTATAATTATTTCTTGTGCTCATCAGTATATCAGTAGATTTGCATCATAGTTGTGTTTTTTTTTTTCAAAAATAATATATTTATATTATTGAAAAGTGTTGATTGTTTCTGAATTAAAATCTGTCTAAATTAGAATGATCCTCAGTAAGCAAAAGTTCTCGGGCTGACTTGACTGCAGTCGCCCCACACACTGCAGCGCCCAGGTTGACTGCAGCCAACTTCAGCCTGTCGGCTTTGTGCTTACTGGGATCAGTAGCGTGATTTTCTTTTGAGAATGAGATAATGCGTGCCTTAATTAATTATGATTGGTGCGTTTTGTATTTTTTTCTGAACCAAAATTAATCACTTGTACCATAGAGAAGAATGGAGTGCATGATAGCTGAAGGGGTAGTACCTGATTGTCTTGATGTTTCTTTAGACGTTTTGGCTAATCAGGCACTACAGTAGAGTTATTATAGTTTTAGTTGGACCTTCTGCTGCAGCTCGCATGAATTGTAAGTTTGTGTTGTGCTTGATTTTTGTATTGTTAATTTGTTTGCCGTTTAACTCATTGTCTGCTGCTAACGACACCACTTGGCTGAAAAGCATTTTAGTGCCAAACGGTATCGTAAAGTACCATTATGCGTAAATTTGAACACACATTTCAGCACCATTTGTGTTTCCTATGCCTTGTCGACACATGTATTTATTCTGCCCAGCCGTTAGCGTGACAGTCTTAACGGTATCTCGTTTAGAAAGCGTTGTATTTATAGAACGGAGTAGAGTCATTGTCACATTACTTGATATCAAAACGACGTGTGCTGAACTGGATTGTCCTGTGTCTAAATCAACCATATCTAGACCTGTGTGGTGCGTTTCGTAACCACTGGATCTGTTACAGAAGTGTATCTTTCAACAGTTACGGTGGTAGTGGGCCTTCAACCCATTTAGCCCAGACACACCACAGCAGGAGATGAATCGACCATGATAATTCAAGGGTAGTGCCAGATTAGCTTGGCGCCTAAAGGCGCCAAGCTAATCTGGCGCTACCCTTGAATTATCATGGTCGATCCGTCTCCTAGAACTGGCACATAGTCGTTAAATAACACCTCTAAATTGCGGCATCGGGGTTCACTGGGTTACGCAGCAGTCAAGTACATGTATTGTTTTGAACTATGGATGCCTCTCACTGACATGCCGTGTTCTTTTTCTACAAAACAGATCGCTTGTGATGTGAATGTTGATCTTTCACTACATATTGGATCTTAGTGTTTGGGTTGTGTTTAAATTTATACGATGTTAATTTTTCAAATAAAATTTGATTTGTTGAGTTGAAACATTGGATTCCGTCAGCTTTTGTGCATGGGGTGAGCAAATGATCCTGCTACAGCTTTCCTTAAGCCTAGTTGGCTTGGCCCTGTCTAGTTGACCTCAGCCAGAGGAACTTTCGTTGATTGGTGTGCCTTCAGTGTCTGTTTGCTTGCCAGTTTGTCTATCTATCTGTCTGTGTATGTATATACTGTCTGTCTGTTTGTCTCCATGTCTGTGTTGGTCTGTCTGCCGATGGCTCGACTGATGAGTCCGGCCCGTGATAGTTCAGTCCAAGATAGTGTCAGATGAGCCGCTTGACACTTTTACAGGCGCCAAACTAATCTGGCACTATCTTCTAACTATCACGGCCAAACCATTTCCAGCTGTGGTGAAAAGTTAAAGAAAGCGTGAAACTGGCGGATTTAGTGCCGGCTTGAAGTGCTGCCAATTCATGCTGCCGGGCCACACCTACTCTAACACTCTGACCTCTTTGATCAAACGGAAACAGACATGATACATACTCATTGAAACCGTCTCAGTTTCCCGTTGAAACCGTCCTTTTCCACAATGCCCTTGGCTGGATGTAATGTCTCAAATGATGCGCAAAAGGCCGACATCGACCTGATGGCCATTTGCGCACAGGCTACAAATCAAAACCTAATTAACGCACCGGCGTACAGCAGGCGGTGGATAAAAGTTGAACAGTATTACCTCCTATCCTGCGATCCAGCCACATCTACAAAGACATGCATTAGCCCCATTTAACACCCCAGGCACTATAGAAAGGAGATGGGTCGACCATGTTACTTCAAAGCTAGCGCCAGATTAGCTTGGCGCCTGATGGCGCCAAGCTAATCTGGCGCTACCTTTGAATTATCTCCTGCAACTGTTACTCGTTAGGCAACACCTCCACTGAAAATTGATGGATTGCGCCCTTGGGGTTAAATGGGTTTAAGCACACCAAGGCCGCATTGAAAACTTCGATTTTTCAAAGCAAGTTCAGCTTTAGCACACTTTACAAACAATAGGTCAGCCACTGTGACAGTTCAAGAGAAGCGCCTGAATCAGGCACTTCCCTTGAAATGTCATGGGTTTGAGTGCTGGTGTGCTATAGCTGAATTTGTAAACTCTTCAGGCGCCAGCCTAATCAGGTACCACTCGTGCGCTGTCATGGTTCTGTCTTAATCGTTGATCATTGTCAGAATGCACATAGGTATAAATTATGCAACTCAGTACACACATGCACGTACCGCAAGAGTACACACGCACGCACCCAAGTGCGCAAAGGTACTCGGACCGAAGACGGTCGCAGTGGACGCGCGCGCGGCTGTGCGCGGGCCACCCGCTGCGGCCGTCTTCGGCCCGATGACCTTTTGCTAATGGGAACGCACACTCGCACGCACACACACACGCACTTCAAACACACACACACACACACACACCAAACACATACACAACACACGCACGATTCAAAGTGAACTATTTATACTGAGTTTACAAACCACAGCTGGTCAACTATCTCTGATGGATCGACCATGATAATTCAAGAGTTTGTATACAAAGACATCTCTTTTTTTATGAAAAGCGAGATTTCATTGCAACGCAATGAAAATCTTAGCTTTTCACAACAACAAAAAGAATTGGCTGGGCAATACTCAATAGTCGTCAAAGGACAACTGCTAAATTCAGGATCAGGATTTTATTTAACGTCTTTTCACACATTTGTGATATTAGACCCAACAACAAAAAATCAACAACCAAATACACAACTTGTGAATATCAAAGAATAGCAATAATTAACATCCAACCACACACACAAATCACTTATTATAATGGTTTACCCACCGGACTATAAATTATGATATTAACTATTGGAATTGCAATATATTTCTATGTAAGATGTCATACATATTTTCTGCTAATTTTTCAACTTATGTTATTTCTGTCTACAGATCCATTGTAATAGGAAACTCACAGATTATATGTTTAACAGAGATGGGGCTTAAGCACGCGCATTTGATGTCTTTTGAGAATTTTGTTTTCCAAGAATTTAGTCTTAACTTGTATATCAACGAAGCTGTTTTTCTTGAACAAGGTGGAACATGATAAGTATATTTCATATCATCTTTGTGAAAAAAAGCCGTTTAGCACAGAGTACATTTCATGTAGTGATAATTGCATATTATTACAAACTGCTGAGTTTTCTCTATTTATAGCTCCCTTATTTGCTTGTCTGTCACAAATTTCATTCCAATAAATTCCGCAGTGTGAGGGTATCCAAAGAAAATCGATTCCTATTCCTCTGGACATAATACAGCTCATAATATGCTTTATTTCATACACTAAGTCTTTTCTAGTGTTACAATCCCAGCTTTTTAGACTATGTAGGACAGATTTAGAATCGACACAAATCAAAATGTTAAACATATCATAAGGTATAAGTTGAATAAAATTTAGTGCCATGAGAATCGCATACAGTTCAGACGTATATAGAAAATCCTTTACCGAGATAAAAAGATTTCTTCACTTTGAGATCTGGAATAACAAAGCCTGCACCACAGTCTTAAGAATCTAAGGCAGACCCATCTGTGAAAATTTTCAAATGTTTAATATATGTTTTCTGTAATTTTTATTTCACAAAATTTGCTAAAACGTTCACATCCTCATCTTTTTTTCAAATCTGTGTAATCTATATCGAAAGTAGCATTAATATGTTCCCACGTAGGTATAGTAGGCCTAGGTGTTACTGGTAAAACTGGAATAGACTTGATATCTATATTGCAGTTTTCGATAGCATCTTTGACATAGTTACGTATAGGTAAAACATACGGGAAATTCGTACTTAGGGCTTCGATGTATTCCGGAAATTGTGAATGCTGTATCACACCCTCTCAGCGGCCCTCAGTTTCGGCAGCTGCACCATGCGGATATAACATCCGTGCGGATATAACATCGAATTATACAATGCATATTTTCCTGTTAAATGAATATCTTCCTTTCACAAAAACAGACTTTCATTTGTTTGCCGTCAGAGGGCACTGACGTGCGTATCGAGGTGCCAAGCTGTTCTGACCCCGCCCCACCCAGTTCCTTGAACTATCAAGATCTAATCTTTTAGGACCCAAGTCATTGTGACACCACACGTGAACTATCATAGTTGATTCCTAGAGACGCCAAGCTATTCTGACACCAACCTTGAACTATCATAGTCGATTCCTAGAGGCCCCAAGCTATTCTGACACCAACCTTCAACTATCATGATCAATTTTTAGAGGCGCCAATCTATTATCGCACCAACCTTCAACTATCAAGATCGATTTCTAGAGACGCCAAGCTATAATGGCACCAACCTTCAACTATCATGATCGATCCCTACAGGCGCCAATATATTCTGGCACCACTGAGCCTTGAACTATCATGATCGATTTATAACAAAGCTCATCTAGGCACCACCCTTGCACTACCATGGTCGATTCGTCTCCTGCTGTAGTGCCGCATCAGGGCTGAATACGGTAAATGGCCTCAACACCACACAGTGCAAAGGTCCTCCAGGCCGACGTCGCCCCGAGAGACTTTTGCTTACTGGGACACTGAAAGGGATGCCACTTTGAAATCATTTCCTATTACTGACCCTTTTGATACGCACTTCTAGGCTTAGGATAAGAGATTTAAATCCGCCTTCTACCTCAGTCTGTAGCAGTTATCGAGAAGAAGACGAGTGAGTGAACAATCCCTGTTTAACACTGAACGTTTTCAACTACAGGGGAAAAAAGAAGAAAAAAAACCCACACAACTCGTTTTCAAAATGCGAGCGGTGTATTTGTGTGTGTTGCTGTTGACAGATGTATTTATGCAGACACTTTCAGGTTAGTAATTTAGTTAGTTAGTTAGTTAGTTAGTTAGTTATAGTTAGTTGGGTACTTACTTACTTACTTTCCTACCTACCTGCCTACTTCCAATTGCCCTTTAACCCATCTAGCCCCGACGCCCAACAGCGGAGATTGACTGACGATGATGACAATTCAAGGGCAGTGCCAGATTAGCTTGGCGCTTGAAGGCGCCAAGCTAATCTGGCACTACCTTTGAATTATCATGTTTCAGGCGCCAAGCCATTCTGGCACTACTCTTGAATTATCATGGTCAATGCATCTCCTGCAACTGGTGCATGGTCGTTGGTTGACACCTCCAACATTTGGGAAACGCGGCCGTGGGGTTAAATGGGTTAAGTGATAAATAACGTTTATTGAATATGAATTACTTACTTATACTTGATTAGATACTTATTTAGTCTTTGTTTCTTTGTTGTTGTTGTTTTGTTTTTTTAATCGTTGTTTCCTTGTCAGTTAGCTAGTTATTGTCTTTAGTTAAGTGTTTTTCGGTCACCTGCTCGTCATTTAGATAGGGAATACATAAAAGCTAGCGGAGTCTGTGTGTGTAAGAAAGAGATGAAGATAGACATGAACGTTCATCGATATATGCTTCATAAGTATTAGAAAGTATAATTTTTTAAATAGCATTGTCAATTGAAAACATTCGCCTCTGCGGATACAGTATATACGAGTTATTAAGACTCATAACTTACTTTAATGATGTTGACGAATATGGTATCTCATTTATATTTACTAAGAAGCCTAATCATCATCATCATTATTAAAATAATCATCACAATCAAAAGCAATAATAACAGTTATCAATAACGACGATGACGATGATGATTCAAATAATAACACTGATGATGACGATAATGATGACGATGATGATGATGACTCATTATGATGATGATGATAATAATAATAATAATTATTATGTACAGCTTGTCCTAACACGTCCATGGATCTAGTGTTCGCTGTCGACTCTTCAGGCAGCATGAAGCCCGAGGAGTTTGAGAAAGCGAAGCAGTTCTTGGCTGACATATTGGCACACTTCGCTGTAGACCAAGAGCATGTGCGCGTCGGTCTCGTGCGATTCTCGCAAGCAGCTGACGTCATAGCCAGCCTAAACGAATCAAACAGCTTGGAAGAGATTCGTCAGTTCATCACAAGAATGGCATACAAGAGCGGTAAGGCACTGCATACCCCCCCCCCCCCAAAAAAAAAAAAAAAAATAAATAAATAAATAAATAAATAAATAAATAAATAAATAAATAAATAAATAATTTTAAAAAATAAATAAATAAATAAATAAAATAAAATAAAAAATAAATAAATAAATAAATAAAATAAATTTAAAAAAAATAAAAAAAATGCTATGACAGGATGTGGATCGACCCTGATAGTTCAAGGGTGTTGTCAGAATAGTTTTTCTCCCTTAGGCGCCAAGCTATTCCGACAGCACCCTTGAACTATCATGGTCGATCTGTCTCTAGACCTGTGTCGTAGACCCCTGGCCAAAATAGTGACTGCCAAACGTGTAAAATGCAGAGAAGAACACAACGGAGAAGGAAACACGCTTAGAAAAGACAGTTACAACTAAATTTATTAACATTTCAACACGGCTTCTTCGCTGACAAGATCAGTAGCCACTGAATTGTATACTTGTTTATTTGTCTGTTTTGAAAAATGTTAACCTATTCAGCCTTGACGCACTACAGAGTAGTGCCAGATTAGCTTGGCGACTGTCGGCGTCAAGCTAATCTGTAACTACCCTTGAATTATCATGGTCGATCCATCTCCTGCAACAGGTGCATAGTCGTTAGATTGACGCCTCCAAAATTTGGGAAACACGTGCGTGGAGTTGAATGAGTTAATAAATTGTGTTGTAACTGTCCTTTCTAAGCATGTTTCTTTTTTCAGTTGGTTCTTCTCTGTAGATCTCAAAGAACATAATTATATTTTTTTTTAAATGTTAATTTCATCTTCAGAATGCGATGAGTTTAATGTCTACGTTGTCCTCCAAGCACTCAATCATTCACGCATTTGACGCACGATAACAATTGATGTGGATCAACAATGACAGCCCAAGAGTGGTGCCAATTAGGTACCAAGCTATTCTGGCAATGTCCTTGAAGCGTCATGGAGTCTAAGAAGGACAGCCGGCTCTAAACATTTGGGAATTTCGACATTACGGCTTAATGTTTTAAACCCCTTTACCGCCAGCGAACACAGGTGAATTTGTCTTTGTAACCAGGATAAATTCAAGGACTAATAACCACATCCGTCTGAACCTAGCAATAGTTAAGTAAGGTGCAGGGGCGGATCCGGAGGGGAGGAGGAGGAGGGGAATCCAGGGGTGCCGGAAACACCCGCAATCTATGCCCCCCCCCAGCCCAAAGATATACTTCAGCTCTTTGCCAGACAACCCAATGCGCAAAAGGCCATCGGGCCGACGTCGACCGCCTTTGGCCCGCGCACGACCGTGCGCGGGCCAACGGCGGCCGACATCGGCCCTATGCCCTTTTGCCCATTGGGAACTTCCCGTAGTACGCTATAGATGCCGAGATCCGCCCAGCCAAGGTTTGCTTGCAGTGTGTGTGCTTGGCTGTTTTTAGTGCAGAATGTGCTGCACTTGTACTTAGCATGGGCACCAGATCCCGAAATGGACTCTTTAACAAAATTACTTAGTGGCAGAGTACCTAATACATGAAGGTTAATTAGTAGGCAATGAGTTAAAATGTTATATCAAAGTTCATTTCTTGAGTTTGGAACCCCGCTCCCCCCCCCCCCCCCCTTCATCCCTTTCCCTTTTTAATCTTTAAAAAAATGTAACCTGAAAGGCCCTTATTGCTGCTGACTAGCATGACTACCATACCCCCCTCCCCCTCCTCGCCTATCCCCCCCCCCCCAACTCCCCGCCCCTTTCAATTTTTAGTGCAGAATGTGCTGTACTTGTACTTGGCATGCGCACCGGATCCAGAAATGAACTCTGTAACAAAATTACTTAGTGGCAGAATACCTAATACATGAAGGTTACTTAGTAGGCAATGAGTTAAAATTGTTTGTTTTCACGACCAGTCACTTTAGCGCAAACCGTACCATGTGACCGTGATATAAAAAAAATCCCTGTAGCGAAAATGACCGACGTTTTGTAGCCTCTCGATGATGCATCTTGGATGCCAGTTTTGTTCTATAAAAGATCGCCAAACGTTCTAAAGTACAAAATTACCTTGTGTTGTTCGAAACAACAAGCACACTCAGTACTGGAGACGGCAACGTCATGACATATTTTAAATTACGTCATAAGTCTATTATGTATAAAGGTATATTCCTTTGACGTCAGCCATGTCTGGCGTGATTGTAGGCCTTCGGGAGGTCAAAGGAATCATTGTACTCCGAAGGCCGAAGGCCTGAGGTGTACAATGGTTCCTTTGACCTCCCGAAGGCCTACAAGGGTCCGTGCAGCGAACCCCTCCGACCAGTAACTTATATTGTTTTCATCTCTACGTCACACGACCAGGCTTTAGCGCAAGCCGTACCATGTGACCCTGATACAAAAACCCTTGTAGCAACAAATGGCAAACTTCTTGTAGCCCTCTTTGTGACACATCTTGGATGCGAGTTTTGTTCAATAAAAGATCACCAAAACGTTCTAAAGTCAAAAGTTGCATAGTGTTGTTCGAAACAACAAGCACACTCAGTACTGGAGACGGCAACGTCATGAAATATTTTAAAATATGTCATCAGTCTATTATGTATAAATGTATATATATTCCTTTGACGTCAGTCATGTCTGGCGTGATCCAGGTCGGAAGATGTCCTCTTGATTTATTTTACGAAAATAGTGGAGGAATGAAAACAAATACGTTATTGGTATCAGGGGCTTGCTGCACAGACCCTTGTAGGTCTTCGGGAGGTCAAAGTAACAATTGTACCCCTCAGGCCTTCGGCCCTACGTGTAGCAAACCCCTGCGACCAATAACTTATAAGATCAAAGTCTATTTCTTGCCCCCCCCCCCCCACCATCCCTTTTAAATATTTTTTTAACCTGAAAAAGGTCCTTATGACTGCTGACTACCATACACCCCCCCCCCTTCCTCGCCTACTTCCCCCACCCCCCACCCCACCCCAACCCCCATATTTTCCATTATTCGCGCAGTGGTTCCGTTTATGTCTCTTGCTGGCCCTGACATGGACCGCTTTCAGTCAATTTATCGCGCTGTCACCCATGTAAGTCTGACCCCAAAAGCACAGCGTACAGATAAGTATCAATTGGACTCAGCACTTGACGTTTTATTCAGGGGCAACCAACACCTATGCGGCTCTCAATCTCATTCGTGAAAATGTCCTGGCCGTTTCCAGGGGCAACAGGCCGGACGCTCCTGACGTCGTAATGGTCATTACAGACGGCGAATCTTTAGACAGAAAAAAGACTTTAAGCGAAGCAGCACTACTGAAAGGCCAAGGGGTCAGCATCGTCTCACTTGGCGTGGGGAGAAAGCTGTCGCGAGACGAACTTGAAGGGATGTCATCGGGTCTCTTTTTCAAAGTGAGCGACTTCAACGACCTTCAGGATCTGAGTGTTGTGAACGCCTTCCGTGGTCATATTTGTACTGGTGAGAAACTTCTTTTCGTCGATGACAGTGTTTATTACTGACTGACTTGGGATGGATGGATGAGTGGGTAGGTGGGTTTGGATGGGTGGGTTTGGGTGGGTGGGTGGATGGATGGATGAATGGATGGATGGATGGATGGATGGATGGATGGACGACGAATGGATGGGCGGATGGATGAGTGGGTGGACTACTGGATATATCTATGGATAGATCGACTAACTGGCTGACAACAGGACTGTATATTTGGTTTATCACTGACTTGGTTGGTCAGTTGTCTGTTCAGTTCGGAAGTGTGAGTGATTGACTATGTGAATGGATAACTGACTAGTTGTCTGACTGGATCAAATGATCCACACACAGGTTAGAGACTAGACAATGCGCTTCCACGATGTATACTGACGAGCAAAAGAAATGCGACATTTTTGGAATCATCGGAAACACTGATTCCAAAAACGTCGCATTTCTTTCGCTCGTATGATTCATGAACAGCACTGATGTCTTTTCTTCACTGTCAAAGAACACGCACACGAAATTAATGCTGTACCGTGACGTACCTTGGTAAAAAGAGAAAAAAAAATTCTCAACACAGGCCTTAGAACTTCGAGCATAATTCTGTATGTGTTTTGGTTTCTGTATAGCTGCTGCCTCAGCAGCTAACCTGGCTGGGAAATCCACGTCCAAACTAGAACAGTCATCGTCGGCACTGACGCCTACGTCAGCAACAGAAACAACGATGACATCAACAACTTCAACGACCCCAATCACACAAGAAGCATTGTCAACTATCGCCGCGTACCAGAGGAGAGATGAAGATAGCACCGTACTAATGATGGCAACAGACCAGGAGGGATTCACGGCTGTCAAAAAAGGTCAATGGACGGAGATTGACACAGGTACAGTGTATTGTCCTGATTTTCTTTTATTTATTTATTTTTTCGGGGACGATTTATTGAATGAGACCAGCAAGAGGCATAGATCCTCATGAGTCCCCGCCACTGCGGGGACTCATGAGGGTCTATGCCTCTTGCTCATGAGGATCTACACCTCTTGCAGACCCCACATGATCCTTCCTTGGTAGGTGAGTACCCTTCTGTTTTCGAATACCTCTACCTTTTGAGTCATGTCAGTCTGGTAGTTAAAAAAAAAATCGCTTACCGAATGGAAATCACTCAAATAAAGAATTAGATAATTAACTCTCCCCTGGCAGTGCTTTTACCTACATTACTTTGTAGTTTTCATAAACATTTAGACTGTATCACCCCATCATTTAGTATGGGATCGGTTATCAAACTCTCAACACCCCCCCCCCTCCCCCCCCCCCCCCCCCCCCGAAAAAAAAAAACAAAAAACCAAAACAAAATAAACCACTTTTCTACTCTTATAATGCACATGAAGTAGGTACATTAAACAGTAGTTTTCCACTGCCCCTTTTGTGCATCAGTGGAACACTCCTGCGAAAACAGGAAAGAACAGCAGAGACATCGTTAATTTGAAGACATCCAAACTTCATAAGTTGATCAGTTAGCCCTTCTGTGCAGCATTATTGTAAGCCACACTTAAAATGTGCATAAAGGAGATATTGCCAACTATCAACCCTTTCTTGCCTGAATCAGGTCGTTTTCAGTTGTTAGTAATTGATCATACTTGCCAGCCTACTCCAACGACAAAACATGACGTACCCTTCTCTGTATGTAGTCTCGCAGCTCTTAACCCATTTAGCCCCAAAGCCCTGCAGCAGGAGATGGACCGACCCTCATAATTCAAGGGCGGTGCCACAATAGCTTGGCGCCATCAGGCGCCAAGGTAATCTGGCACTACCCTTGAATTATCACGGTCAATACATCACCTGCAACTGGTACAGGGTCGTTAAGGTGACACCTCCAAGCTTTGGAAAATGCGGCGTGGGATTAAATGGGTAAACTAAAGAACCGGATAGATCCGTCTACTTACTGCAACGGCTGTATACCTTGTACGAAAACAGCTGTGGTCCTACACGTTGTAGTAGGTCGCGCCACCCGGATTAACACTGTCGATTGGAGAGGTCTGATAAAGTCGACCTTTGTCGAGTCAGCAAGCCTCTCACGAGCCCCTGCGGGCGCACCTCTTGCAGGTGGCACATGCTAGCCTATGGTCCGTGCGCTCAATAGCGGAGTGGTCACTGTCCACAATAGTGGCCAGCCCTTCCGTGAAAAGACTCGCCAATGAGTAAGTTATCAAAGCACAAAAACATGGTCAATTAGTGTCAGAGCACGTCGCCTCCCAGCGCTTTAAGAAGCAGCAGAACATTTTAAATATCTCGTGCATGCGGCACAAGGGGGTTAAAGGACCGGGGTCAATGCGTGAGGGAGCTTAGCCCTGCGCAATCCACTAAGCAAGGTGTTCTTCTATCCCGGAGCACTTTGCTTAGTGGCTGGCGCAGGACTAAGCTCACTCGTGCAACTGCTCCCGGCGGTGTCTTTCATTCAGTCCAATACCGTATCGTGAGTGTTTATTTCCGTACGTTGTACACAGATTAAGTCCTCAGAACACTGCCATATATTCTATCTATCTATCTATCTATCTATCTATCTATCTATCTATCTATCTATCTATCTATCTATCTATCTATCTATCTATCTATCTATCTATCTATCTATCTATCTATCTATCTATCTATCTATCTATCTATCTATCTATCTATCTATCTATCTATCTATCTATCTATCTATCTATCTATCTATCTATCTATCTATCTATCTATCTATCTATCTATCTATCTATCTATCTATCTATCTATCTATCTATCTATCTATCTATCTATCTATCTATCTATCTATCTATCTATCTATCTATCTATCTATCTATCTATCTATCTATCTATCTATCTATCTATCTATCTATCTATCTATCTATCTATCTATCTATCTATCTATCTATCTATCTATCTATCTATCTATCTATCTATCTATCTATCTATCTATCTGTCTGTCTATCTATCTATCTATCTATCTATATCCCGTAGTCTTGCCGACCGTTGGGGCACCACTGATGACTTGGCAACCAGCTCCCTCCATTCCTCTCTGTTCTCTGCCATTCTCAGCGTATCGCCCAGCTTCAGTCCTGTCCACTCTGAGATATTGTCCTCCCATCTTTTCCTCTGTCTTCCTCTCCTTCGTCCTCCTTGCTCAGTGCCTTGCAGGATTGTTTTGGCAAGCCCTGCTGAACGCGTGACCTGCCCATACCACTTCAGTTTGTGTTTTCTCACAATGGCTAATAAGTCTTCATAGGGCCCGATGGCTTGCCTGATTCTGCTTCCCACTTCCTCGTTTGTGATGTGATCTCTGTATGAGATGCCAAGCAGCCTTCGAAAACATCTCATTTCAGTGGCTTGTATCCTCCTTTCAAGGTCTGCTGTGAGGGTCCATGACTCGCAGGCATACAAGAACACTGAGATGACTAAGGAGCGCATCAGTCTGATCTTGGAGCAGAGTGTGATGTTTCTGTCCTTCCACATGGTCTTCAATCTTGTCAGTGGTGTTTTTGTTTGCGCAATCCTGGACAGTATTTCTGGTTTTGATCCCTCATCTGTCACCGGCAATGGCTCCTAAGTATTTGAATTTCTTAACTGTTTCCAGTTTTGGGCCTCCAACCATGATTTCAGTGCCAATGCCACTGGCGTTATTGGTCATCAGTTTGGTCTTCTCTGCACTGATTTCCATCCCATATGCAATGGCTGTACTATCCAGCTTTTCCACCAGCTGAGCTAGCTCTTTCTCTGTTCCTGCAAGGCCATCAATGTCGTCCGCAAAGCGCAAGTTCGTGATTGTTCTGCCTCCAATACTGACAGTTCCTTCATGATCTTTCAGAGCGTCCGTCATGATTCTTTCCAGGAAGATGTTGAAAAGAGTAGGTGAGAGCAAGCAGCCTTGTCTGACTCCAACTGTAGTCCTAAACCAGTTTCCTATTTTGCCGTTGAAGCAGACTGCGCTAGTGGCCTTGTTGTAAAGGTTTGCTATGACTTTGATCAGGTTGGCATTGATGTTGTATAGCTTCATGGTGGACCAAAGGGCTGCATGCCACACCCTGTCAAACGCTTTCTTAAAATCCACAAAGACATGATAGAGGTCCTGCTGGTGCTGGAGATATCTCTCACATAGAACTCTCAGGTTGAAGATCTGCTCAGTTGTGCTCCGCCCTGGTCTGAAGCCTGCCTGTTCCTCAGCTATGATTTCCTCTGCCTGTGGCTTCAGCCTGTTCAGTAGGATCTTTAACATGACTTTGCCTGGGTGGGATATAAGACTGATAGTGCGATAGTTCTGGCATTGATGTAAGTTGCCTTTTTTGGAGAGAGTTATTATAAGTGATTGGGTCCATGGTGTGGGCCAATCCCCTGACTGCCAGATCTTATTGCAGATTATTAGTAAGGCGCTTATCGTGTCTTCTCCCCCTTCTTGGACTAGCTCTGCAGGGATGTTGTCTGCTCCTGTTGCCTTTCCTTTTTTCAGCGACTTCACTGCAGCCTCTACTTCTTTTCGGAGGATGGGATAGTTACCATTGTTGGTCACGGGTGGTTTGACAAGTATGCCTGGGTCCCCTGCAGCTCGGTGGTTGTACAAATCTGAGCAGTACTCTGTCCATCTCTTCAGTATGTCTTGTTCTTCCGTAAGACAGTTGCCTTCACTATCTTGGATGATCGAGGAGCGTCCTTGTTTTACACTGGTCAGGTCTTTCACCAGCTGATATGCTTTTTTGCTATTATTTTTGTTCAGATTTTCTTCTACGTGTTTGCACTGATTTTCAATCCACTTATTCTTTGCCTTTTTCATGCTTTTCTTGATATCCTGGTTAATTTCCCTGTATTGTTTAGCTCCTTCTACCTCTGATTTCTTTTTCTTTAATTCTTGACGCTTGTCACATAGATTCTACAAACTGGAAACTGTGACTTTAACCAGCATTATTTAACCCGTTCTATGTTTCTGCAATCTTTGTTAGTTCAACACTAGCGGTCCCAGGAACTACATGGATTCAAAGTGGTGTCAGCAAGGGGCATAGATGCTCATGAGCCCCCGCAAATGCGGGGGCTCATGAGCATCTACACCTCTTGCAGTTGGGTGGTGGTGGTCAAATTTTCTCGGCATCGAACGGGTTAACGCGACATGCTCCAGGCGGTTACGGGTCAGTAGTTCGCAACATCTCCTTCATAAATGTCATTAGTACGCGTTATCATGCTGGGCAACAGGACCAACTCAACTTTCTTTTAACTATGAGGTTTGAAAGTTTCTAAAGTGAAAGACTTTTCGGCTCTTCCTCTCGTTTGTACACAGAAAAGTGTTTTTGTGTGTGTCAGTGTGTGTGTGTGTGTTTTGTTTTGTTTTTTTAGTTACGCACAAGGGCGATGAAAACATCTAGGGGAAAAAAGAAGGGTCAAAAATTCTTGCGAGGCAACAGTAAAGTACCAGTACGCATTAATCTGAAGACACATTTCAGCACCAGTTGTATTTTGTTATGCTTTGTCGACACACCTAATGAACTTTAACAGCAATTTGGACACGCAGCAAAAGTACACGCGTAATCGCACTTATTTATTATGCGCTGCCGTTAGTGTGTCAGTCTATCTTTAGCTGTTTATCGTTGGTGTTGTTTCTTGATCTTTAACGTCTCTCTCCACAACGCTGTGATTGGAGACAGGTGGGCTATTATGATTATAGGATAAAACATAGCTAATAATTATAATATAATATAATTTATCGGGGGAAAAAGTGGTATGTGGTGTTTTTATGAGTTCGCTGTTATAATCCTCGTTACATGCAATGAGTGTGGAATGGTGCATAAGCGGCCCACAAAGACCACGCACAGTTATAAAAGAAATTTGGCTTGATGCGTCGTTGTTAACCATCTTAGATGAGAGGAACCCATCTCTGTTGTTCATATGTAAGTCGATAGGGGTGAGGAGTGGATGGCTTTCGCCAGCTCCACGGCCAAAAAATGATCAGATAGGAGTTGGAAGAGGTTTCTGATGTCGCGAGCCTGACATGAGTGTCTAACTCTGGAGAGCTGTGGAGGAGGCAGGCGGCATAGAAGCAGAGAGTGCTCTAGGCCGGCCGTCTCCCCGCAGTGACATAGGTTCTTGATGAACTTCAGCTTCCAAGATCCCGTTCTGAGCCTATGGATGATCTCTGTTTGAGATCTAGGGAGTTTTGGGAGAAAGGGGGAAGGATCTGCGAAGCATCGTTTTTCATTCGCGGCACACAGTTCTCGCTTCTCCCTTTTCCAGCAGTTTTGGATGAGATTGCAGTATTTGGAGTTGAGTTCAGAGGTAGAGTGGAGAATGTGAAGTTGCTGAGTTGGGGGGACACTGAGCGCGCCGACTCTGGCAGCGTTATCCGCCAGTTCGTTGCCCCTAATCCCAACGTGACTTGGGACCCACTGGAAATCCAGCTGAGTTCCTTGTCTTATGATGGCGTTTGAGAGTGAGAGGATTTCCTGAAGGAGGTCGGGTCGGGATCGAGACCGAGAGGAGCGAATGGCTTTTAGGACAGCTTGCGAGTCCACACAGACCACAGCTCTGAGTGGAGTGCGGGAGATAAGAAATGAGAAACTGAAGTGCGGAGATGATATCGGCCGTTTCAACGGAAAAGATACTAACGCCTAGTCCAAGATAGAAGCTTTTACATGTATTGAGGGAGGGTATGGAGAAGCCGGCCTCGGCCCGACCATCCTCCAGCACGGAACCATCAGTATATATTTGGAGGTAATGTTGGTATTTAATTAACGACTCCCGGACCCGAGCCGCAAGCAAGTGGGGGTCGGAGATCTTGTTGGTGCTAGGTCCTCAATGCTGACTTCGGCAGCCTCAAGAAACCAAGGTGGCTGTAGAGGGACTGGTTTTGAGCGACTTCCCCAAAGAGTACACCTGGGGAGTCAGTAATGTCACTGGTGTAGCTCGTTATGGATTCAAGCGTGTGGTTTTCCTACTAGCTTTGAATTTGTCCCATTTCTTGTCTTTTACAAGGAAATGGGAGGCTGAGTTTGAAACGGTAAAGGTTCTGCTGACAAATTTGGACACTTGCAGCTTCCTGTGGTGAGGCAGGGGCAAGATCCCAGCCTCTGTATAAGCTGCACGTGTTTCGCGGTGAATCGGGACTCCAAGTGCTAATTTGACAGCCTGAGAATCGATAGAGGTCAGCTTTGAGAGAAGCGATTGTGGGGCGGCGAAGTAGCACTCCTGACCACAGGAGAACCTGGAGCGGACCAGGACTTGGCAAAGATGGCGGAGGGTCTTTGTGTCTTGACCCCACGACTGCTTCCTTATTATTCTTATTAGGTTCAGAGCACTCTGGACGTTTTTGATGAGGTAGTTTATGTGCGCATTCCAGCTTGTTCGGAGTTAATATGCCCCCCCGAGGAATTTTACCTGTGAACACGGCACTAGCTGCACACTTTCAAGGGAGTATGTTGGTTTGTATATGTCTTGATTTTTGGTGGAGAATATAAGTTGGGTTTTCTCAGTGGCCAAGGCAAAGCCGTTAATAGACATGTACTCTTGGGTTTTCTCAAGCACCTTTTGATAGAATTTCGATGCCTCTCGTTTTCTCTGCTCAGAGAAGCTTTTGAGAATCTGAGAGGATTGTCAGATCACCAAGTCGTCAGCGTATTGCGTAATATACATAGTTGTCAATTCGTTTGGGTTGTTTTTGCCAGACAACTTATGGTAGGAAGGGAGGTCATACAGCATTATGTTGTAAAGTATTGGGGCAATCACAGTGCCCTGAGGCACGCCGCAGTCCACAGTCTGTGGGTCTAACAGACACTTTCCCATCCTGACTGAGAAAGTTCTGCCATGGAGAAACTACGGACGTATGAATAGATGCGCCCCGAGAGGCCGATTTGTTTCAATTTAAACAGCAGCCTTCTGTGCCAGACAGAGTCAAAAGCTCTGCGGACATCGAAGAAAGTAGCTGTAATGCACTTCTACTTCTTGAGGACTGTCTTTACGAGGGAAGTGAGAGATGCTAGGTGGTCCGTAATTGAGCGAGCTTTTCTGAATCCTGCCTGACAGTCGGGAAGGATGTTCTTTGATTCCACAAAATATTTCAGTCTACACTTTACGATTCTTTCGTAGATTTTACTAAGATGAGAGGTGAGGGAAATGGGCCTGTAACTGCTTGAGAGTTTTCTGTGTTTGCCTGGTTTTGGCACTGGTATTACAGTACTCTGTTTCCACGACTTGGGGAGCTCTCCGCTCTCCCAGCAGGTTTGGAAAAGACCAAGAATGATGTGTACAAAATTCTCGGGGAAATTGTTAATCATGTGATATGAAATGCCATCGGGACCAACAGAAACGTTCGGGGATGATACAGATGAGATTGCTTCCTTCAGTTCTTTGGAGGTAATGGGGTGCTTTACAGACAAAGTGTTGTCAGGAAAAGGATCACTATATTCCGCCCTACTTTCTTCCCGCCTTCTATTTCATCATTGTGTGGTTTTACAGGGGTAGCAGGAAAAGAGTTGTTCTCAATAGTTGTGTATCTGAGAGGAGATAGAGCTTGAGAAGAACGCTTTTTTAGCCTTGGCTGTAGCTCTATTACATGCTATATTAGCCCTTTTCATCATTGTGTGGTTTTACAGGGGTAGCAGGAAAAGAGTTGTTCTCAATAGTTGTGTCGGTTATAAATGGCGGAAACAAAGACGGTAAAACGAGCGGGCGCTTCCAGAAAGGGAGGAGGATTGGCCGACCAAAGAAAAAAAAAAAAAAAAAAACGGGCAAAAGCCTCATCTTTACCTGCATCGTCAAAAGTTGTGACGCCGTCCACTTCTACTGGGAGATCGGGCAGGTTATATACATTTTTGAGGATCTTTATGCTTTTCCATGCTTTTGAGAGATCAGTATGCGAGTGTATCTGAGAGAAGATAGAGCTTGAGAAGAACGCTTTTTTAGCCTTGGCTGTAGCTCTATTACATGCTATATTAGCCCTTTTCATCATTGTGTGGTTTTACAGGGGTAGCAGGAAAAGAGTTGTTCTCAATAGTTGTGTCGGTGTGACCAGTAAGTCGTTCCTCTCCCGGGAGAGTAGCATTTGCCAATCAAGATGACCCTCTACCCAGTCCGCCATGATAGAAGCTAACTTCAGCACTATTTAAAACAAGGCGGCTCTGAACTAGAGAAAAATTATCTAAGGTTAATAGCTACAGAGACTGACAGAGAGGAAAAAGGCAGTAGCTGCTACGTGCGGTTATAAATGGCGGAAACAAAGACGGTAAAAAGAGCGGGGATTTCAAACCGATCGGGGCGTGGTAGCGGGAATCGTCAAAGCGGCAGGGCGGTGTACAGAAAAGGAGTGAAAGAATGAAAACTAATCTATAGTTAGGGAAAGAACAAAGAGTAAAAAGGCAACAAAAAAACAAAACAAAAAAAAAAAAAGAGCGAAAGAGAAAGAAGATTGCAAAATAGGAGAATAGAGGGATGATACTATAATGATGTACAGCATAAAGACAGAAAGCAGAGAGGCAAAGGCAGTGAAACTACGAACCGAAATTAAAGGGAATAATAGTGGTAAAAGACACTTATCTGGGTGTTCGGAGGATTTCAGCGACCAGGCCACTGTAGGGAGAACAAACCGGATCACACTGGGGGCGAATATCCTCAGTGCACGTGAAATCCAAACTGTGCGCAGAGAGCTCAGCGATAGGTCCGACCTCGGCGGTAGCTCGCAGTCAAATAATAAATCGCTGTTTATCGTTGGTTAGTTCGGGGTTTAACGTCCACGGAACCGAAGTGATAATGGACGGCCCTGACGGGGGACAAGGAAATACTGATATTTCCTATAGAGTACGACCTGAACACTGATCAATTCAGGAGCACTGTAACTGTGGCATTCTGACTTACCAGGACGTTTGAACGGACATGCTATAGAACAAGCCCGTCCATTTTCTCTGGATGCTGTTTATCGCACTGATAGCGGTGTATTTATAGAACGGAGTGGAGTCATTGTCAGGTTACTTGATATAAAGACGACGTATGCTGAACTGGATTGGCCTGTGTCGAAATAAACCATATTTTCGTAACCATCTGTTACATCTGAGTATCTTGGAACAGTTACGGCGGTGGTGGGCCTTTTAGAACCCATTGCATCAGCGAATGTTGAAACTCGGAAAATGATAAAAGCAGCCAAACTGTTGAGAGTGATGTTTCATCATGGTTCTCATTTAACATTCACACAAGAGTGTCCTAATGCAGGCACGACCATCAAAATTCATTTTCCTTCTTGAAGTACGGACATCCTTGACTAGTGTTCCAATCGTGATAAAATAAAACGGTCTGCAAATTTCATCAGCATCCAGCTTATATGGCAGACGTCGGTGATTTTTTTCATTATTTCTTATTTTACCCTTTGCGTGTCGGTAGCGGTTTTTGTCGCGATGATTCCTGTAGGAATCATCGCGACAAAAACCGTTACCGACCCGCAAAGGGTTTATTTTCGCACAACTGAAATGGTCCAAATATAAGTATGAGCATGAACGCCTATTCTTCCTCTTCTAAATTTAATACGTATATCCACAGCTGTCGTGTACTCCTACTTTCCTGTTATGCCAAAATCGTGATGAAGTCAGAAAACGCGATCAGAACCTACTTCTTTCTGGATCTGATGTCAATGAGGTGTTACCAATTCTGATGTCATATTGACGAAAGGACTCAATGACCCTTAGGCTGTCGGTAGCACTTTTGGTCGAGGTGATTCCCATAGGAATCACCGCGACCAAAAGCGCTCCGACAACCAAAGTGGTTTAAATACAGGCTTGACCATGCAAGCTTTCCTGGCCTTTTGAAATACGGCCAACATCCTTGACTTTCAGTTTCTCTGCTTTCGCATAACGCCCAATTTGCAAGAAATCAAAGCATTGAATTTCTTGAAACACTTACCGCAGGGTTCTCCGTTAATTCGCTACAAGCTAGCGAATAGATCGAGACAACGACGGCGCACCTCTGTGTATTATTTATAACTACACCTAACACTTACACCTACTAAATAAACCTTCTGATAATCATAATTAATTACCGACTTCCGGTTGATTTTAATCAGAACAACCAACCACAATCACTTGACCCAATCGTAAAACCACGCCAGAGTCAGTTTCTTCCGAACGTTAGCAGATTTAGTTGCCAGCGGAGAATACGCCTAGCGAGCACAATTAGGGATTGGAATAGAATAATTATTTTTCTGCAAGAGTTTCTTGTCCCTGCCGACTGGCTTCGAGCGTGAACAGCATTCGGAGCCAGCCGCGGGCAAGAAACTCTTGGTAGGCAAATAATCGACTCCTTGTCCTGTGGTGAACAGAATGTAGGGAACGTAACCCACAAGCGTGAGGCATAAATCCAAATGAACCTCAACCGGCAAGCTCGAAGGGTGGCTGGAATGAAACCGCCCATTAAGCCCTTCTCTGCCAGTCGACGCAGACTGTTTCTGCAATGTTTGTTAATTCAATGCCAGAGAGCATTTTCTTTCTCCGTTGGGTCAGTTCTTCAATGCCAAAGGGCCCCAGCCGTCACAGGAACACCGTTTTCAAAGTAGCTTCAGCAAGAATCATAGATCCGCTTGAGCCCCCGCAACTGCGCGGGCTCATGTGGATCTATGTCTCTTGCAGTTGTTGGGATTGTGTTCACTCTTTCTCGGCAGTCAAAGGGTAGTACATCTTGTCGATGCCCGTGTTTTTCAGAAATTAGCGAGTCGCTTGCCGTTTAATGTTGCAGGCTATACAGGATCTATGACCCTATTAATTACGATAGAGTTGTTCTTGTTTTGGAAGCCACTACTGCAGCAAGCAGAAGATCAACGGGCAGAGTCTGGCCTCAGTGGGCGGTCTGCGCATAGAACCGACTGCGGCCGATGACCTTCTGACTTGAGGGGCATAGGAGAAGTGCAAGTAACATTACGCGAACCACGCGTCATACATCTGATAAATATTAGAGTTCTTGTGATTTTGCGGATTCCGGTACCGTGTCACGCTGATGGATGTGAACACGCCCCATTTGCAAGAGGCATAGATCCTCATGTGCCGCCACAGGCTGCGGGGGCACATGAGGATGTATGCCTCTTGATTTACATCTATTTATGAGGTCTCAAGGTCTTCGTTTTAAAGCGACAGACTGAAAGTGCAGTGTCAGTGCACTCCTTTCTGGCCCAAGGCAGCAGCGAATATATCAAAGCGCAGGACACAGAGTCTAAAGAATCATAGAGCAGCATTTGGCACTGTTGCTTTGTGGTAAAATGCTGCACATGTTTGATGCATGACTACTCGGATGTGGCATGCTGACACTCGTGCAGATGTATATAACCTAGGTGTATTAATTAAGCTTGAAGTATTAACTTGAAACGTGTCTGTACACATTTCTTAATTAATGCATTTGAGTGGGATATACCGTGGTCACACAGGCTTTTCCATTGAGAACAAGGCTATCGAAGTCTATAATAATCCAGAATCCGCAGCACTTGGCGACTCTGGAGCAGAAAATAGGACTTTATTATTTTGTGGTGTTTCGGAAGCCTGGACTTTTAACTGCAGTTTTATTTTGCTGTCAAAACATTTCTGCTTCTTTACGTGGTAGATTTCGTGATCCCAAAAGAAAAGTCGACCAAGCTCAATCCAAATACTGGTGAGTAAAACAAATTGTTGTGTTTTTTATTTTTAAAAACGTTTTTTTTTTCTGCCATAAATCAGCTGGGTACAGGTTATAGTTTAAATAACTTCTTTTTGGCTGCTGCGGTGGGAAAGAACCACAAAAAAACCAAAACAACAACAACAAAAACTGACCAAAAGTTGAGTTCCGACGAATAAAATCGGGCGACCTCAGTACAAAATGTACAACTCTTTCTGTAGGGTGTTATTCAAATAGGAGGAAACTTTAGCCCTTTGGGTGTTCCTAGCGGTTTTAGTCGCGATGATTCCGACAGGAATCATCGCGACTAAAACCGCTACGGACACCCAAAATGTTAGATCTGCGTTGTGTCGAAGAGTGCACGGCTGCATAAAATGTAAGTTACAGCCATTTGAAGATTGAACTGTGACAAACTAAAGCGGGCTTCGACTCACCATATTACGATGTATTTTGGTTTGTGCGGCTGCCCGTGATAAATATGCAGCATGTGAATATGTCTCATAAATAATTGCAATCTGACAAATCCAAACCCATGTGCGTGCAAAACTAATGGCATTTCAAATGAACAACAACGAAACAAAACTATGAAAAAAAATGGAGCCAGTTACAAGTCATTTCGTCGAGCGACATCTCATTGACTGAAACATTTCATAGAAAAATAAACATCGAACGGACATTTCGTAGACTACGACAATTCATCGACTGCTTTATGGTGTACTGGCGAGTCCCTGCAGCAGGAGCTGGATTGACCATGATAATTCAAGGGTAGTGCCTTCAGGCGCCAAGCTAATCTGGCAATACCCTTGAATTATCATGGTCAATCCATCTCCTGCAACTGGTACATGGTCATTTGGGCAACACCGCCAAAATTTGAGATTTGGGACCTTGGGGCTAAAAGAGTTAGCCCGCTCAGAACTACCAAGGGATGGCCCTTCTTGCTAGGTACTGAAACATCGAACAGTGTTTATAAGCCTTTGGGTGTCGGTAGCCGGGTTTTTGTCGCAAATGATTCCTGCAGGAATCATCGCGACAAAAACAGCTACCCACACCCAAAGGGTTAATTCATTCCTGGCTAGCCGCAATCCGGATACGAGGCATAAAGGCCACGTGTATCCGTATGTCGCGCGTTTTGACTGTATTACTAAGCTTGCCTTTGTTTGTTTGTTTGTTTTCAAATTAACTTTTGAACAAGACATATATGTGGACAACACTATGATCAAAATGTGACCGCCAAAATCGGTCCCTAAAATTTAGTTGGCTTTAAACCCCACGGATTAACCACTACCCTTGAGAGGTCAAGGGCGGATCTGGGGGGGGGGTGTTCGAGGCCCCCCACCCACACCCTCTCCCCCCCGCCCCGCCCCGATCCAAAATTCTTTAAAATGCTATAACAACGTCCCTTTTTGGGGTGTTTGGACTCCCCACCCCTACCCCCCGTTTGATTTTTTTGGCGAGTTTTTCACTGTTAGAAGGTCTAGCATCTGAGGGCCTTTTGTGGGCAGGTTGAAGGTCCCAAACGAAAGGTTGGAACACCCCCCCCCCCAGCCCCTCGAGGTAACTGATCCGCCCCTGGAGGTTGTAGAGATGACCTACATAAGAGTTCAAATATGTAGATAGATAGATACTGTTTATTGCCATTTGCCTTATGAACATAAAGCATAGGAATGTGCGTTGGTGTCCTTACAATTACAAACATCACAGTCAACAATAAAAAAAATAATTAATACTCTATCACACAAATCCAATGCCTACACACACTGTCAAAACTCTAAAACTGTGTGCTGTGACTTGCTTAGCCCATTAAGCCCCGAGTCCCTACAGCAGGAGATGGATTGACCATGATAATTCAAGGGTAGTGCCTTCAGGCGCCAAGCTAATCTGGAACTACCCTTGAATTATCATGGTCAATCCACCTCCTGCAACTGGTACATGTTCATTTGGGCAACACCGCCAAAATTTGAGATATGGGAACTTGAGGCTAAAAGTGTTAGCCCGCTCAGAACTACCAAGGGATGGCCCTTCTTGCTAGGTACTGAAACATCGAACAGAGTTTATAACCCTTTGGGTGTCGGTAGCGGTTTTTGTCGCAATGATTTCTGCAGGAATCATCGCGACAAAAACAGCTACCGACACCCAAAGGGTTAATTCATTCCTGGCTAGCCGCAATCCGGATACGAAGCATAAAGGCCGCGTGTATCCGAATGTAGCGCGTTTTAACTGTATTACTAAAGTGATATAGTCTGTTGGAACCAAGCTTGCCTTTGTTTGTTTGTTTTTTGTGGGTTTTTTTTTTTTTTCAAATTAACTTTTGAACAAGACATATATGTGGACAACACTATGATCAAAATGTGACCGCCAAAATCGGTCCCTAAAATTTAGTTGGCTTTAAACCCCATGGATTAACCACTACCCTTGAGAGGTCAGGGGCGGATCTGGGTGGAGGGGGGTGTTCCAGGTCCCCCTCCCCACCTCCCCCCACCCCCTGCCCTGCCCCGATCCAAAATTCTTTAAAATGCTAGAACAAAGTCCCTTTTGGGGGTGTTTGGACTCCCCACCCCTACCCCCCGTTTGATTTTTTGGCGAGTTTTTCACTGTTAGAAGGTCTAGCATCTGGGGGCCTTTTGTGGGCATGTTGAAGGTCCCAAACAAAAGGTTGGAACCCCCCCCCAGCCCCTCGAGGTAACTGATCCGCCCCTGGAGGTAGTAGAGATGACCTACATAAGAGTTCAAATATGTAGATAGATAGATAGATAATGTTTAATGCCATTTGCCTTATGAACATAAAGCATAGGAATGTGTGTTGGTGTCGTTACAATTACAAACATCACAGTCAACAATAAAAAATAATTAATACTCTATCACACAAATCCAATGCCCTACACACACTGTCAAAACTCTAAAACTAAACAACTAATCTCACAAACCAATATGTACCCATTCACACACCCACGCTCATCTCCCACACGCTTATTAATGTAAGAAGTCTAAATTAATTAAAGGGTCACAGTGTATCGTTTAAAATGAAAACATAATATCTTAGAGTAAATGTCACTAATTTAGTGATCACAGTCGGGTGTAAAACTGGTTAATATATATCATAAGACTAGGCTAATAATGATGTACACTATTCTCTCAACCGTCGGGGGTGCGCCCTGCCGGGGGAGGAGACTCATGGAGTCTCGAACAAAAAGCACCACCAACAGCCAAAGGGATAGCACAAGGGATGGGCGACGTGCTCTGTAGGCTGGCCACACAATTCCATACACTTAGCACACTCACTCAGTCATTCATGCAAACATCAGTCCTCGGCAATGAAACTCGACCCACAGAGCACATCATCGCACGCTTATAACACTGAAAGGGCTCAGACAGCACTAGATTAAAAACTGTTACTAAAACGGTGTGTCCGTGCTTTGAGAGCAGAGTAGCGGCGACCAGACGGAAGCAGGTTAAAGAGATCCGGGTGTGTAGTGTCGCGTGCAATAAGCCCTGCACGTGCAATGTACCCTGTTCGGGCCTCAGTGACCACTGACATGTATCACTGACGCTGAAACTGACAAGCTATTCTAGGATCCTTGCAAAACTGACCCGGATATCGAACATTCAAAACGGAAAGCGTGAAGTTTACAGGAATAAATATGTCAATGTTGCTGAGTGGGTTTTGATCAGTTTATTTGTTCGTAGGTTTAAATAGGTCATGTTCAAAATTGCCCGAGGGCAGCGGCTAAACCGCTCAGGACTAGAAGACAATTAAAGTAAATAAGGTCCGTGGCTGTTTATCATAATTTCTTCAAAGAATTGTCTTGAAATCATCTGCATTCAAAAGTTGTTTGCAAAAAGCACGAGGCAAGCTTTGCTCAAACGGACTAATAGAGTAGAAACAAACGACTGTCAGGTCATGAGGTCAATCTCTAGCATGCTGAATATTATGGGTTGCTCAAAATGATTCCAACTGTCTCGTCGACACTAACGTCGACGCCAGACTTGAAAAGCATAATGGTGCTTGATGTATGGAGGGCAGTAGATGCTACAATTTTAGACCATCGGGTGTCAGTAGCGGTTTTAGCCGCGATGCATCATACCGACACCCAAAGGGCTAGCTTACATTGCGCCACATGCATCGACTAATCTGCCATGTCAATTTTTGTTTGGTTTGTTTTAAAGTGGTAAGTCTTGTTTTGTGAAAAGCGAGATTTTCGCTGTATTACAATGAAAATCCCGCTTTTCACCAGACATAGACATTGTCTTTTGCCTTCGCGGCGCCATTATCCTGGTAACCATGGTGTCACAGGGTGCGAGGACGTACAAATGAACCTGGTGTTTGTGCTGGACTCATCCTACAGCGTCTCGGACGATAATTTCCAGCTAGCCAAGTCCTTCATCACCAACATCGTCCAGTCCCTGCCGGTCAGCGAGACGCAGGTGCGCGTTGGGCTCGTGCGATACGGCAACAGTGCTGACGTCTTGTACACGCTGCGTCAGCCTGCTGACGTCAAGAGCGTCACGGGCGCCATCGAGTCCATGCAGCACGTCAAAGGGAGCACCAACACTGCCAGCGCACTGGAAACTCTTAGACTGGAGGTACGCATCTGCAGAGAAGATAACCCGCGGATATTTATTCGTCAATCTCAGGATATCAATTTGGGCCAGCAAGAGGTGCGGATTCTCATCAGCCTGACTAGATGAAAATATATGCCTCTCGCAGGCGCAGAGAGAGAAGTTTGATTTGGGTGGCGGGATAAATCTGCCCTGTATAATCTTCGACACTGACCGGAATAGTTTGTTCAGTCTGCACAACTTAACCCATTCAGCCCCAACTCCCTACAGCAGGTGATAGATTGACTATGATAATTCAAGAGTAGCGCCAGATGGCGCCAAGCTAATCTAGCACTACTCTTGAATTATCATGGTTGCTCCATCATTATCATGGTTGCTCCATCTCTGGAACCGGCACATAGTTGTTAAGTGACACCTCTAAAACTTGGAATATGCGGCTTTGGGGTTAAATGGGTTAAGGCCCCCCCCCCCCGCCCCCCCCCCCCCCCCAAGGAACGTGACCAAGTTACATCATACACTCACCCAACGATTGGCCAGAAAGCTATTTCAAACAAACACAAATTACGTCATTTCTTTTGGATGATGCAGAGAAAAAAGAATAGAGATTTCTAGAGCTTTGCCATTGTCTTAAGTTGACCCTAATTAATTATTAATTAAGATCATTAACGTCCACACGGTCGTTTCTCTCAAATCAAACCAATTTCTATATAGTGCACTCAACAAAATAGACTAAAGACATTTCACACACACACCCATAGTCTATGCCCTCGGTAACCCTGAGTGAATACACAAACAACATGTCTATACACGTCTAGACATGACAGAAACCTTCCACCTACAATGTAATTTATTCATAATACGTTCTAATTCTTGAATCGCTTTTTCGAACTGACTCGATATGCAGACAGAAAAACTCATAACCTTAAGAATATGTTAAAACACCTGCTGTGACCTCCCACTTATTCAAACAGGTGAATGGAACAACACCATTAATCCCCCTACATCTCCTCACACACACAGAGTAACAAGACATAGACTGGTGTCTATGTCAAGACTCCACTCATGTGAAACTTATACGTTTTAAATCAGCCTCCTCTCAGCGAGTAAATGGCAGGGTCTTAATTTGTGTGGCACATGTCATTTTGTAAGCCCCACCTGCTACAAGTGCCACACAGCTGAATGCCTTTGTGAGGCGACAAGCCACTATTCAATAGTGGTGACATTACATTTCTTTAATGCAGTACGCAGTGGGGCCAAGTAAAATTTTATACTCACTTACAACTTCTTGAAAATTTGTTGTTAAGAACATATTAATTACTTACCATAAGTTGTTACAAGAAGTTGACCCAAGTCTTTAATTACTTAGATATTTGTTTCAAATTACAAGAGCAATTTGTCTGCTTATCTTACACACCCTTACAAACAAACAGACACACACTTACAAACAAACAAACAGATGCACACACACACACACACACTTACACACACACACACACATACACTCATGTAAGTGCAATTCACCTTAAACGTGATCTGCCAGGTGGCGTCACAGTTGAACGCCTTTTGTGTTGCCTCACACCACCATTCAATAGAGGGGACACATTCCATTCCTTCAATGCAGACACAAGCCGCAATGTGACTGAGCTTTTGAAAAACTGTCAGCTGTCAAAGGCCCTTTAAAGCTATAGCCTTTACAAATCACTGAGTGGTGTCAAAGATCAACAGGGGGACATATTACTTTTCAAAAGAGAGTGTCAATTACAAAACGGTTTTAGAAGTGGGCTTATATACTCATAAGCCTTTCAATAACTAAGTGTTGCCATGTTTAATACACTCTGTGTATTCTGGGGGTGGGGCAGCTTCCTTGAAAGTAAGGTCGTCATTTAACAAGGGTTTTACAAGATGACTTAATATACTCAAAACCTTTCATCTGTGTTGGAATAACACACTCCAGTCCACTTGATAAAGACTGGTGCCAAGTAAACTTATAATTTATTAACAAGTTGCAACTAACTTAAGGAACCTGCAGAGGTTACCTTTAAGTCAGTTGTATAAGAAATTATTAATTACTTACCATAGAACTTATTAATTACTTACCCTAATTATTTACAAGTTCTTAATAACAACTTGACTCTAGTCACATATTACTCAGTCATTTTTACCAAGATACAAAAGCAACAAATAAACTTTTTTTCTCAATAGTATTCTGGTGGCGGCGCAGATGGGTCTAAGTATACAGGCCTAAACTGTGTAAGTGGCATGGCATTTTTCTGTGAAGTGTATGTCATTATTAAACGATTACCAAATCTGATCTTTCTTTGCTTGAAAGTAGACCTTGAAGTTTCTGTGTGGTTTCCTGAACACCGATCTGTTTTCCCATTTCTAAAAAACTAGCTTTTAGCTCTTCAACATTTATGGAAGATTGACTACGCATTTTATTTTGTATTTCAGATTTCAGTTGTTTGTAATTATTCAAATCATCCTGCACTCTCTTAAATTCTTCATTGCTAATAAAATTATTGTCCAATGCCTTACTTATAATCAGTTTTAAACTACTGAGTTTTGCACCAGCTAGCGTACTTAATGCTTCATGTTTCTGTAATTTCGTATGAAATCTCTTGTTTAAGCCTTCCAAACCAAAGCATACCAAGCCCGCAGCAATGCTAGCTCCTTCAAGTCCAACACCAATTAAAGCACCTATTCTGGTTGATATCAATATGATGCCTCCTACAGAGCAACCAGCTGAAACCATACCTGTAACCATTGAACTGTTTTGTACAGAACTGAAAACGGTCTTACACCGTCTTTTGCATCTGGAGTATTTTGCCTCCTCACTTTCCAAATATTTAATTGCTTCTGTAATATTTATTAATCGGAATGCATCTGTCTGTAATGTTTTATCTGATGCAATTGACACATGCAGATCAGTCGTTACAAGTGTCACAGTTTCAGTCGTCGGTAATTGTGGATAGAAGTTCACCATTTTTTTTTATTCACAAATATTTTTTTATTTAATCAGTGATTACATTTTGCAAATCGTCAAAAGTATACAATTTGCCAGCATAATAAAACGAAACAAGATCAATGTGTTCTAGTTTAATGAAACTTAGAAAAACAAAGTTATTTTGTCAACCAATATCTTGACAGCTGGAACACTGCTCGAAACCTCAAAAACATCTACATTTTTTCTAATGGCAATAAAGACCTTTGATGATTCTGTCACTGTGTCATCCCACGTAAGCTTTATTCCCTGTACAATATTTGCCTCTTTGGCAGAAGAAACAGATCTCATGATAATTTCAAATACTATTGTGGCTTCTCTTGCAATGGTAAAGTTTGCTGGTACAAACACAATTTTTGCATCTGATCTATTTTTTTCTATGCGTAAGAAGATATCGTCTTTTTTCATACTCCTGTATTTTCAGTTTATCTCTGTTATAATTGTCTTGTGTAAAACTTGGAAACAAGACTCACAATCAAAGGTCCAGAGTTAACAACTTTTCTGAACACTCAGTGTATACATAAGGACTAATAAATTCCAACTTTATATCCCAGTCAATTGTGGGTGCTGGAACAGGCACAGGCAAAACTAACCACTTATTACCCACATGTATTAAGTTGTAGGGCGCATTATTTACAGGCGGACTAGGTATAGTAACATCACGCAGTTGACCAAGTTTAGGTATAGGTCTGTCTGTGCCTTCCTTCATGTCATCTATTACTTTTCTCTTGTACATACCAAAAGAATCGAGTTCAAATCCATACACCTCGCCCACCTCCCCCTCCTTTTCAAAATCCTGGACATCTGCCAAATCTTTCAACTCTGTTACAGGACATGCGACTGGTATGATTCTTGACTTTGGACCAGCACTCATTTTTATAAACAAAAATAAAATTATTTAACTTTCAACACAACACTAAAATCATGCATCAGAACTGGTTTGTCATCTTGATTAGTTACAGATATACACAGCGACTCAAAGAAACTGGAACCTAATTTCTTAAACTGTAAATTAGGAAATCTAACAGCAACACTTTCACAATGGGGAGCAGTTCCAGTCGGCAAGCATCTCAACAAAGTTGAAGGCTTTCCATTGTGTACATTCTCAGTTGTGTTTAGTTCTTTCAAATGCACATTAAATACTGTGTGTACTGCCAAATGGACAGGGTATTTTCCAGTTACTTTTTCTTTGTTTGGCTTTAACGCCACTGCCAAACCACTCACTGTTTGTGTCCAATCTTCATCCGCACTACTTACAAAATCACCTATTAAACCAAGTAAAGATGCAAGTTTATTCGAAATTGTAAACACAACTCTAGAAAATTCTAATGAAACAATTAAGTTAGCTGGATTCAAAGTTGCTTTAATTTTTAATTTGCTTTGAAACCATTCAGCTATAGTACAAAAGTCATAATACCCAGATGGTATAAAGTGTGTATCAGTGCCTGAACCACTATCGACTTTATAACTTACATATAACTTTTATCATCTGTTACATTAAACCATTTTACAATGTAAAACATTTCATGGATAGCTACAGCCTTGTTACCATCACGATTATCAATACCATTTGTTAACCACACTGGTTTGCTTGTGTCAAAATTTGTTAAGGTAATAAACATTTTTATTATCTCATAAAAAAGAACATGATAGAATTTAAATCGCCAACCATTACCACTACAAATGCATTTCAATTTAATATGGATGCCAAGTATAATGTCGCACCTACTTATGAACAGAAAATAATTCAGTTAAATCAGCTTGATATAGCTGTGTCGGAACAAGATTTATTCCAAGTAAAAGTACCCAACCCTTTTGATCATTACCTAAACCCTCCAATAACAGACGATGCTACTGAAAGAAAGTGGTCCTCAAGCCCACTACAGATGTTCCAAAACCAACTTAACTTTGCTATACTGTGTTCAACTACAGGCTGTGGTGTTTCATTTACAGACCACTTGAATCACTCAAACAAACTGATTAGGTCTGTGTATCATTTCCACACGTATTACCAGCTTAGAAGAATACTGTCAGAACTTCATACACCACTACCTACTGAATCCAGTTTCAACAGGTATAACAACCCTATGGATATGAAAGCATTTGAATGAATTTGTAATGAATTTAACATCAGTACCAGGTATGACTTCACTCAAAAACTTGATGATCACAACGGCATGGGTACATTGTATTATGCTATGAGTCACAGACAATACCCTCAAGATTACTACCCTGGTTACACTTCATTCTCATCAAAATCACAAGTCTGGTTAGGTTCAATAGAACAGAAACAGTCTAATGCCTGGACAACATTTATTTTAGACAGGAGTGACGGGTTTACTCAAGCGGGAGTCGAGTGCATAAATTAGTCTATCAGAACATATGTGTGGTGTTTACTAGGTGCACAGTCATTAACAAAATCAAACATTTTGAATGGAAGTGGAAAGTTTGAATCTCAAAAACAGTTTCTTGCAAATCTAGAAGACTCAATAAATTCAGTGGTTGATCTCTCATCAAGCATACAACGCTATCAAGACGTTCTCAGATATGCGAGATCAAAAGTTGACTTTGTAGTTGGCATCGGGTTATACATGTTGCCGTCTGATCTTCAACTCCAAATGGGTACAATAACAAATTATAATAATGAAATAATAGTTGCAGGTGTTGGTCAAAAACTCGGACTCAATCATGTGAGCCTCTTGGTGTTAAGGGCATCAGGCAATTAATTGTTATCACAAACAATCCAAGTACCATAGACCAGAACCAAGTACTTACAGTCAAGTTTCCAAACCTAGGCCCCAGTGACGTTATCGTTCCTGGCACTGCACGACTTGCATTTAATATTGAACTATCATCACATGCAGACGTAAACAGAACATTAGTTAACAATCTTGGCAGAGCAATTATTAGAACTATTAAAGTAAAACTTGAAGGACAGGAAGTGTTTAGTCTTGACGATGCTGATGCATTTTACTGTTATAAAGATCTTTGGCTCACATGAGAAGAGAGAGAAGACCGTATTTATCAAGGCATACAGCCAGATAGCATTATGAAAAATTCGAATCGACGCCGGAGACAAAGTAACTATTGCAGGTAAGGAAGTTATATTAGCCGAAACATATGGAACTAGGTTTTACATTCCACTTGAGTTTGAAATCCTGACAGCGCATTTACCTTATTACCAAGGAGCACTAAATGACCATCTGAGTTTTGAACTAACCTTTAATGACTACTCCAAAGTTATAAAATCATCTGCCACAGACGCAACATACAAGATCTCTAACATTTCTTTGGAATATGAAATTGTCACACATACTCATCTAGCTACTCTCATTCAAAATCAGTACCAGTCAAGACTGCCAATTTATTATGTCCGGGTGATTAGGCACAGTTTAATGCATAAAGACAAAGTGATACAATGTGGAACATAAACCTGAACACACCTGCCAGGTCACTGAAAGGCATTCTTATGTTGTTTGTTGAACCCAGTAATCCATACAAAAGGGATTCAGAAAAATTCTACAATTCAAAGATTACACATTTATCTTGTACAATCGAAGGTCGTCCAAATCAAGTGTACCCATCTGGAATGCAGCCTTACCAGCACTACGACGAGATCACTAAATATTTTGCGGGTGGAAGACTTAGAGATAAACTGGCAAACATAACAAGCAAAGATTTACATTTATATGACGTTAGGATCGGACAATACCTGACGAATAAGTATGCACTGTGGCTAGACCTTCGCAGTACGGATGATGATTACCTACATGGGTCAGGTCATACTGTTGAAAATGGTAGTGACGGGATTACAATTCAGATACAAAAAAAAAAAAAATGACTGAAACCGCTGGAGCAATAAACATATATTTGTATCTGATTTATGATGCACAACTCAATATTGAAGACAGTAGACTAAAGGGTGTCATGTATTAAAATTATATTGTGTATTAAAATGAACTTGATGACCCTCGACCCCCATTGTGGTTTGTTTTGCGGTGCCGCAGGATGTGGTAAAACTGAATTTGTACTTAAACTCTTACAAACAAGATACATACCTCATTTTGAAAACATTGTAATATTTTGTCCTACAATAAAACACAACAAAGCTTATCACAACCATTTATTCATTTGGACTGACAGCAACATCTATTTAGTCGACCCTGAGAAAAAACTGAATGACTACCGACAATATTTTTACAAGCAATTTGAAGGACAGCCAACTTTGTTTATAGTTGATGATTGCTCAGCAGAGAAAGACATTGTCAAGAAGAGAAACACTCTAGCAGAACTTGCTTTCAGTGGCAGACATGCAAATGTCAGTGTATGGATTCTCACTCAAAAATGTAATGCTGTACTAAAAGATTTTCGAGAACAGTTAAAGTTTATCTGTTTGTTTTACTGTAAGGATCGTGACAGCTTTGAAGACTGTCTCAGAGAGAACGATGTTATCCCAAATAAGCATGAACGAGACATTGTGAAAAATAAACAGAAATCAACTAAGCATCTAAAGCTTATTTAAAAGACAGATCAGCCCACAGGGTATGGGTTAGTAAATTAATTTATACTTTTGTTTTGTCCAATAAAAATGACAGACGGACAAACCATTGACATCACAGACTGCTTCAAAGATGTTGTGCACTTTGAAGAGATAAGAACACCTTCCAAACAGCCTGACATAAACCTCTTAATACCATCAGCAATATTTTTGTCATATAATATGACTTTGGATTATGTTGATGAGCATCCATATGTGGAGCGCATGACAGTTGATTTTAGGACACCTACCTTAAGAGTTAATGATAACAACTGCTTGCGCTGGTTTGAGATACTTTGTGAACAAATATTTCAACAACTACGTAAACTAAATGTTTTTATTAACAGTGTTACATTCAATAAAATGGTAATACACAAAGTGTATTTTTTTTATTTTATTATTTTGTCGGTCAAATAAAAATGATGGGCAATGCTCAAAGCCCATCAGGCTCGACAAGTCAATCAAGCTTAAGAAACGTGTTTCACACAACAGACTTGCCTATATCAAACACTTACAATGTCTATGAATCGATAGAAAACTTTTTTTGTAATAAAAGACAATCTTCTTACAGGCAGTGTAAAGATTCAGGTTGTTGCCAAAATAGAATTTACTAGAGTAGACGATGAAGTGATTGTATCGTATATATCAACAAGACAACATACAATTAACACAAGAAGAGAATTGGAGAACGTGTTTAGAGAAGGGGTCTGGTTGGCACGAAGGTCATGTACATGAACTACAATTGAAACAGTCAAGGTATCATCCTATATTAGGTAAATCATGGATACCACTGCCAACAGAGGTTGCAAACAAAAAGGCTGTCGTCAATATACAGAACAATAACCACTATTGTTTCATGTGGTGTGTGCTTGCTAAACTACACTTTGTAAAATCAAGACCTGATCACGTATCTAACTACCACCAAATTTGTAAATGAACTCAACTTCAGTGGCATTGATTTCCCTGTTAAAATAGAAGACATAGACTTGTTTGAAAAACTAAATCCTGTCATATCAGTAAACGTGTATGTGTGGGATAATGAGTCTGTTGACAAGTTACAACTCATTAGAGTATCACCAATTGCTCCAACTTACGGACAGTCAGAAGATAAACATGTTGACATGTTATTAATTGGTGATAATGATAACTTTCACTACACAATTATCAGGAGTATGTCACGTCTAATTCATAATCATGTATCAAAACACAATGGTAAACAGGAAGTGTGTAAAAGATGTTTACAAAGATTCTCCTCTATTTCAGTAGCTCACAAACATGTTTTGCACTGTAGGTCAGCTGATGACATACAAACAGTACTTAAGTACCCAGACCCTGGTAGTCAAGTATATTTAAGAACTATGGGAATCAGCAAAAGCTGCTGTTTGTAGTGTATGCTGATTTTGAATCACTGGTTGTTCCGTATGAGGGTCCTGTTCCAGAATCATTACCAAAGGCTATAAAGTTGAGTGACCAAGTGGTGTGTTCTTTTGGATACATTATTGTTAGGTCAGATGGACAGCATTCAGAGCCTGTTATCTCATCATCATCAGTCCCTTGCCCGAACTGGGCGTTGGGGGGACTGAAAGGCAGCAGCAACAGACAGTGCTCTCCACTGAGTTCTATTTTGGGCGGTGGCAAGCAAGTCTGGCATCTTGAGTTCGGTCCATTCTTTTATGTTTGCGACCCAACTCTTTCTCTGACGACCTCGCCGACGACTTCCTTCGAGAGTGCCTTGGAGGATAGTCTTGGACAAGGTGTTGTGTCGGGTCACGTGGCCAAACCAAGCAAGCTTGCGCCGTTTCACGGTTGCCAGAAGGGGTTCATGTGGGCCCACCAGGGAAGTGACGATGCTCCGTACATATTCGTTGGTCTTGTGCTCGCGGTACGAGATGCGGAGCAACTTCCTCAGGCACTTGTTCTCAAAGGCCTGGATTTTCTTTTCTGAGTCTGCAAGCAGTGACCAAGTCTCACAGCCGTAGAGTAGAATAGACACTACGAGGGACTTGTAAAGCCTGTACTTGATGGTGAAGCTGATGGAGTTACTTCGCCATATCCTGTCCAGCCTGGCCATTGCGGATGTTGCTGTACCTATCCTGATACGGATCTCTGCTATGCAACTACCGTCTTTGGACAGGGTGGCTCCCAAGTACTTGAAGCTATTGACCTCTTCTAGCTTCTGGCCATTCATGTGAATGTTGCTGCTGCTGTCGCTTGTGGTGTTGATCATCACTGTTATCTACAGAAGTGAAAATGCAGCATGTCTGTTTTTAACAGAAATGAGACATCTGTATAGTCAGGTAGCACAGTATCTCACAACATGTCAGATGCCTTTGGTGATGACAGAAGAAGACAAACTAAATTTTGATACAGCTGTGACTGTTGGATTTGTGAACAAGCCCTCCAGGGTGATAAAGTTTGTGACCATGATCACATAACTGGGCGTTACAGAGGTGCTGCACATAACAATTGTAACTTGTTTTTAAAATCAGATCCTAAGACATGTAAGTTACCAATCTTTTTTCACAATCTCAAAGGATATGATTCACACATTATCATGCATGCTGTAGACAAGTCCTACAAAAACATAAGTTGTATTGTGCAGACAACTGAGAAATATTTGACTTTTAGGCTGGACAACAAATTAGCATTTTATGACTCTATGCAACATTTGTCTTTAGGGTTGGCTAGTCTGGCAGACGGACTGACATCGTTTCCAATAACGAGTAAATATTTTGAGCCAGACTTGATTAAGAAAGGTGTGTATCCATACGAGTACATTACAATACAATACAATACAATACAACACAATACAATACAATACAATAATACTTTATTAATCCCTCACGGGGAAATTCACTGTCTGCCCATACAACACATGGCATCATCAATCACTCATAAAAAAATTTAAAAAAAAATAAAAATCAAATAACCCATAACACTCACTTAAAGAAATGAACTGTAACAGACATATTGTTACCTTTGAATAACAATAATAATAATACTAGTAATAATACTGAGAGGGCTAGTACTAAGGATGGAAGAATGTTGACCGACACTATCTACTGATATTACTGTTGAAAAGGGTAACAGCCTGAGGGACAAAAGAGTTGGCATAACGTGATGTACGACTTTTGGGTACTCGGAGTCTGCCACTTGATCACTGGGTTGTGTTTGAGGAAAGGAGACTACCACCAAAAGAGAAATTTTAATCTACCTTAAATGGTAAAGGTACTTCTGACTCTGATTACCAACATGCACTTAATGCATGGGATAAATTAGGGTGTCAAACGATTGGTGACTATCATGACCAGTACTTGAAAGCAGATGTTTGTTTGCTAGCAGATATATTTGAAAGTTACCCTGAAAAGGGTTTGTTGCACTACAGTCTTGACCCAGCTTGCTACATAACTAGTTCTGGCATGACATGGGATGCATTTTTAAAATCCAGTAAGATATTTATAGGCCTGTTGTCTGATCATATGATGGGTGAAATGGTAGAACGTGGATTGAGTGGAGGCATTTGTATAGCAGCAAACAATTATGCCAAAGTGAACAATAAATATCTGGATGACCTTGACTTTGACCCTCAAGGTCATCTAATTATATCCTGTACGTAGATTCAAACAATTTGTATGGCTGGGCGATGTGTGAGTTATTGCCCTTGAAAATCTTTTGTCTGCATGATTTGTCACAGTATGACATAACACAGGCAGGGTTATCAAACTATATTATGACTCTTGACCGGAATGATGTGAAGGGTTGGATCTTTGAAGTCGACCTGGAGTACCCACACCATCTACATGATTACCATAATGATTATCCATTGGCTGTTGAGAAAATGAGTATGACAGGAAAAAAAGAGGACACTAAACTTGTTCCAAATCTGAATGACAAATTCAATTACATATGTCACTACCGCTTACTGCAGTTTTACATCAGACATGGGTTAGTACTAAAGAAAGTTCACAGAGGCATTCAATTTGATCAATGTGCTTTCATGAAAGATTACATAATGAAGAACACAAGTGACATTGTGTGCGAGAGACGGCAACACTGTATTTGACAAAGACTTCTTTAAGCTTATGAACAATGCCTGTTTTGGCAAGACAATGGAAAATCCTCATCACCGCAAAGATGTGAGACTTGTCACAACTGAATCGGGTGCAATTAAACTTACAGGTAAGCCACAATACATGGCAGGGTATAAAGAGTTTCATTCATCATTGTATGCAGTGTCACTCAAAAAAAAAAAGAAAGATTGTCAAACTGGACAAGCCAGTATTCATTGGTATGGCAATTCTTGAGTTATCAAAACTGTTGATGCTTGAATTTTATTATGATTACTTCAAACCAAAGTATCCTGATATGAGTGTCGTCTGCTATCAGGGTTGATAGTCATTACTTTTTTTCTTTAATGAAATAACTTTTCTTTAATTCTGGTAAAAGGTTAAAGAAATAAATTTTCTTTACTTTTTTTTGAAAATTAAAGAAATAAATTTCTTTTATTTTTCTTTTTAATGAAATAAATTTGCGTTAAATACATGAATGATCATTTATTACTCAGCTCAGACAAAAAAGTGGCATGCAGTTGACACAGTGACACACCACCAGATTTCCTTCTCTACCCACTATCTAAAACACTATCTGGCCAGATACATGCAGTAATTATGAGAAGGGGGAAAGAAAAAAAAACCTCAGAAAACTGCACAGCGCAAGAAAAAGTCATGCGGCTAAAAATGGAACATTTCGGTCTTGTTTGATCTTATTTCGCGCTGCTGACAAATCCACTCATCTGCAAGAGCCATAGATCCTCAAGAACCCCAGCAGTCTTGGGTGGGAGGGAGGCAGGGGGGGGGGGTTGGTGGGTTAATGACGATCTATGCCTACTACTATTAAAAATTCCCCGTTCAGGTTTTCACCTGTGCTGTCCAATCGTTGCTGTACCATCTGCCTTCTCACTCCTGAAACGAAACCCACCCAACTGCAAGAGGCATAGATCCTCATAAGCCCCCGCAACTGCGGGGGCTCATGAGGATCTATGCCTCTTGCTGGGATAATCTGCGCTCTTGTTTCGCTCAAGCAAAGTGGATCCCTTTAGTTTTTCACCTGTCCAATCGTTGCTGTACCATCTCCTTTTTTACTCCTGAAACGAAAACCACCCAACTGAAAGAGGCATAGATCCTCATGAGCCCCCGCAACTGCGGGGGCTTGTGAGGATCTATGCCTCTTGCTGGGATAATCTACGCTCATGATTTTCTCAAGCAAAGGGGCTCCGTTAAGTTTTTCACCTGTCCAATCTTTGCTGTACGAGTGCCATCTGCCTTCTCACTCCTGAAACGAAAACCACCCAACTGAAAGAGGCATAGATCCTCATGAGCCCCCGCAACTGCAGGAGGCTCGTTAGGATCTATGCCTCTTCCTGGGATAATCTACGCTCGTGATCTTCTCAACCCCACCCGGGTCTGCCCTGGGGGACTTGGGTGGGGTTAGGTATTTTTTAGTTCCCAGGGTCACCCTGGTCAGCCCCACAGGGTGGGTTTTTCTCTCTATTCTGGGGCATTTGTTTCTGTCTACCCTTTGTCCATTCACCTGTATTTGCCTTTTTAAAACTCTCCCTACTGTCTGCACTGCCTGTAGCTCTTGATATTGGATGTGTGTTGCTAAATGGTCTTAGCTTTATTTAGGCCCCATGTGTTAGGTTTATTTAATGTATTTGACCGGCTGGCGACATACATTCAATGTTCTGTTTATTTTTTTTCACAAGCAGTGCAGGCACGTCCTGAGAAAGCCTTGTTGCTGTCGGGACGTTAAGCAATGTACAATCAATCAATCAATCGTGATCTTCTCAAGCAAAGTGGATCCATTATGTTTTTCACCCAGAGGCATAGATCCTCCAAACTGCCTCAAACCGGCTGCAACTGGGTCAAACCGGCTTTGCGTACAGGCATCTGTTGTTTGTGGCGGAAAAACAAACTGAAGTAACGAAATTTTTAACGAAAGAAATCGATAATCGTTACTTTTTTTTTAATTCGTTGAATTTTTTTAAAACTTTTTAAAAACATTAATGCGTTAAATTTTCTTTAACCAAAAATTTAATTTATTAAATCGTTAAATCGTTATATCGTTAAATCTTCCAACCCTGTCTGCTATACACTGACACTGACTCTATGATCATTGATGTGCCTACTGAAGACTTTTATGAAGACATGAAAACAGAGTTGCACATGTATGACACGTCTGATTATCCTAAGGATCACTCGCTGTTTAGCACACAAAACAAGAAAGTGCCTGGCAAGTTTAAAGACGAACTGAATGGAGTGCCAATAGTTGAGTATGTTGGACTGAGATCAAAAATGTATTCTATACTACATCAAAAGGGTAGTCGGTCAAAAGCAAAAGGAATTTTAAAAAAAACAGCGATTAAAAATAAAGACATCCATCATGAACATTACAAGCAAGTGTTAGATGGAGCAATGATGCCTGATTATCCAAACAAGTCACTGAGATCAAACAAACATAATCTTGAAATGATCCAAACACATAAAATGTCACTGGCAGTTGGGGACACAAAACGTGTTTTTCATAGTAAGGAAAAAGCTTACGCACCTGGGCACTACATACTTAACTTATCTGAAGGTATTTGTAATGAACAGATTGATGAACTGATTTACAAATTGGTCAAAAGTGAGTAACAGTGTCTGGGGGAATAATCTGTAATTCTTCTCTGACAAATGCCCTCTGTGGGGCAGGGTCAAAAAGATAATATATTGATGCATCAGCGCCGGGAATAATTTTTTTTATATTATGTATGGTCGTGGACCAGATGGGGTCGGTTGCTCTGCGTTTAAAATCTTTTTCTGACTCGCCAGGTTGATATAAATATCTTACCTGTTTTGTAAACAAACTTGTGTCTGATAATGATGTTTTTAGTCCTGACCCTGAGTCGGGTATTGATTTTAGTTTAATAGCATCTGCTGGTTTTACATTTCCTTCATTATTCATTGCTTTTATCACATGGGGTAATCTCTTTACCCACTCAGTATTAGCTGAAAAGTCTTTCTGATAATTGCTTGTTGAAATTTTCAACTATGGCCTGTGATCTGTGCACGCCTGGAATGCCTCGTCTAACCAGTATGCCATGCTTCACAAATAACTGATTAACTGCGCTCTTAAATTCAGATCTGTCATCAACCTGAACAAGCCTGGGGAATTTTAAAGGACCTCGACTATATATTTTTGTTAAAGCAGTAGCAACTGTGGCAGCATTCTTGTCAGATATAGGTTCGGCATCTTTGTATCTTAAAGCAATGTCGACAACAGTCAGTGCGTATTTGTATCATTTCTTTCTTATTGTGTCATGGGGTAGGAACAAAAGATCCATTTGATGGGTGTCGTTTGGTGTAGTGTTTTCAAAATGAGGACGTGTTATTTTTCTTGGAGCAGGTAAATATATCTGCCAAATTGCCTGTCTCTGTAACCATTGCTTTATTTGATTGAGTGATACATCTCCGCCCATGGCTGCGTGTAGTTTCTGAATCGCGTTTGCTCCTTTCCAATACCCAATTGGAGAGTAATATATTTTTGATAGTTTATTTTTGACGTTCATTTCTTCTAGCAATATAAAGACCAGTAAAAAATACAAATGTCATTCCCACTAGAACAAAGATTATCTCTCCGTTTCTTTGTTCTGTACTTGGTTTGTAATAGTCACTTAGTTTCGGTTTTGGGATAGACATGTCATTACCAGTGACGAGAAAATACTCACGAATTGCGTCGTCGGTATTTGAAAACGTATGCTGTACATGACCTTCTTTTTCTGGGTTTTTCATTAATGAAATCAAGTTTCTCAATTCTGTTCTTTTCATAATCCTGCTGGGCTTGTGCAAGTTTTTCTGATGCCTCATTGTGACGCTTTAATTCTTCTGCACTCTCTTCTCTACCCACTTTTGAAAAGATAATTTGAACCACTGAAAGCCAGGGCATTGACCATGGCCCCTCCAATTATTACTGCTAAAGTCGCCATACTTATTTTATTTACATAGAAACATTTTCAGGAATAATTCCTTGCTTAACAAAAAAGTCTTTCATGGCAACTGAAGCTGTAACAATCATGATTAATTTAGCACTGTCTTCGAAATCCAATCTACTGAGGTCTGCTGATCTCATTTTGAGAGACTTTTTGCAAGCATAGAATAAGCTACTGCTAGTCCGCTGATTACGGCAGAGTGATAAACAAGATTCATCAAGTTCTTTGTGTCACTCATTTTCTTAGGCAATAAAAATTAAAATAATAAATTTATTACTGCATATGAAATGGGTCGACAGGTTTGGGTATTGTTGGTAATGTGGAGACTACTGGTTCTGTTTTTGGAATGTTTAATTTTTTGGACACTGTTCTAGTCTGCGGTCTGTATTTTTTCCATAATTGTGACCCTCTCTCACGAAACCAGTCTTAACTCGCAGCGAGCCGATCGGCGCTACACGCAGTAATATGTGGTGGGGGTCAATCTGGGCCATTTTCACTTTTTTTGCAGAAATGTATTCTACATACACCAAAGTATCGTATGGTTAAAATCTTTATCATGAAAAATGCCATTAAACAGGTTAAAATGATTTTAAAAGTCTGAGCTCGGCCCCAATTATTCTTTTGGTTTGTGCAAAATGACCCATTTTTAACATAACAGAACACGTTGCATCCCCTACAGAACCCCATCAAGTTATATACCGTTGGAAAGGCCTTTGTCCGTGCTTTCACGGGCTTGGGTCGTGTTCTAAACTACACGGATGTGTTCCTCCCAAATAAGGAAAAAAGGGCGTACACAAATGTTGAATTCTGACCAATCAGAGAGTAGAACTATTAGCGGCATGGCAACGATGAAGTTACAGGAATTCTCATTGGCTGAGACAAGACTAAGGGAAACAACTGCATCCTGTTCCGCTGTTCACTTTTCGTCTGTTTACAACACGCGAAAATGAAAGCAAGACTCGATTAAACTATTGTAAATCAGGCAAAAAAATGCCTGCAGATCAGAAAGAATTGAGCGACCTGATCACAGACTATTTCGTCGCCGATTCTCATCACGATGATAGCTTCTAATACAACGATTTTGAGTTTGAACCGACTGATCAAGAAACAAGCGAAGAAGCAACGGCTGCATCACACAGTCTTCAACTCTCAATTCAACACATGGATCGAGGTATGTGCATCATTTCTGAATGCAGATGTATGATCATTAGTGTGTGTGTGTGGAGTGTGTGTGTAGAGTGTGTGTTTGTGTGTGGAGTGTGTGTGTGTGTGACCAACTCTCAACAGAAGATGAATAGGCTAATTGTACTACTTATGGCAATACAGAAATGGCTCACATAAACAGACAGTTTAAAATGATTTTGTACTATTTTGTTCAGATGCAAAGGAGTGGATGATCCCCAGCATTCTGAGTGAGTGCATGCGGAACGGACTGAAGACAGTGCAGCATGAACGCTGGGTATGTATAATACATTATTTTAAGCACTAAACAGAATCATGCAAATTCATGTGTTGTGTCTAGTGAGCAATGACAGTTTATTTTCATTGACTTCATTATTGTTTTTCTTTCAGTTTTCTGACTTCATTATTGGTTTTTTTTTTTTTGTTTGCTGTTTTCTGACTTCATTACTGTTTTTGTTTCTGTTTTCAGTATCAGCCAAGAATCCTGACATGCCTTTCAAAGTACTACCAGACACAGAGACTGATGCCAACATGACAAAAGGCTGGGGGCAAAAGAACAACACCCTCAGCTTGATGCTCCACGACACAGACCGCGTGGTGCGCTTTATTTAAAAAAAATGTGCATAGGAGGACAACGAGTAGCTTGAATGGGATCAAGTCTGTTGGATGCTTCAGGTTCAGTCACCATGGAAAGGTGTTTTAAGTTTTACAAGACGACCCGCCTCACCGACGCTGACGAGGACAAGGTGCTGGCTGTTCCTGGCCATGTTGCTCACCTTCCCCCTCCCCCCCCCCCCACCATGGCACTGGCAGCCATCATACCAGTTCCTGGACTTTTCAGAGACATACAACAGTATCTATTTCAACACATTAGGACTACGCTCGAGACGACAAGTGTAACATTGTGTGCCCTCCTCCTCACAGCTGATTTCCAGTGTGCAAAGACAACTGTCTGGTTACTGTGCTTGTGTGGTTACTGTGCTTGTGTGGTGTAGTGTGCTGTGCTTGAGTGGATAATTGTATACTGAAGGGAATTGTTTGGTGAAGTGGTATGCTGCCTGCAATACGTGAGGACTTAACGTTTTTACAGTTCTTCTGCAACCTGTAAGTAAATATTGTGTTGATATTTTAAGTTGTTGCATGTTTACAAATTTATATAATGAATGTGGAACTACTAATACTCAGTTTGTAGATTTGTTTTTAGCTTTTGTGACTTCATTTTGCAGGGTAGTGGTAGTAAATAGTATTCATTTCAGTCTGGGACAACAGGCAGCCGACTGTGACTTCTGTTTTGCATGTTTTAAGGATAATTTCTGTCTAGTATCCTTTTCAGATTGAATCAATTATAAGTGGGTATAAATGACAAACAATGAAATAAAGTGATTGGCAACTTCATAAATTGGATGTAAATTGTATTCAGTCTTTGTAATGATGGTTTTTATTTTTCCCTTGGTGATGGTGGTTTTCACGTTCCTTGAACGCGTCCGCAATCTAATTTCAGATAACATTTGCCACTAAATAAGAGTGCTACAGAGCATTTTCATACATGTTTTGCCTAAATATATTATAGCAATATACTTTTATGCTCAAACAGAATTGAAATTATTTATGCCTTGAGTTTGATAGCAAAATATGAAAATGCATTTTCCCCCCAAATCTGTCATGTTTACATTAGGTATGGCACTTTTGGGGGCTATTTATCACAAGATCCTGACTAGCTAGCAACTTAATGTGAGGTTTTACACATAGTGATGGACTTACTGAACCACCATGTAAAATATCAGGTTGATTGGTTGACTTTGAACCCCCGTTGCTAAGGTAGGTGTGCAAGACATGCACACATAAACTTCGCAGGCTGTTTTCTCAAAATGGCCACCGGTGCATTTAACAACTTTAAACCCTAATAACTTCTACAATTTTTGCACTACAGCATTCATTCATATATCAAATTAATCAGCAGGCTCTGTACATTTCAAAAATGTATATATCTCAAAACACCCAAAATGCAAGTTAAGACTGATTTCGTGAGAGAGGGTCACAATTGGTAACCTGCGAAACCAAATCCGACAACAAATCCAGCAAATATATATCTTTTTATTTCAGGTTCAGGGTTAGACTGGGTTGTTAGTCTCTCACTTTGATGTGGGTGTGGTGGGGAAGAGGGCCCTGTCGGTCCTGCCGGTCCTGCTGGTAATGACACTGACGTAGGGGCCGATGCCAGGTGGTCAGTTACATGTGTCTTTTCTGCGGTTAACGCCTGTAGCTCTAACATTTTTTGCCTGTTCCATTCGGCTAACCTTTTCCCTGCCTGAATTCTACCAGCACTTTTAGCTTTGGTCACAGTTTGAATCGGAGTCGAGACAGGGTTTATCTGTGGGGTCAACTGTGGGGTCGACTGTAGATTGTTCATTTTTATCAGCAAATAAATTTAATTTTGTGAAATCTATATGACTACCAGTTACCAATAAAGTTACCAAAGGCACCAGCAAATTTCCGAACCTGTAGTACATCTGACATGCTAATTTGCCTATTGAACTTGTAATTATTAGATTACTCTCGAGATCGTGCGACAGGCTTTCTGTGTCAACAACGGGTAGAAAGTTACTCACTGCTTTTGTATATAATAAAACAAAAGACCTGATCAAATCACGGGTCATTAGTGAAGCCATGTAATTATCATATTTAGAATAAAGTTTAATTAATTCCTCAGCTGAGAGTGAATTAATATCATCAGTTGTAAATTGTTTTCTGAGATATGCCTTAGACTTCCCTGAAACAATTACAGAGAGAAGCCGCTGTTTTTTTCGAGTCTAAGTCTTTGTTTTCTACAGCATTGATATCACTCAATAATAATAATTCTTCAGAATTCATTTTATAATGCAATTTTTTAAAAACCCTTTATAAACACATTTGTCCCTGTGTCAGTAAATCTGGTTTTGAGTATATTAAGTCATCTTGTAAAACCCTTGTTAAATGACGACCTTACTTTTCACGCAAGCTGCCCCACCTCCAGAATACACAGAGTGTATTAAACATGGCAACACTTAGTAATTGAAAGGCTTATGAGTATATAAGCCCACTTGTAAAACCGTTTTGTAATTGACACTGTCTTTTGAAAAGTAATATGTCCCCCTGTTGATCTTTGACACCACTCAGTGATTTGTAAAGGCTATAGCTTTAAAAGGCCTTTGACGGCTGACAGCTTTTCAAAAGCTCAGTCACATTGCGGCTTGCGTCTGTATTGCTGTATTGAAGGAATGGAATGTGTCCCCTCTATTGAATGGTGGTGTGAGGCAACACAAAAGGCGTTCAACTGTGATGCCACCAGGCAGATCACGTTTAAGGTGAATTGCACTTACATGAGTGTATGTGTGTGTGTGTAAGTGTGTGTGTGTGTGTGTGTGTGTGTGTGTGTGTGTGTGTGTGTGTGTGTGTGTGTGTGCATCTGTTTGTTTGTTTGTAAGTGTGTGTCTGTTTGTTTGTTTGTAAGTGTGTGTAAGATAAGCAGACAAATTGCTCTTGTAATTTGAAACAAATGTCCGAGTAATTAAAGACTTGGGTCAACTTCTTGTAACAACTTATGGTAAGTAATTGCTTGTTCTTGTCTTAAGTAATTAATATGTTCTTAACAACTAATTTTGAAGAAGTTGTAAGTGAGTATAAAATTCTACTCGGCCCCACTGCGTACTGCATTAAAGAAATGTAATGTCACCACTATTGAATAGCGGTTTGTCGCCTCACAAAGGCATTCAGCTGTGTGGCACTTGCAGCAGGTGGGGCTTACAAAATAACATGCACCACACAGATTAAGACCCCTGCCACTTACTCGCTGAGAGGAGGTTGATTTAAAACGTATAAGTTTCACATGAGTGGAGTCTTGACATAGACACCAGTCTATGTCTTGTTACTCTGTGTGTGTGAGGAGATGTAGGGGATTAATGGTGTTGTTCCATTCACCTGTTTGAATAAGTGGGAGGTCACAGCAGGTGTTTTAACATATTCTTAAGGTTATGAGTTTTTCTGTCTGCATATCGAGTCAGTTCGAAAAAGCGATTCAAGAATTAAAACGTATTATGAATAAATTACATTGTAGGTGGAAGGTTTCTGTCATGTCTAGACGTGTATAGACGTGTTGTTTGTGTATTCACCCAGGGTTACAGAGGGCATAGACTATGGGTGTGTGTGTGAAATGTCTTTAATCTATTTTGTTGAGTGCACTATATAGAAATTGGTTTGATTTGAGAGAAACGACCGTGTGGACGTTAATGACGTTAATTAGTAATTAATTAGGGTCAACTTAAGACAATGTCAAAGCTCTAGAAATCTCTATTCTTCTTTTTCTGATGCAGGAAAACAATGCCAAATGTTTCGCTGTTTTCTAAATTTTTTATTTTATTACTTATTATTATTTTAATGAAACAAGCTGCGGCCATCGTGAGCACGTGCAGTCTAAATAACTGTTTTCACGTGTATTGTTTGGGAAAGTAAAAGTTTCGTTTTGACATCCGGGTCAACGTGCATAGGTCAGTTTCCCCCAGGTTAATTTTGCGTCCGCCGGGCGTACATATGGAATGTGCGCGCGGGTCACGGTGCCGCTGAGAAATCCAAAGACGGTGGGTCCGTTTTGTCATAAGCAAGATTTTCATTTGTAATCTCGCTTTTCACACTTACTGTCTTTTGCTTTCCTAGGGCAGAAACCCTTTCCCTTCCAGATCCAATTTACTTCATGAACATTTTAGAATCGTGTTCGAAACACTACGTATACACGTGCCGCAGGTTGCGAGAAGAGGGGGTGTGGGAGCGGGGTGGTGGTGATCACTTGAAGAAGAAGATCAAAATTGCACGTGTTTCGACGAAAACAGTGGATTAAAAGCACTGACAAACATGCGATCGCATATTTGTCCGGACTTAATCCACTGCTTTCGTCGAAACACGTGCAATTTCACTGGTTTTTGGAAATCGTCCGAGTCGATTATGCTCTTTTTACCACAGAACGGTATCGTTAACCCTTCCTGCAGGAATCATCGTGACTAAAACCGCTACCGACACCCAAAGGGTTAATAGCGATCCAAAGAGGTTACATGTCATTAGTGTAACTTTTGTTGACGCGGGGTGCGGTCTGACACAAGTATGTGAAACTGCGAGTCAGCCCTCTCTCGCGCACGGCGCACATACTCAGTTGTCAGTAGTCCACTTTACTATTGAGTATGTGTGTCGGCTGTTTCTCGCAGATACCACGGACTTTGTATGTTTTCTAAAATCCCTTACAGCGGTTTTTGCCGGTTTTGGTTGTTTCATGCCAATGGTCTAGTCCCAAGTAGCAAAATGCCTTCGGGTGAACGACGACCGCAGTGGGCCGGCGCGGCATGTTCGTGCCTTTGCCCCCTGCGGCCCATGTGGGCCAGAGGACCTTTGCTTACTGGGGTGTTTGTGACAAGTGCGTCCGTGCTCGATAACATGAGATCCGACTGTTGTCGTGGCAGGTATTGACGCCGGAAGTCGCCAGACCTGACGTGCGCACAGTGGTTGTTGTTATCACCGATGGCGAGAGCGACAGCAGGAAAAATACTGCGGTTCAGGCCCGCAAACTGCGCGAACAGAACGTGCGCCTGGTCTGGCTGTACATCGGTGAGAACCTTCGATTTGAAAGCAGGAGCATGAAGAAAGAAGGGGACGCTATCTTCAAGATCGACAACTTTGGTGGGCTTGGGGACGAGCTGGAGTTGCAGATCGTTGGCGCGTCGTGCAAGGAAGGTGAGCAGTACTTCATGCAGCTCTTTGTATTATTTCCGTGCAAGAGACATATAGTATTTCATATACCCCCCCTCCCACCCCCCGAACTTTTCCGTATGCAGAGCTATGTGGTTTATTATGAAAAGCTATGACCAATATCAATCGGACGCACATATACATGCATGCTGACGAACACAAAACTGAAATGCAACATTTTTGGAATCATCCAAAAATGTCGCGTTTCTTTTGCTCGTCCGCATGCATACGAGTACACATGAATGTTGCTTTCAACTGAATGAAGGTGTTATCCCTAAGTAACCGTATACTCATAGTGTAATGTTAAATTCACCTTTCGGAACGAATCGTTTGCTATACTAAAGCAATCGACTAGTACCGGGGCTGCGTATGCTGAATCCGCAAGCACTAGACAAGTCGCAGAGATAGTCTAGAGCCATCCTGTTGTCTCATTCAAGGCGCCCAGCATCAATAGCTGCGGAAGTGTCGTATAGCGTTGCCGTCGGCAACGCTATACGACACTTTCGCAGCTATTGATCCTGGACGCCTTAAATGAGTTAAAACGTATAGGGGTACCAGTCCTTAAGGTTTCAACAAAGAAGTGGTATTCCTGTTTTAACAGTATGACAGCCAATGTGTCGCAGGTGATTGGCCGAGTCACTACTATTAACCCATTGCAACCTGCAGATGATGCTAAAAAAATGCCTTATTAAGGCAGCATTACAGATTAAGAGATAGATCAACCAGTTTAGTTCAAGGGTGGTGCCAGAATAGCTTGGCGCCTCAGGCACCAAGCTATTCTGGCACCACCCTTGAACTAATTTCACACTAATTTCAAGTAGCAGTGTATCAGGATGAAAAGGCTTAAACAGCCTCACTGCTAATTGATCATGAATGGTTAGTTCGGGGTTTAACCTTCTCGGCACCTTAGTGATAATGGACGGTCCTAGCGGACGGGTTATAGGGACAGCTATTGCCTATGAAGTACGACCTGAACACTGATCAGTTCGGTCACACTGCAACTGTGCCACTTTGATTTACCAGGACTTTTAACGGACATGCTCTCTGAACACGCCCGTCGTTTTGCCTGAGCCAGATGGGTCGTGTATTTTTTTTTATATATATATTTTTTTTAACCAGGCTTATATACTCGTGCGGACTGCCGTCCTTGAATAGTGCAACGGCAAATGTGAACGGCCACTACATGAGTCTGTAAGCCTGGATGGCTACAAAATATCCACGGCAGTCGCCTGAAATAGTTACTTAGTGTCAGTGCATCAAAGGCCTTAACTTTGAGAGGAATTTTCTAGAAAAGAATTTTTTTTCCTTGTTTTGTTGTTGTTGTTTTTTCAGATGAAACTACGCCAGCATCAAACAAGACCGAAATTCCAGCCACAACAAGCCGTACGACTATGCCTGCTCCAGCCACAACAAGCACGGCTACACCTGCACCTCCAGCCACAACAAGCACTACCACAACTGCTCCAATTACAACAACTACAACACCAACTACAACATTAACATCAACCGCAGCAACAGCCGGCACCACAGAGCAACAAGATACGACAACGACGCTTCCTCACACGGAACTAGCATCAAGCACAACAGGACTGGTCCTTATCGAATCCTACACTTTATATGAAGCACCGGCTGCCGTGAGCTTTTCCAAAGAGACAACTGTCACCCAGTCGCTTACCACCCAAGAAACCCCCATAAATCCAAACACAACTCTTGCCCCTGTCGTATCAACTTCATCTGTTGCTGCCACAGAATCGACCGCTCAGATCCACGCTCAGGCAACCGACGCCAACGCCACGCAAAACCGTACTGACAAACCAGAAGCCGATCACAGTGTCCCCGCGGTTACAGCGGCGGGCGATCAGGTCTCGGAAAGAGAGTCGGCCCGTACATACGACGGCAGCACGAACCAGGGGTCCTGGCAGCAGGACTGGATGATGAGCGCCGGCATCTCTGCAGGGGTTGTGGCCCTTGTTGGTGTCGCCTCGGGGCTAGGGTACGTCGCGTTACGGAGGTGGAAGCAAAGAAGAAACAAAGCTGGACACGACCTTTAAAACTCTTACCAGTTCGCTCCCTTGGCCATCGTATGTATACATACGAAGCCACGCCCACGGAAAATTCCATTGTGTTTACTGAATTAAAACCAATTAATTTTTACTCTCAGTATTATTGTCATAACTTATTGACATTAGAAAGTCACTTTCATATGATAGAATGAAAAATATATTAATTTTGAGTTTGTTCATGACCTTTGTTATCGATTGAGTCACTACGTCCATCTTGCTTTCCCTACTGCGTCATTTTCACTGCTTGCGATTTCTCTCTGCGAATATTCCGTCAAAATGTGTTCATCTGAGTCCGAAAGTGAAGAGTATTAACCAGGCCGCTGAATACGATTCTAGCGCCAGCGATGTAGAAAAAACGAATGAAAACCATCGCAGGTCAGTGCGACACTTTCTATTTTGGTTTGACCATGTGCTATCCATTGAGTCTTTGTTTACCTATTTGGTTCAGAATCGTGAGTTATTACTTGCGTGCAGTACTTCTGAGAACTTTATGAAGTACATAAACAAGTTTTATTACATGCTGTGTATTGCCTCAGTGATATTTTCAGCAAGTCAGAGATTTTCAGAGAAGCACATGTTTGTTGTCTCAGTCATGCCAGGTGTTGACACGCCCACTTTTTCCTGCCCTTGACCGGTGTAGATTATGTTGCGTAACTCTTAGAAATTCAAACACATTTTCTTGAAACTTCACAAAAATGTGTAGAAATGATTTGTCCACACACTGAATTCATGAATTCACATTTTAAACAAAGGGGCAAGAAACAAAAAAAAATTCTTCTTAGTGACTTTCGTGAAAACTGTTTTTGGAAACCGGACACCATTTTTTCTTCGTCGCTAAATAAACAACTTCTTCTAAACTACGTTAAGTACAGACTTTTTACTTACCTTGACTGAAAGCTGACTCAATGCACTTTAATATGATGTATAATAAGCCAACTTTTGACCACTAGAAGAGCTTTCAGCAGCACTTTTTCTTGGTCATGTGTGAGGGTAAAAGTCATTTTGTTCACTGGCCTCAAATAGAGCGAACTGGTAAGAGTTAACTGTTTCCAGTTTTTGGCTTCCAATCATGACGTCAGTGCCAATGCCACTGGTGTTATTTGTCATCAGTTTGGTCTTCTTTGCACTGATTTCCATCCCATACGCAATGGCTGTACTGTCCAGCTTTTCCACCAGCTGAGCTAGCTCCTTCTCTGTTCCGGCAAGGCCATCAATGTCGTCCGCAAAGCGCAAGTTTGTGATTGTTCTGCCTCCAATACTGACAGTTCCTTCATGATCTTTCAGAGCGTCTGTCGTGATTCTTTCCAGGAAGATGTTGAAAAGAGTAGGTGAGAGCAAGCAGCCTTGTCTGACCTCGACTGTAGTCCTAAACCAGTTTCCTATTTTGCCGTTGAAGCAGACTGCGCTAGTGGCCTTGTTGTAAAGGTTTGCTATGACTTTGATCAGGTTGGCATTGATGTTGTATAGCTTCTTGGTAGACCAAAGGGCTGCATGCCACACCCTGTCAAACGCTTTCTTAAAATCCACAAAGACATGATAGAGGTCTTGCTGGTGCTGGAGGTACCTCTCACATAGAACTCTCAGGTTGAAGATCTGCTCAGTTGTGCTGCGCCTTGGTCTGAAGCCTGCATGTTCCTCAGCTATGATTCCTCTGCCTGTGGCTTCAGGCTGTTCAGTAGGATCTTTAACAAGACTTTTTGCTTGGGTGGCATATAAGACTGATCGTGCGATTACATTATGTTCACAAAAATGTCGGATTTCAAGATGTAATGTCAGTAATGACATGCATAACAGAACACTGTCTTAAAGTTGTAACCTTTGGGAAAGGTCAAGATCACAGAAGCCACAAGAGTTTTGCCGTTTTTTGTCATACCTATGACCTTTCTCTGTATTCTTGTAACTACTCTGTAGAAATAGTTTAACCCTTTAGGTGTCGGTAGCGTTTTAGTCGCGATGATTCCTACAGGAATCACTGATCTCGATTAAACCGCTGCCGACACTCAAAGGGTTAAGAAGCATTTCATTTACGTCACTCATGCCTCAACGGATCATTCGTGGTATTCCCCAAGGCAGTGCTTAGATTGATAAGCTTATCACCTCTTTAGCCGATAGTGAAATCTCAATGGTATAGGGCTCGGGAAGCTGGCGTCATCACGCCAGTCGTGGCGGCCATCTTGTGAGGATACGGGACTAAGCGCTCGTAGGAAAATCCGGCGCTGTTTTTGTAATGTCAGGAAAGTCCTGACGTACTATAAACAATAACAGCAAGTCTTGCCATCACTGTAGGAAACCGCTCACCAGAATCTGTTTTTGTTTGTTTCCAAAGAGGAAGAAATATGAAGAAAAACTTGTTGAAACACTATCTCATGACTATGGTATCCTCTTAAGATGGAGGCTGACGCGCCGACGCTGCTAGGCAACGCGGGGAACTTCCCGAACCCTATTGCATCATTGTAAACAGTATTAACAACTGCGTCAGATGTATTGACCACATAAAATGTTCTTTGTGCGTCTTACAATAATGCCGCCCGCATAAGAGGGCGAACTAAAGAATTGTTGTTAAATGAGAAAGCGAGACCGTCATAAAACGAAAGACTTTCAGGCAACACTTTTCCTTTGCTACGTAGGCGAGTTCAGTCCCCGCTGCGCACAAGGGACAGTAGTCCACTTCTGTTCTGAGTGACTATTCACGTAGATTGCGGCGTAACTCGAAGGGTAGAAATGTCTTAGTTGAGGCAGGGCAGCATTGAGAACCCCGTTGTACCGGCTGGGCCTGTGGCGAAGTTAGCACTGAAAAGCGGCCCGCACTGGAGAAGGCAGCTATAATTGTTAACTGCCTTAGATGGATTGAAAATGGCAGCTCAGGGGCAGTGCCTGACTAGCTTGTCGCCCGTTGAGATAAATTCGTAGACCATGACAGCTCAACGGCAGTGCCTGATTTAGATGCAAATGTAGAGATGAATGGACTGTGATAACTCAAGGGCAGTGCCAGAAGAGCCTGATGCCTGTAGGCGTCAAGCTCTTGTGGCAATGCCCTTGCAATATCATTGGTCGAGTGTTAAAAAAAAAAAAAAAAAAAAAAAAAAGCGTCACGCTGATCAGGCCTTGATAATTCAAGTGTAGTGCTAGATTAGCTTGGCGCCATGCTAATCTGGCACTACCCTTGAATCATCATGGTCGATCCATCTCCTGCAACTGATAGTCCGGCGTTAGGTGGCACCTCCAGAATCTGCAAAGTGATGCCGTGGGGTTACTAAAAGGGTTAAACCGGGGAACAGCACTATAAGTACATATGACACTAGTGGTTGTCAGGCTCCCTCGACTGATTCGCAAGCTACCGGTGATCAGCAGTAGCGAATCGAGGCAGACAACCAGTTACGACTAACGTGATTCACCGTTCTGGTCCCCAACGCCCTACAGCAGGACATATACTAACCATGATAATTAAAGGATAGTGCCTGATTAGCTAATGACCATAGTTTGACCATGATAATTCAAGGGTAGTGTCTGATTAGCTTATGACCATAGTTTGACCATGATAATCTGGCACTAACCTTGAATTATCATGGTCAACCCGCCTCCTGCAAGAGGTACACAGTCGTTAGGTAGCACCTCCAAAATCTGGGAAATGCGGCCGTGGGGTTAGATGGGTTAATAAATTCAAATACTTAGGTGCCATTGTGACAGATGAGGGATCAGAACCAGAAATACTGTCCAGGATTGCGCAGACAACAACAGCGCTGACAAGATTGAAGACCATACGGAAGGACAGAAACATCACGCTCTGCTCCAAGATCAGACTGATGCGCTCCTTAGTCATCTCAGTGTTCTTGTATGACTGTGAGTCATGGATCCTCACAGCAGACCTTGAAAGGAGGATACAAGCCACTGAAATGAGATGTTTTCGAAGGCTGCTTGGCATTTCATACAGAGATCACATGCACATCACGAACGAGGAAGTGGGAAGCAGAATCAGGCAAGCCATCGGGCCCTATGAAGACCTATTAGCCATTATGAAAAAACGCAAACTGAACTGGTATGGGCATGTCAGGCGTTCAGCAGGGCTTGCCAAAACAATCCTGCAAGGCACTGTGCAAGGAGGACGAAGGAGAGGAAGACAGAGGAAAAGATGGGAGGACAATATCTCAGAGTGAACAGGACTGAGGCTGGGCGATACGCTAAGAATGGCATATAACAGAACGAACGAACGAACGAACGAACGAACGAAACTTTATTTTCCAAGGATTGAGATATTAGGCGCGCAGGCCTTTCTTACAATCTGTGCTTGCTAAGCTACTTTTTTTTAAAAAAAGGAACACCAACCAAACAACAAAAACTAACTAATAATAAACGCCACACACACGCATACACACACGCACACAGACACACATATACATGTACTCGTGCACATGCGCACTTTTGTACATACACATACACACGTAGGTGCGCACATAATTATCTAACATATAAGTAGGTCTGATATTTTGTGTACTATCAAAACAAGTTAGAAAACAGAACAAACAATTTGGAAGCTAGATGGAGAAAAAAAAATAGCAAACAATTTAAAAATATGAAGCGTATTATGTCGAAAAAACAAAGAAGAAGAAAGGATCAGCATAACGTTGTCTTAGAAAGGTAATCATGTACTCTACTTTTAAACAGAGAGAGGGACGTGGTTTGTTGAATAGTGGGAGGAAGAGAATTCCATAAAAGAGCACCTGAATAAGACAGGCTAGGTTTGAACAGGTCTATACGGAGCCTTTTTATAGAGAGACTGTTCCTGGAGGTGCTGTATTTTTTTTTCAGTTGGCGAAAAAAGCCTAAATAAGTAAGGTGGAGCTTTCCCGTTAAGAATTTTGTGCATCAGTACACATTTGTTTAGTGCAAGGTGCTTAACCAGAGGGAGAAGTCCGATGGCCTGCAGCTTAGCATCAGTGGATAAAGACGGATCAGGGAGGATAAGCTTAGCAGCGCGCTTGTATAATGAGTTTATCTTCTTGAAGTGATTTTTCACTGCAGCCATCCCATATTGTTGAGGCATAATCAATGTGTGGTTTAATGTAGGCATTAAAAAATAGTTTGCGCGTCTTAAGGTCAATGATCGTTTTAAGTTTGGAAAGTAGAAACAACTTTTTGGACAAATGTTTTCTCATAATTTTTTTTAATATAGGTGGTTTTGCCAGCTTAAATCATCATCTATTATTACTCCAAGCAGGCGGTGTTGACTGACCTGCTCAACTGAGATGGAGTCCAAAAAAAGTTTGAGTGATGGAGGTTTGAGCTGATGTTTCTGGCGTGTTGTGATAAGCATGCTTTTTGTTTTTGTGGGATTTACAAGCATGCGATTTTCATTACACCACCGAGAGACTTCATGAAGACTCTCTTGAAGATTATTTGCAATTTCAGGCACAGTTTTACCAGCGGAATGTAATGTTGAGTCGTCGGCAAACATGTCACACTCAGTCTCAGTACACGTTACATGTAACGGTAGATCGTTAACGAAGATACAAAACAGTAGTGGGCCTAAAATAGACCCCTGGGGCACTCCATACTTCACAAATTGTTCAGAAGAACATTTTCCATTGACGTAGACTGTTTGTGTTCTTTTTGTAAGATAGGAGTACAGAAACGAAAGAGCTGAGGTGCTCTTTTTGTTTAAGTAGGTGGCAAGCTTTTTCAATAAGATGTATGATCGATAAGATCAAACGCTTTTCTTAGATCCAAGAAGACAGCATCAGCCATTTTATTATCATTTATGCTGTTGACCCACGAATTCACTATTCGTGCCAGTGCAGTGTGGCATGAATGCTTAGGACGAAAACCTGACTGGTAATGATATAATAGGGACCTTTTTTCAAGAAATTCCTGAAGATGTTTGTGAACATGCTTTTCCAGAGACTTCGAGAGAACTGATAGAAGGGAAATGGGGCGAAAGTTATTAATTTAAGAAGAATCGTTTGAATTAGGAACAGGCACTATTTTTGATTTTTTGAAAGCTACTGGGAAGACATTTTTTGTATACATAGGTTATAAATGTATGTAAGAGGTTCCACTATGTATGGTTGCGACAGGTCAAGGATATATCCATTGATACCATTACTGCCCGAAGACGTTTTCTTTTTTTAGGATAGAAATGTATTTGCCTACCTCGTGTACAGCAATATCAGGGATGACGAAAATATCATCTGAGCACAATCTTTGCTTACAGAACTTAGTTAGCTTCTCTGGTGTGGAATATATCGACTGATTGCGATTGTGAGAACTGAGTAAGTCTTTGGGGGCTGATAGAAAGTGGTTATTAAACTCCTCATCGGAGAGGTTTTTTGGAATGGTATTGCACTGTTTACGCTTGTTGTTGGTAAGCGTATTAAGTGCTGTCCAGATAGAGGAAGGGTTTCTGTCTTCTTCGACTGTTTTGGTTACAAACGATCTCTTTGCCTCTCTAATTAAGTACTTAACTTTATTTCGCAATCTTTTAAATTCATGAAAGTTCTTTTCTTTCTTAGCCTTATTTCTATCATCCATTGCTTGTTTGATTTCGCCGGTTATCCAAGAGGGAGGCTGGCGGGATCGGACTCGCTTTTTTCTTACTGGCGCATGTTCAGAGAGGAATGGAGGGAGCTGGTTGCCAAGTCATCAGTGGTGCCCCAGCGGTCGGCAAGACTATGGGATATAGATAGATATATAGATAGATAGATAGATAGATAGATAGATAGATAGATAGATAGATAGATAGATAGATAGATAGATAGATAGATAGATAGATAGATAGATAGATAGATTAGATTAGATTAGATTAGATTAGATTAGATTAGATTAGATTAGATGATAGATAGATAGATAGATAGATAGATAGATAGATAGATAGATAGATAGATAGATAGATAGATAGATAGATAGATAGATAGATAGATAGATAGATATGAATGTAGATTTATCACACATGTGCCAACCTCCCTAGACTTTTTCAAAGTCGAGGGGTCAGCCAAATTAGTGTACATAAGGCCTTGCGGCAAACTGCCTTTGTGCCAAGTTTGCCTGAAAAACGAAAAAGGCTCCGATTTCATCCAAATAGTAGGGCATGTTTCACACATTTCCTGACCTTGACCTTTCGCGCGGTTGCTGCCCACATTACTTTTCATAAGGAAGTCTTATCATTAAGTATATATTCGGTATCAAGATGGCTTTGAAGTTGAAAATGCAAGTGGAATTTCTAGAACACACTTTTGTTTCTAAAATAAATAAATACAAAAAGAAGAAATTTGTAGGCCAAGGCTTAGGCTGTTGATCACCTGTGTCCTTGACCTTTGAGAGACATCAGTCAGCTTGGTATTTAGAAAGCACTCACCACGTATTGGGTCAATACTGAGTGAAATATATGGCTTGCATGGTCTCTCAGACCTGCAAATGAATACGTTTAATTTCAAGTCAAGTTACCGCGCAGCCAGATGGAAATACACTGCGCGCCATAAACAACAAGACACAGATGGCTCAATTCATGGCCGCACACTTTTGCAATGGCGGCATGTGAGCCAAAGGCACGGGAGAGAGAACCGTGTACCAGAAGCACTTCTCGTGCCATATTAATCATTTACTATTTAAAGAAACAAAATTAAGTATTTATGTCGATCAACTTGTATTTCCGCTTCGTGGCTTCAATGACAAGGGTAGTAAGGGAGAGAACTCTGCAATCACCCGTGTCGGTTATTCGTATGCATGCAATTAAAGTTTGAAGTGATAACCTTTTACCCCTAGTCTTGTGGATTGCATTTGTACAGTTACAGAACCCGCCAGTTGCTGCATTCAGCCCCAACGCCCTACAGCAGGAAATACACTGCGCGCCATAAACAACAAGACACAGATATCCGGTCGATGATCTTGCAAAAGGCTGAACGTTTAAAAAATCTGATTTCGTCACAGTAAAGTATTTTTAGTCCTCTTTATAGCACTCTCAGCTGCATTTGTGTCCATTGTGTAGTCTTTTCGCTATGATCCGGTAAAGGTACCTACCCCCAAAAAAACAAAAAATCGCAAGACGGACATTTCTCTGTGTTCTGCGTTGTTTTAGCACACATCTCATGATTGGTCGGACACTCTAAAACGCGGATAACATCATTTTAAAATACCTTCATTTTTTAAGAATCCGGTGTTTTCCATTCAGCTGCAACAAGAAAGGTGGATTTTGAGTGAAAATTGGGGATGTCATTGTCAGGCACGCGCCTACCCTCCAAACTGACGTAAAACTGATTGCCTTGGTTAATTGCTGGCGGTCTGTTTACGTCAGTTTGGGTGTGCTTGCATGCGTGCGTGTTTACTTGTTTGTTTTGTCTGTATTTTCATGTGATAATGTGTGTGTGTGTGTGTGGGGGGGGGGGGGTGTGGTGGTGTTGGTTTATGATTCACTGCATGTGTATTTTAAAGTGGTCTGCCTTCAAGTCAATGAGTGTGCATGTGTACGTGTTTGTTTTCCGTTTCTTTCTTTGTTTTATCTGTACTCTAATGCGACAACGTAAATTGTGAGTGTGTGTGGTGGGGGGGGGGGGGGGGGGGGAAGGGGGGGGGGGGGGGAGAGGGGGTTCGGTGCTAACCCCTAGTGTCTTTCAGTTTGTGTGTATGTTTGTCTGTCTGTGTTTTGCAGCTGATTTTTTGTGTTAGTAAACACTGTTGACACTAAAAAGTTGTGACTTTCATTTGACTTTTCTGGCGTTTAGGGCCGAAATTTACATACAACAAAAACAAACAAACAAACTGTTACGTGGTGGAATTGTAGTCGTAGTATGATAAACACACCAGACGCACGCACGTAAGGTTCTTTAAAATAAATCTCGTTCAGCTGCAATCCGTCACACGTGGCTTAAGGATGTAGACAATACTGGAGTAACAGTTCCAACAATATTTTAATTCAGCGATGCGATCACACACAATGCATTTCCAAATGCATCAACACTGATACAAAGTCTCTTCTGCAATGTCCACACTGCCGATACAAAGTTTCTCATACACATCGTCTCTCGCAATAAACTGCATGTCTCTACAACTAACAAAGCAAGACAATGTACGAACGTGCTTTCCTAGCGCCCTCTTTATATATACTACCAATTTCCAGAATCATCTATGAAAATCATACAACGCAACCAATCAGAACAAAACACGCAATTGAAACTCATAAATAAGAATTTTCTGGAATCACTAAAATAGGCCACAAAAACTCGGCTGCTCACTTCAGCTCTAAATCCTAATGTATAATGAAGACACATAAAAGTATGGTAGCCCTATCACCACGTTGTATATCAGGTCTAGAAGGTTCTCGACCTTTCACAAAACAAAAAAAGGCTGCTCAATTCACGCGCACAGAAAAACAAAATGTTGCGAAGTGTCGCTAACTACTCAACGTCACACATACGAGGTCCCTAGACAATGCGACCTTTCTAGAAGGTTCTGGACTAAATTTAGCGTATCATAAAGAAGTGAATTCCGCTCTGCGCGACCGAAAGAAAAAGTTACTTAAAAAGATACGTGAATCATAACCACGATAGCTAAAAAAGTATCGGATCGTTTCCTACGATAAACACATGTATGCTCTGATAACACAACCACAATCGTAACATTACCCCCCATTTAGAATGAAATTCTACAAAAATTTCTTCTCAAACCTCACAAATACGGTTGTGGTCGTACTAACTTGCACAAAACCACAAATAATAAAAATTTCACATAAAAATGAAATCAAAATAATCGTCTAACAGTCTTGTAAACCGTCCTGAGCATCAAAATGTTTCTTCAAAATGTTCTGGACACAAAAATGTTCATTCAAGCTGCTCTGCTCAGGTAATCTGCTCCAAAGTTCTGCGAATCCCTGATATAACGAAAGTCAAAGTTCACTTCGGAAACACCACCAAATCATGGGGTATAGTACACAGTTCACACAGTTCCAAAGGTTACTGGTCCTGGGTCGAACACTGTCGGCTTACGGAAAGTACGACAGTCCGGTTCCTTTACGATGACCACTGGCGATCTGGAATTTCTGTCGACTCCCACGTCTGGCGTCTCCCCAACATTGTTCCTCAACCCCTCTCTCGTGTTGCGAAGCAGACGATATGGCTCATCACGAAACGGCTCATTCAATGTCAAATTGACCTCGTGCTGTACGGTGTCTTTTGTCCCTGGGTCAGGTGTAAACCGATGCTCGAACTCTTGAGTCAGGACGCGCAGTTCTTCACGTTGAGTCTGGGTCAGATTCTGACCGAACTGGATATCTTCTACATCCTCTTTGTGTCGGAGTTCATTAAGGTCAAACAGGTTCTCGTCGTCTAGTCTTTCGTCATCAATCATCAGCAAGACGCACTGATGCGGCCATTTGTGTTTTGTCTTGACGACCTCTCTCAATATACTTCTTCAGCAAATTAGCATGGTAAGTTTTCACCTTGTTGTTGACCTTGACTTTGTAGTCGTTGATGCCAACCACCGTGTCGACAACGTATGGTCCCTTCCACTGCATCAGAAGTTTGTTGTTGTCGGTAGGAAGAAGAACCAATACTTGGTCACCTGGCTGGAATCGTCGAGGTTTTGCCTTACGATCATATTAATGCTTCCCCTTGTTCTGCGCCTTCCCTATTTCTTCTCGAGCCATCCTGAGGGTATCTTCCAGCTTCTCTCTCAGATCGAAGACGTACTGGTAGCAGATTTTCACCTCAGGTGCGTCGATATCCTTGGTCCACAGCTCCTTCAGGATGTGCATGGGCCCCCTTACAGTCCTACCGTACAGTAATTCAAAAGGAGAAAACCCTGTCGAATCCTGAGGAACTTCACGGTATGCGAAGAGCAAGGCATTGATATATCTATGCCACAACCTTGGCTGCTCAGCACACAGTTTCTTCAGCATAGCCTTTAATATTCCATTAAATTTTTCAACCAGCCCATTACATATGGGGTGATAAGGAGTGGTTGTAAGGTGACGGATGCTCAATAGTCGGTTGACTTCCTCCATGCAATCGGAGACGAACTGAGTTCCCAGGTCACTTAAGATCTCTTCAGGAATCCTCAAACGGCTGAACATGTCGACGAGCGCCTCTGCCACTGTTGGAGTGTCGATCTTTTTCAATGGTATGGCTTCAGGATAACGTGTAGCGTAGTCCACCAGGGTCAAAATGTATCGATGACCATCTTCACTCGGAGGAGATATTGGCCCCACAAGGTCAACAGCTACCCGCTTGAAAGGCATATCGATCAATGGCATTATCTCTAGAGGAACTTTGGGTACCTTTCCCTTGGCGATTGTCTTCTGGCATATGTCGCACGATCTGCAGAATCGGGTGACGTCGCCTCCCCCATATCAGGCCAGGAGAAGACGGCTCGGATTCTATCGAGCGTCTTGTTGATTCCCAAATGTCCTCCCAATATGGAATCATGTGCCAATTTCATCACCTGCATTCTCAAAGGTTCAGGAACTACTACTTGACGCACAGGTTTATCTCCATTGCTGTCGGGTATCCGGTACAGGATATCTTTTCTGGTCTCGAAGGTTATCTCTTTTCCCTTTCGCGTCACAGGCTTGGCTTGACCTCGGAACTTGTCAAGCGTGGTGTCGGCTCTCTGTAGCTCCACCAGCCTTTCCTTATTCACCACGGCGGCTTCAGTGTTGTCCGCCACTTTTAGAGGGATGGTTTGGTGACTCTTCTTTGCTTGACTTCTTGTGGTAACAGAACATGTTTCAG